>CM056457.1:3789868-4144868 GCA_029783895.1 Triplophysa bombifrons
AACTTCACGCAACACCGCAGAGCCGTGAACAAGCTCTGCAAATCACAAATGCACAGAAAGTCAATCATTTCTATAATGAAAGAAAACAATTAATGCGTGCCTGCTCTGTCTATTGTTTTCTATGTCTGTGGTGAAGGTAAAAACTGGAATATTGTAATAAGACAGGCAGTTTCTCGCTCGGTCCGTCTGTCAGAAGGTGAAGATAAAGTTTTCACTATCTGTGTCTGCGCAGACACTGTCCGGCTAGGAAACGAAGGCGTCTTGTTGAAAAGTGATTTCAAATGTTCTGGCATATAGATATTTTTCATGAATTATAATGTGTTGTGTGATTTCGCTCTCATTCCAATTGCTGTGTTTAATTGACATTTGTTAAAGGGATGTACAGTTATTGATGTGAATTTGCTCTCTCTGCAATAAAAAGTAAAGAGTTAGAACAAGCCGAACACGTAGTATTTACCGAAACATTTGCTACAAAACAATCCTGTTTGGCACAAATTAACCATGATTTTACTACAGCAAACCATTATTTGTCGTAAAACTGTTGTTATGCCACTAAGGGGATCCCAAATTATATTCAAAATAGGTCCAAGGACACGAGGGCATGGTGCTGTGGAGAGAGATAAAATCTCTATTGCCCTCCAGGGATAATAACCTCTATCATGCACATCGGCTAAAATAAAAGCCGAGACATGAGCAAACCTCATTACCGTGGGAAGCGGCTTTATGGATTCATATCGTTTCACTAAGTTTGTTTCTCTGCGTAGATTATCTGCGGCGTCTCCATTTGCTGTCTGAGGCTGTTTGTCTATTGTTATGACCTCTAGACTGGTCAAACAAAATGTGTAAATATAAACAAGACCGCTAAAACAAACCATCATCTAGAGGGTTTCTTCAATAACAGAAACCCCCTTAAAAAAAAAACGTCTACATGCATTGTGCAACACACACATTGCATTTTAATAATAGATATTAATTGTTATTGCAAATATTTTAAATATAATAAAAAATATACTTTTAATTAAAGTATAATGCATGTGATAAAGTAATAATACATTATAATAACATAAAAAATTATGAATAAATATAAAATATATATTAAGTATAATATACTTAATAACTGGATAACATATATTGTAGTTATAAATATAACAATTGTATTTCAACATATAATATATATATATTAATAAATATATATGTACAGTATACATAAGTGTGTGCGTGTGTGTGCATACATATACATATAGTGTATATAAATGATTTTTTTCTCATAATTTAAGATTTTTTTTTATTTTTACATCTAAATTACATTTTAGAAGTAGCAAAAATGAAAAAGAAAACTTTCAAAGACTTTCACAAAGACATTTTAAAGTGAACTTTATATAACTAAAACATTTTCATAAAAAGTGTCTGAAGTTGAAAAACATGTATAGGATTTCTATATTATGAATGCTTTTGTACAGATTAGAATCTAAACTTCTTTAATTTCATTATGTGAATCGCTAGAGAAGAAATTACATTAGCCGGTCATTTCATTCATGAGAAATACATTGGAGAAATGAGCCTGAGAAAGAATGACTTTGCAAAATCCGCTTTTTTTGGCAACACGTGTCCTCATTGAGAGAGCGCCAGAGTCTGAATGAGCCGTACGACTCTATTCAATCAGCACAATAGACGAACACAAAGAGAAATGTACCACAAACTCTCCCAACAAAAGACTTTTCCACGATACAAACGTTTCTGGAGAACATAAGCACCCGCAGGACGGCAGACAAGCACGAACAAAGACGTTGATTTGTGAGAGACTTTCCAAACACAATCTGTTCATTTCTGTCACGAAACAAAGAGAAATTCAGCAGGGTGTGAGATTTTTTGGAGGTTTATCTCCGGTGTAAAATACTCTACAGCTGAAGGCCACTGTAGTCTAAAACATTCAGAGTAGGGAAAGAGAAAAGAGTAGAAATAATGAGGGTCAACTGCTGGGATCTGCATGTATCCGCTTGTTTACTGAGTAGAAAGGTTGAAAGTGAGCGAGAGAACCTGTATCCTTGATGCTAAAACTCCTGCTGTTGCTGTTTTCTCAGGGTCACAACAAAAACTCTTTATTCTCCTGAGGAGTTCAGAAAACTGACTAAACATCTGCTGAGTCCAGGGGCCTACAGCTCTGCGGCACAGGCCTCCATTACTTTTTCATCACTTTTTCTCTCAAAAACCTGCTGTGCATGAAGAATACGACACAATGCATTATACAAACTTCCCGTGTTTAAACCAATATTCATGATGCAACAACACTGGGAAAGGTAAACATTTGTGTATTCAAAAATATTTAAGTATCTTCAACATATTTAACATTACTTTATTAGCATGTTTGCATGCACTGTATGGAAATTATGAAAGCAGAGAGACATTTTTCTCGCACATCTGCATTCGTTACACAATAATAACAATAATAACAATTAATTATAAAAAATAAAAAATAAATGTACAATTATAATATTTCAAGAAAAAAAGTTGTTTTATGGCTACAACTAATATAAAGAACACAATTTTTTGGTTTCACAGCAAAGTTTTTGAACCAGCTGTACTGCATTAAACTGTACTGCCTATAATAGCACATAGGTTCTGCCAACTTTTTATGTATTGTCCTAAACTAGAGCTAGTACATTTCTGAAAGGGAACACAAATATTTTTCTAAGCAACAATGCAACTTTACAGACTTGACAAAGGTTTTCCTGAGACATTTTTGTCTGAGACCTGACTGGCTGGGGATGTCCAGTAGTTTGTTTTTCAAGTCTTACCTCCCTCAAACTCGTCATCTCTCCTTTCAGCTTCCATTTGCACAAATGCAATTCCGCTATCCATCTACAGGGGCTATTAATGATCGAGTAACAATAAGATGATCGATATTATTAAGAAACTTATATAAGTTTCGTAATTTTGTATATAGCCTACCTCAGTTCTGTGTCGTCACCTTGCGCACCTGCGTGCGGATATGGATTTCTGCACGAAGTTTGTGTTTTCTGACCGCGCGACTGCGTCACTTTAACAACCGTGAATTAAGTTACTAGAAGTGTTTTTTGACGATATTGTCAATGTAAATGATAACACTGACAAATTAACAAAATTGTTCAAACTTAGAATTGAAATGTATGAGGCACACCAGATTTATACTGGGGCACGTGCCCCAGTAAGGCCTGATTCACATTTCGCGTCTAAAACCGCGCGGAAAACGCAGGTAGCGCCTCTTTCTCCCTTCAAATGACCCGCGGTGCGCGCGGCACTCCGAAAGGTTGAACTATTTTTGTGTCTAGAAAAATGTGCCCGTCGCCCCTTAATTGCGCGTCCCTGCTGTGCGTCTACTTTTCAAGTAACTAATATGCACGCGGAAAAGACGCAAAATGTTAATCGGGCCTTAAAGGGGTCTAGCGACGCCCCTGGCCTTTAGTAGATGTTTTGACACATTTATGAAGTTAAATGTTGGTAAAGTCAGAGGTGGTTTTCTCAAGTATCTGTTCTTCGTCAGTGGGTTTTTACTTTGGAAAATTTTACTTTACAATCGATTATAATGAATACATCACGCTTTTTACTCCACTAAAGTAAGTAAATAAGAATTTAAGAAAGATAAGTACTGCCCATCTCTGCACTTTTAAAATACAGTCAGACATGTTTTAGAGGTAATACAGTATGCATGTGCCATTTCTTAAAAAAAATGAGATATATTAAGGTGCTTATTGCCGTCAAATTAGAAAATTCCAGAACAAAATGCCTCGAAAATGCCTTTATTTTCTCCCATCCGATAAAAACATGCACTTATAAATGCTCGCTCATCACTGGTTGTGTAAAATATGGACAAACCTAGAAATCCTCAATCTCTCAAGAGTTGAAAAAACTGAGCATTTTCATAGTTCATAGTACAAAGAGTAACAGTATTTGAAATGAATAATTTGTCAAATCCAGAGACCTGGAAGTTAAGTCAAACAGCAGCTGTTTGTGTTATTTGAAGACTTGTGTTTTCGAGGCTGTGCCGCTGTGAAGGGCAGCGATCGGCCGTATCGAGCCGAGGACAGCTGGACATCATCAATACTCACTGATCAATGTCATTGTAATGACAACTGAAGGGTGTTTTACCGTTAACACACAATTTCAGAAAAATCAACCTTTTCCACGCAGTGTTATTGGTGTAGAGGCGCTGAAACACATCATCATTTTCATAATAAGTTTGAACAGTGAGCTTTCGCACCCACACACATTCATCTGAGCGACATTATGACACGCTTTCTATTAACCTTTCCATCTCTATTTATTGTCTCTCACAGTTCTTGAAACAGATTTTCATATTTTCAAAACTCATAAATTACCAACTTTTACTCACCTTTACTCCAGACGTGTGGAATGTTATTCTGTGCGACACTTGTTTAGGGAGACGTCTGACCTACTCTCTTCTTCTGGGCATGTGTAAGAGCTTCATGTGAGAAAAAAACACATTCAGTAATCCACACGTGAAAACATACAGTACCAGCATTTACTATAGTAAACTGCAGTGAAATGTCTAGAGTATATAGTGTTTTTGAACCGTACTATGGTAAATATTCAATTATACTACAGTATTTATTACAGTTATCGATTTTCTGTAGACGATATTAAGATGTAAACAACACTAGTCCAGAAGAATTTTGAAAAATGGTCTATATGATGCAGAATACTGTACTACATTAACAAACTTTATTTATTACATTATATTACAATTACCTAAAGTTTTCCATTTAAAATTGAAAGTATACTATAGTATTTTTTATGTGGCCTTTGGAAAATCTCTCTTCACAACTGTTTAACAATGTCCAACATTCAGCCTGTCGTTCTCACAAAATGACACATTTTATGAGTTAATGTGACCAAATTTTATTCTGTTTATTTAAAATCTGTTAAGAATGTTCCCATAAAAAAATATAAAAAAAGTATAAAAACAGGTTGTTTTCCAGAACATTTCCTTCGACATTGTGCCAATGTTACTTCAAAGGCTCTTTTGAAAACACTTCCTGAAAAGGAATTAAACAGATCTTCTCAAGGCCGATCCGGTCCAGGTTATATTCTGAGAAGAAGGAAAACCCTGAGAAACACAGAGATGGAGAACGAAGAGCTCTCGTCATCACTGTTTTTCAATGCGATACGATTTTGCTTGGGACAACACTCTAATCAACCAACCATTCATCTGTCATTCATCGGCATATAATAAATTAGGCTTATTTAGAGAAATTGAAAACAAAAATGGCGATACACCAAAACATCATATCTCGTTGTTTCTCACGTGTTCTGTTACTAAAACAAGCATTGTGACTTCAAGTTAACTATTCCTTTAAACATAAATCCTGTCATATAGAAAATATCAGACAATTAAATAATGAGATAATAAAGATGTAGACGTTTAGTAAAACGTGAGGAACTGTGTGTTTAGCATCACGAGGTGCGAGTAGGTAAAATGTGAATCCCTTGAACACACCGTTTAACAAAACGCTGGCTTGAAGGCAATTATTTCTGAGAGACCAAGAGGAACAAGTCTCTGTGGAGCTGTGAAGAGCTGATGAAGCAAACCATCGTGAGAGAGAACCAATAGAAAAAACGGCTTTCTCTGTAATGAGCGCAGGATTAGTTAAAGTTTCTGAGCCTGTGGAAGATTGTTTAAATCAGCTGAAAACGCTCATGACACTTTAATATCAGCGTGGGGAACACCTCAACACACCTGCATACAAACTGCATGCAATTCAAAACGTATAGACCCAGATGAACACTTTATTACTCATAAAGATCCTTCTCTCTTGTCGTTTCAAACCTGTATGACTTTCTTCTGCCGAACACAAATGAAGGAGATCTATTGAAGAATGTTGATAACCAAAGAACACTGAACCCCACACCATAAAAAAACATGGTTATGTTTTTTTACAGATTTTCCATGTTAAGTATTTTTGAATACGGTAAAAAAGCGGTACAGTAACAGAAAAAGACTGAAATTTACAAGAAAAATGGAGGGCATTCATTTTACAGGGAACCGTTATTTTACAGTTCTGGCACTAAACTAATTATTTTTAAGAAGATTTCTTTTTTAAAGTATATTTTTGAAATACAATAAAAACTTTAAAATTACAGAAAAAGACAACAAATTTACAAGTAAACAGGGAAAACAATTTAATATATATATATCCTTACATCCTGTAATTTTACAAGCAAAAATATTTTACGGTATATTTCTGTTTCTCCAGTTTACAGAAATTGTGAGATTTTTCATTTTGACATTTCTCAAAATATCTTCTTTTGTGTTCCACTGAAGAAGATTCACATACAGGTTTTGAACCACATGATGATGAATTTCTATTTTTGTATGAACTAGCCCTATAAACTCCGGTTGCTTCATTCAAACAGTTTGTCCTTGCATTCAGTAGCGTATAGTCATTTGGAATCCTCGACGTCATCAATATGTGTCCATTAGTGTTAATGTACTCAACAAGACTTTCTCTCGGCTGTAGACCGGCTGCTCTTTAGGAAAACATGTTCTCTCGGTATGTATTGACGTTTCTCTCCGGGCGGTCTGCGATATTAAAAATAGATTCAGTGCTAGCATTTAGTCTCGATCGTTTTTTAACATTTTACCCTATCTGACGTCTGAGGTTGAAATCCATCCAGAAACATATTTTGCATACACATACATAAACATTTGTGCATTATTGTAGTAGAAACAAATCTCACTGTTCAAAATGTAATTGAGTTGCATTATGATTTGCATTAAGACGCATTTTAGAAACCAACAACCAATATAACATTCTGACATTCAGATTGTACCCTAACCTCTCTCTCTCTCTCTCTCTCTCTCTCTCTCTCTCTCTCTCTCTCTCTCTCTCTCTCTCTCTCTGTGTTGTCTGTCTGCCTGACACCCAGATTCACAGCAGAATGGAGGTGATTTCACATGCAGCACCAGCAGGGCGTCTGTTCTCTACTCGCTCCCCGGAGACTCGACTCGCTCCTCAACAGTGTGCTAATATAAACCTGCTGCTGCGAGAACAAGAGACGGACCCTCAACGACCACCCTGAATACTGATGTCCAACCGCCTCAACACACACACACTTGTGTCCTGTAACTCTGGAGAAAGTCTATAGTCTAGGGATCAACATTTGACTTTTGTGTCTTTATTTTCGTCAACAAAAAGTTCTGTCATCATTAAATCCTACTCATGTGCCTATAAACCTGTATTTCAGTGAAACACAATAGAAGATATTTTGAGAAATGTCTCATTGGTTCACACAATTAAAGTCCATGGGGTTCAGTGTCGTTTGGTTTTCAACATTCTTCAAAATATCTTCTTTTGTGTCCCGCAGAAGAAAGAAAGTCATGCAGGTATGAAACGACATGTGGGTGAATAAATGATGAAAGAATTTCCATGTTTAGGTGAACTATCACTTTAAAGCTCTCTATGGGTCACACATAGACTGTAACATCATTGTTCGGCAGAGAGATCTGACTGCTTAATCTTTTCTCTCTGTTCATTGATAAGTCTTTATATTCTTTAGGAACAGGACAGGACACGAAATCCTGCGTGTTTGACGTGTCTCTGTATTTGACCGACATGTAGGGCAGCTTTGGAGTCTTCCACCAATTACCGGTCTGTCCGGATGAGCTGAAGCGCTGAGGATTCAGAGCATGATCTCCAGTGCAATAACACACGAGTCTGTCCGTATTACCACCCACTCAGCGGCACACTGAGAGAGAAAGAGAGAGAGAGATTGCTCCAAATGGTATAAACACACCATAGAATCCCTGCATGCTGAATTCTGTAAAAACATTTTAAGAGTTCATAGAACAACACCAAATAATGTATGCAGAGCTGAATTAGGAAGATACCCTGATAATACACATCCAAAAACATTCCCTCAAATTCTGGACACAACTTAACTCAAGTCCTCCAAACACACTTCAATATGAAGCACTTAAAACGCAAGATCTGAGACCTAAAGTCAGTCTCATCTGTCAGCTGGCTCTGAAACTTCAGACCGGCACAACCCAACAAAACCAGATCAGAATAAACCAAAAGATCAAAGAAAGTCAAAAGTCATATTTAGATCATTGGGAGAAGGAAAGTAAAAACTAAAGTAAACTAGAATGCTATCGGACCCTCAACAGAAAATACAATCTGTCAGATCATCTCTACACTGTTGGAGATGTAAAACAGAGACGGATCCTGAGCAAATACAGACTCAGTGATCACAGTCTGGCCGTAGAGAGCGGCAGACACAGACAAACATGACTTCCAAAGGAAGAAGGAGTCTGTGCACACTGTGACACCGGTGAGGTGGAAACAGAGACGCACTTTCTCCTTGATTGTGATCAATCTAAAGATGTGAGAGAGAAACACTTTCACAATAGTGTCAAAGCTCAAGTCTGAGTTTCAGGTGTTCAGAAACAGAGCGAATGCAGATGTGAGTGGAGGAGAAGAGACTCACATCAGCTGATGCTTCATTCATCACAAACATTCAGAAACAAACTACTGCCTTCATCTGTTACAATCAATGCACATATACACTCTTTAGACTCATGTTTCTGCCT
The DNA here is from genome assembly GCA_029783895.1 of Triplophysa bombifrons. Taxonomy (NCBI): domain Eukaryota; kingdom Metazoa; phylum Chordata; class Actinopteri; order Cypriniformes; family Nemacheilidae; genus Triplophysa; species Triplophysa bombifrons. The sequence goes on from CM056457.1 coordinate 3,798,456, forward strand.
GAAATCTCATTTTGATATTGAGATTTTATTTCATTTGTTTACTTACAAATGTGACCCTGGACAATAACAACAGTCTTATCAGTCAATTTTTCGAAATTGACAGTATAACATAACCTCAAAGTTTAAATAAGATTTCTATTGATGTATGAGTTGTTAGAACAGGATAATATCTGGCTGAGATACAACTGTTTAAAACTCAGGAATCTGAGAGTGCGAAAAAATCTAAATATTGAGAAAATTGCCTTTGAAGTTGTTAATCAGACGCACTGTGGCAGGCTATCCACTCTTTATATTTAATATCCTAATGATTTTGGGCATAAAAGAAAAATGTATCATTTTGAACCATACAATGTATTTTTGTCTTTTACTAAAAATGTTCCTGTGCTATTTAAGACTGGTTTTGTGATCCAGGGTCACATATACTTTATTTTATATTACATCCTGTATCTATTCTTTACTCAGCGCTTTAGTTTAGTTGAATGTCTAATGTTTGTATTTACTGTATGTCTTTTGTTATATGTTAAATGCTTTGGCAATATTGGAAGAACAATCATGCCAATAAAGTACCTTGAAATTGAAAATTTAAAGAGACAGAGAGAGAGAGAAGGTGGGCAGAGGATATCTGACAGGTTTTCAAGAACTCTATAATCTCCAGAAGTATGACCTCTGACCTGTGTGTGTATGTGCTTATATAAAAAGAGAAATCGCAAATAGATCTCTTAAATTTTTCATCTTTTTTTCATAGACGTCAACGACCAAATGAACAAACTGAAAATTTCTCCTGAGAAAAAAATTCTAGATCAATATTATTGAAGATCTCATTATGAAATTAAACTGCTTCAGTTGTTTGTTTGAGACATCAGTGTGATAAAATGAAGATTAAAAGCACAGGTAGACATTTGTTTAACATTCCTCTCACCTGGAGAAACACCTGAGAACCACAAAACAAAAGAAAAATGTGGAAGAAACATTCTCAGTTAATACTTACATGACATGAACCAGACATTAAAACTCTTTGAGCTATGAAAGAGCATCATTTGAGCAGAGATAGCAGAGATCCTTTAAGATGCCAACCCACATCCACAGAAATCTACAGGATGAAGAGATGCTTAGAAAACACACCTGCTTAAGACAAGAGAGAGACAAACACACATTTGCTTTTATACGACAGAGCAGAGTCGACTCCAGAGACGGTGAACAGAGATGTCAGGTCATTCAGGGTCAAAAATCACAGCACATCACAGCGCTCTCAGACAGTCCACAGAGACAAAGACACAGCATACACAAATCAAACATGATATCAGAGGCAAGAAGAGGTGAAGCTGGAGCCGACAGGTGTAGAGACACAAACACGATGTGGCTGCTTTAATCCAGATGCACCTGCTACCCCCAATTCTGTGTTTGAATGCATAAATAAGTTTATTGGGATGTTGTTTCAACCGATCAAAGTTTGGATTCCTAATCACATGTACTCATCATCATCGGTTCACATCAGTTGGTGTGAATCTGATTTGACAGGAGTGTATAAAACAACTACATGCGCACGAGTTGATGTCTGTTGAGAATAATGGCGCTTTAGTGTAAATATAAGGCTATAGCGCCCTCAGGTGATGGATAAGAGAACTGCAGGTGAGACGTAAAGAGACGACTAAAGATTTATTGCTTTGCGAGGTGAACCTTATCAAAGATACAAACCGTACAAATCATATTTAATTACAATATGTATTCAAATACATACTGAAGCATTAAATATAAATATGTTTATGTAGTAAATGCAACATAATATATACAACTTTGTTTTCAGCGGTGTATTATGACATTACAAAATGAAACATTGTGTTTTTATTATCTTAGAATGAGCTATTTCTATTTCTGCAAAGAAGCGAAAACATGACGAAACGTAGGGGTGGAGTGAGCCGTTGGTTGCTATTTACAATTTTACCACTAGGTGCCGCTAAATTTCATACATTGGATCCTTGCACAGACATCCCTGGGGAATTGGCACATGAATCAGGAAAAAATGACTTAAAACTAATCTGAGTATTTGTTATCCAGCTCTATATTAATATACTAAAGTTGTTCCATAAACCAATAAGCAAGCATACATTTTTTGGATAAAAATAAATAAACATCTCTCTATGTGTCAAGCCTTTCAGACTCTTGTTGTCAGACTCTTTTTGCCTTTCAATACAACCGAATTCACTGCTAACTAAACTTCATTAGGAACTTGATGATGAATATTAGATTAAAAGCATCTCATCTGCAAAAAAAGACTATCAGATCTGTATATAACATTTAAATTAGACGCTTTGACATTGACATTTATTCTAATGATGTCGCTGAAACACAAGTATGATGATGTTGTGTTACCAATATAAATGTAAGTGCACTCACAAGAAAGTCACGCATTAATAAAACTAGAAATAGTGTCTTGATTCACCTTTAATAAGATTCAAATAAATAAAAAACTTAAATTATAACGACAAGCATTTCTACCGGTCAAAGTTTAATTCCCTAAAACATTCCTTAGTTAACTGGTTTCATGATTTCATGTTCATAAAATAATGAAAAATAACATACACAAATGTACAAGCGCCTTATCTAATCACTGCACTCCAAACTAAACCAAATGCATCAGTTTCAAAGCAAAGGTACTTTCTGAAAAGATCAAATTCATTGTCATTCCTGAGCGCTGAAAAATCTTTTTTCATGATGAAGGAAAATAAAATAAAATGTCAAACGTCCAGTAAATGAAAGGTACTGTACTTCTCAACTCAAACGGTTGAATCTTTAGTTTTGGGATGAGTTTCAGTTCTGACTTCAGCCACATTATATTTCTGAGCTCTTTCTGCTTTTCTCCTGCTTTGTGATTGGTCAGTCTGATCTAACACTGACCGGTTACCCATCAGTTTGCTTTGAGTCGTTTGTTAGCCGTCTCCTGGTTTACGTCGTCCTGCTCTCTCTTGTCTCCTCTGTTCGTCTCGTCTGCGTTGGACAGAAGTTCAGAGCTCTTCTTCATTTCTCTCCTTTCTCTCCTCTCCTCCATCTCTTCGATCTCCTCCGCAAACAGAACCTTCAGAGGCCGAATGAGCCGCGGGAGAATGGCAAAATCTCCAAATCTGACCTGCAATGGAAAAATAAATCAACGTAATTCAAATCAAACACATAATTTTACATTTGATTCAAAGTGGAATAAACTAAACACAGATGACTGGAAGTATTTATTTACATCTATAAAGCAACAGAAAAGGTATTATTTGATACTGGAAAGATCCTCACCCTCATGTGATCGAAGGATATTCCAACTTTGCTGTTGAAGTCGTCGCTGAAGAGCGGGATCTTAGCATATCGCTGACTGAAGTGATTCAGCACAATGAACTCGGCGTTCATCTTCATACCGATATCAATCGCCTGAGACGTAGTGCTGGAGTTACAATAATAACACCATTACTGACAAACATTATTTCTGATGATTAATACACAACACAAATACTAAATCTGAATAGACAGAACATACATTTGGATCAACATACTTTTTCGCATGATATTGCTAATGCTTGCTTTTTATGTTGTTAAAGTGTTATGCAAAGTTTTTTAGGATATTACTTTACACGCCTGAATGTGATTTATCAACCAATCAAAGCCCTAGCCATAAAATCAAAGAGCACTGATTTGTTGTTAAATCACATTCAGGAGTGTAAAGTAATATCCTGCAAAACTTTGCATAAAACTTTAACAACGTAAAAAAGCAAACATTAGCAAACAAGGATATTTCTTATATAATGTTTAAATTAATTCATTATTATGAATAATATTGTGGTTATGTGGTAACTTAGAACAGTGCATCTTTATTGTGCAATAGTTCTATACTTTTTAATAAATAAAAAAAAAAATATATATATAGATTTATTTTTATATTATAATTATAATTTTAGGCAAGGCAAAGCAAGTTTATTTATTAAGCACATTTTATACACAAGGTTATTCAAAGGGCTATACATAAAATGATTGACAAAGAAAAAAATTAAACGCAATAGAAGTTTTATTTTTATATACATAATAAATGTAGTTTCGTAAAAAAAAAAATGATGGGCTGAAATGAAGATAGCAGTGAATATATTTTCTCAAATAAAATGCTAAAATGCTCAGTTTTCTCACAGTGCCCTGTGTGTTTGTGTGCGCGCATGTGTTGATGTACCTGTGTCTCTTCTCTAACGCCTCCTCCTCCATCCCATCCTCCAGTGTGGCTTCATGAATCAGAAGTGTTGCGTTCTTTCCTGAGAACGAATCCATCACACCACAGATGAATCAAACACATAAAACACAGATCATTTACAGCTACAGTAACACACACTTCACTTTTATCCTTTAGAAATCTATCATGAGAACTTCTGAGATAACAAACACCTCGTCCTAATGGAGAAATGAAAGCATGTTCAGCTTTCTGAAGACCGATACAGACTGAACACAATCCCTCAGGAACCATTAAACAGAAGTCTGTGACTCCATCTCATCGATTCCATCCCTGATATAAACCATTTAAACACAGAAGTAATTTCTATTGATCTGTGACTAATCGGTTCCCTGATTTTTTGCTGCTGGACCGATGAGGTTTTGGTGATGATAATCTGCTGCAAAAATTGTACCAAAGCTCTGGGAGTTGGTCTGACTATACATTTGATTTTTCCTTCTATATATAAAATATGATCACTTGTGTTTGTTTGTGTTACATACCTATATGAGTGAGGGCTTCACAGGGCATCGTGTCTCCAGAAAACACAAGCTGCCAACCCGACTGATGTGTCAAACTGCAGGCAAACGCGTTCTTACAGTGACGGACTAAACACGTCTGAAACTACACAAACAAGAACGAGGAACTAATAAGTCAGCTAGACAGTTTTTGTTTGATTGTAAAACTGCTAAATGAGAATATATTGACCATTCAAATTTCTATTGTTACTAATGCATGATCAATGAACTAAAGTTAATTTAAAGGGACAGTACACCAAATATTAAAGCGTTCTCATGCAAAACACAAAGAAAGGGTCACATGTTTTGAACCGCATGCACATGATAACATCTTTGGGGTGAATACACTACCGGTCAAATTTTTCCGACACTTACTCACTTTTGTGTTCATATTTTTGTTCAATTTATTATAATAATTAAAATGATCTCATCAAAATTATAAAATAAAACAAATGGAACTATGGGAATTATGTTGTCACTAAAAAAAATATACATATATGTACGTCATATATTTTATTATCTTTTGACTAGAATTTGCAGAAATGTTTTCTTGTCATTTTTTCAAGCATCTTCTTGAGGACGTACACCCAGAGATGCTTTTTAAAGAATTTTAAAGGAGTTCCCATCTACTCTGTTCTCTTATTGGCTGCTCTTTATTCACTTTGAAAAAAAAAGTTATGTTTTTCTACTAGGTCAAGACATTTAAAGGGGTCACATGGCGCGTGTATCTTTGTGTGTGTTATTAGTTGCCCATGCATGTTTTAAACATGTAAAATTGCAAAAACGAAAGTGTGGGAACAAAAGATGAATTCTATCTGAAAGCGATTGCTCACCCAGACCTGCGTGAGACGCCTCGTTTAACCACACCCCACAAATCTACGTCAGTTGGTGGATTTGACTAAGACCACCCAAATGTAAACGCAAGTAAGGTGGGCGTACCTGTCAGTACAATTGCTCTGAACTGATGTTCCAAATATGGTAAGAGGTGTTACATTTTGTCACACGCTTGCAGTATTCGACCAATCACTACGTACTGGTTAACTGTCCAATCATAGCACACCTCGCTTTTCAGAGCGATGGGCTTTGTAAAAAACATGCGCGTTTAAGAAAGGTAGGGCAAAGAGGAGATACAAACATGCAAGGTGTGTGGAAAATACAGCGCTTTTGAACCTTAAATCATGTATAAACATTGCATAATTACATCTAAAACAAACGATAATATTCGTTTAGCCGTATTATATGACCCCTTTAAGCATACACTTTCAGATCAAAGGTCAAAAATAACGAGCAACATTTTCACTCAAGTGTGCAAAAACTTTTGTCCGGTAGTGTGTCCCATTAATAAATACAAATAAACAGATATATACAGAAGGCTGCTGATAATCCTTTGAGTTCCTCATACAGACCTTCAGTAGATCATTCTTCTTCAGCACGGCCTGAATGAAGGATTTGGTTTTTACTTTGGGCGTCTCCGCACCGTCACACAAAAACTTTGCTGGAACAATACTGAAACCATCAGAAAAACATCACAGCTATAAGACTAAGAGACTGAAGTGCGAGAGAGAGAGAGAGAGAGAGAGAGAGAGAGAGATAATAAAGAAAATAAACCAGTACTTGATCTGGCTGAGTATCTCCTGGCAGTGGTCATGATACTGGTTTAACCACGTCATCACCTGTACAGGTGCGATCAGGTACACCGGACTGAATGGTTTGCCTAGATTATTCTTCAGACAACAGATACAATGTAGGATTACTTCATGTATACGGTCAACGTTGTCAAATAAAGAAAACAGGTCTAAAAAATGTTTAGTGTACAAACCAAAGCTCTTTCTCGCTCCAGTAATAAATGAATCAAACCCTGTGTGGACCATAAGAATCACAAATATTAGCAAAAGACAAATAAAATAATCGAAGAGACGAAAAGGAATACAGATTTGATTTTAAATCGTTATTCACAAAAACACAAGCTCTGTTAAAAAAGATCATTCAAATGTTTAGGGTGGTCTACGACTGACCAATCACAATCCAGTATTCAACAGAGCTGTATAATATTGTATATGATGACCTCACCGTGTGATGATCCGCATGCAGGTGAGACACAAAGATGGTGGAGAGTTTAGACAGGATTTCATCGACATCATCACCGTAATGACGACACAACTGACCGAACGTCCCCTCACCACAATCCAACAACACAGACTGACACGAGCTGAGAAACACAAAGAGAGAATCTCTCAACAATAAACGTATTAAACAATTCCTACGAGTCTTTGAAGGCTATGTTCAAATCAAGATGTATTTTAAAAAAACTATTTATTTTATAATACCTGATATTCACTAAAGTCCCACTGACGTTTCTGATCTTCATCGGCAGAGATGAGCCGGTGCCTAAAAACACGATCTCTGGAAACCGCTCGGCTTCACCCGCAAAAACAAACAAACACAACAAGAAACATATTTAAATCAGCAGAAAAGCTGTATTTTTTATTTTTAAGAGCATTTTAAAGCATTTAAACTTTATGAGAGCATTTTAACTTTATAAAGATTTTCATCATACTTTTTAATTCACAAATAAATAGTTGAAGTACAATCTCAAATCATATACTTTCTTTAACTCAAGTATTTTTACATTTAAAAGTGCGAAAGTACTACATTTTTAATGCAATTACTTTATTAAAGTAACAAAAATCATCTAAAAATGTAACGGGGTAAAAGTATGATATATGCTCAAAGTAAAAACACTTTCATACAGTACAGATACTTTAAAAGTATTGTCCAACTCTGTGGGTGACAGACTAAAAAATAACAGGGATTGCTTCAAAACTCAAATCTTTGTATGGCTTTACATTGAAAATAAACCATTAAAACTGTAGAAAAGCTGAACAGAAGATTAGTGCTTCCACATCTGAACAGAATGAGTAATGTACAATCCTCTGAAACGTTTTCCTCTCTGATATGATGAATTCTCATAAATGTAACCACAGACCGTTTACGGAAAGGGGATGTCTAGCTGTAAGTGTTTCTGTCTGTTTTAATGCAGAACTTTTCCTCTCACCAGTCACAGAGACAGACTCGTCCGTCTGAAACCTCCTGCACTCCTCAACCTCCTTTAAGAAATGAGGCACTTCAGCGGCCTCCTTCAGAAACTCCTCAGGGTCACAAGAAGGGATGACATCTCTACACATACACACACATACATACATACAGTCAGAATTAAAGATTGTTATTTGCTGTTTTTCAAACTTTACCTTCATTTAAATTCATATTGCAGATGTTTATAGAGCTTAAACCTGAGCTGACCTCTGCCATTCGAGTTTGGGTCGAAGCTGAAACTTTAACAGACACTCAGCTCTTACGTTTGGAACTGGAAGAGATGCCTGAGGCTCCTACAACACACAAGGTGAAATTGACAAAATAACAAATCTCTTGTCAAAAAAAAGAAATAATTATTAAATATTATACAAGTGAAAACGACATTTAGATAATTAAAGTCTCAGTCAAATTAAAAATGACAATGCCAATTTTTTCATGAAATATTGCAGCGTTTATTGTTAATAGCTTATCAATGTGGGTCATTCTCTTTTTAAAATTTGTTTTCGCTCATAATCTTTAGTTAAAATCTTAGATGAAGTATGTTTGACGGCTTGGGCGGAGCATCCGTTAACTCCTCCCCTTCAACTGTCGGTCTGCTGCCAGGTCAAAATGCAACAGATGTTTTATACATCCAATTAAATGCAAAGAAAGAAGACAGCTACGCCCACTATTTTTCTTATTTGAAATACTATTTCCCTTGGAAATTCGTCAAAATATGGAAGTAAAAACGATCACAACTTCCGGTTCATGGGGACTTTAAATAGAAGAAAAAAAATACACACTAGATATTTTATTGCATTAGACTAAACAAATATTAAATAAGTATATTTTCTTTCTATCATATTGTATTTCTAACATTGATAACTATCTGATCTTTTCAACGACAAAAAGAACATTAACTTTACATTTTCAAGACAGCAATTGACGTTTCATTACTTTAGATTTGTAGAGTTTGAGTTGAGGAAAGATGTCGGGGTGGATCAGGTTCAGTTGCGTCTGGAGTTTGTGACTGCGAACGTTGTGTGATGTGAAGTTGTGTTCATTCAACACCAGATGCTCAGTGCTGCTGGGAAACCTGAACAAAGACACAATCCCACAATCCTTCATGTTCACTCCTACATGTGTATTATCTGCAGCTCATGATGTGAAGTTTTACCTCTCTAACCAGCTCTTGTACTGATCTGAGTTCAGCACTGATTCTGGCATCATATGAACCACGAGAGCGGCTGTGTCCTCCGATCCACCCGTCTGATACCTGCGCACACACACATCAACAGAAAAACTCAAGATTATTCCCAAGTTTTCTTTTAAACTTAAAATGACACGATCACAAAGCCTAAATACAATATTTTTTAAATGCTTTCTTTTTTCTATTCTTTCTAGAAACAGAACCTAGATGCTCAGTGTCTGGTGACATGCGTCTGAAATCTAAACATTTATTTCAATTGAATCATTAGCGCAACGTTTTGGTGTTGTATGGTGTGTATTCAGAAAAGCAGCATCTCTTCACCTCTGGAGTACGGGATTGGTGCAGAGCGGCTGTATGAAGTCATCTGATGGACAGTCGATCACTATGAACACAGGTCCAGGATCAGACGGAGTGCACAGCTCCTCCGGTCGAATCTGAAACTCGCAGCACACGTCGAGATGAAGGAGAGCGAGGACGTGGAAAGAATTTTACCCCAAAAACCGAATCATATGCATTTAGATTTTGGATTTACGCAAAACATGTTTGTTTGCAAACAGCCACAAGCATAGTGAATGATGACTATGAAAATACACAACTTAATCAAAATTCACTGATTTCTGGTATGGATCAATTTAGTATTTTCTGAAAATCAACAGCAAGGGTCGGCGTCCTCTTGTATAGAGAAAAATAAATAAATAAATGTGTGTTCAAATATTTCTTTAAGAGATGAGTTTGAATTATATTATTATAAAGAAAAAAAAGAAAATGTCTTTGTGTCAGCATCACCTCTTTCCCATCATGTGTGACAGTGTTTCCAGCTTTCAGAGCATCTATTATTGGTCCGATGGCTGCTGTCCCTCTACAGAGAAACCGCAGAACTGAATAAACACTCATGTGTTTGATCACAGAACGCACACAAATATCACACACTTACACAGGCAGACCCATCTCTTTAGCCTTCAGTGCCAGAAAATTCCCTTTCTTCGGATGTAACTAAAGAAACATTTAAGAAAACACAGATTCGATCAGTACGGTATGGTATTAAAGAATCATAAATCAATCCGGTTCATATAATATTCTGCTGACCTTACACACATATGCCACCACAAGCGATGCATCTCTAGTGACGTTTCCTCTTCTTTCTGCATTAAAAAAAGTTTATTAAAAATAAATGACAATTCCACCTAGACACAATATTCTAATCGTCTTTACGACATAACCAAAAACGAAAGAAACACAATGATAATATTCTCATGAACGCTTGCCTGGGCTCACAGATCTTCCGTTAGACATGACGGAGTGTTGTTCCTCTGAATCCTCCAGTCTCCTGAGCGCCCCCCGCGGGTTTACACCGGTACTGCTGTTAGAACTCGAACCACGACTGAAGCCGGGGGAACGTCTGCCACTCTCGGCCTTACGATCAGCTTATATGACAAACATACATAAAAAAAGATCAGTAAGGAAATCAGGTCGTCCTCAGCAGGACTGTGAGTATGAAGAGTTTCAAATCTTTAGCTTGAAAATGAGTTTGAGACTTACAGAAAATTGGAACTTGGGTGACCGTCATTGTGTCGTCTTTATACTGAGGTTCTGAATGAGGTCTGACAGCTGTGGATGTAAAAGGAAACACAAAGAGAATAGGATTGTCATTTCTTGCTCTTGCAAAAACAAATGTCAGCAGAAATATGTGGAGAGAATGAACGATGACTCTTACAGAGTTTAATGTGATCCAGCGGTCCTGAAAACACTTTTATTGCTTGTAAAAATTTCTCCTGTAAAAACAGCAAAACCATCAGCGTTCAGATAAATAAAAACACGTCACATTCAGTGATCCTAATCCTAAAAGTGATTTTGCTCATTTAAAATGTGATGCACCTCATAAATAACGTTTAATTCAGACATCAATAATGTTTTTACAAACACATTTACACTTGCAGATTACCGATTATTTGATCGAACAATGCATCAGACTTTTTAAAACCAAGAAATGCAAATGTATAACACAACACCTGACCTTTGAATGTTGAGTTAAAATCTCTAATTAACATGTACGTACCAGCTGTGGGGGTCCGGAGAGAACAACCTCAGGCACTCCTGTGTCTTTAAGGGTCAATATCATTCCTGTACACAAACGAGTCGCTTACATACCACACAAACCATGGAGGAAACAAAATAAAAGGTAAAATAAGACATGAGCTATGACAGATCTAAGTACCTGATAAACCTCCTACTGTTTCCCATCTCATTCTGGTGAGGAAAATATTGTCCAAGCGTGCGATTTTGACTCTGAATACAAAAAAAACATCAAATCCATTTGTCACAGTACATTTAATATCAACTTCTCATTCGGATGTGAGTATTATATGTTGGTTGTTTGTGGGTTTATATCTCACTTGTGCTCCTGCATGAGTCTCTGTGTTCCTTCACCACAGTTAAACAGATACCTGCAAGAACAATTATAACATTTGATCATCCCTCCCATTATACACATTTATAATTACGTGCCATTACAAAACATTATCGCCCTTCAAATATAAAATTATATTTACTATTTTACCTATTCGTACATGTTCTTTTTTAATATATGTATAAAATAATGTGCGTTCAGGTATATTTATGATGCTCTCTTTTTGCCTTTACTAGATCTATTGTGCAAAATGAACTTGTACAAATAGTCTCTATTATAGGATGTCACACCACATGACACTATAGTAACTGGTAAAAATTATAATTTACGAATATTATGATGTCAATTATTTCGATCTTTTACAACAAGGTACTGATTTGATGGAGAACCAAATGTTTGTAGCTTATTTTTTTTAACATATGTTATAATGTTTATACAACAGTGTTTTTTTGCTGATTCAGGCTTACAATCAGGACTCAATTGTTATACTCAATAAAACGTATTTAATCTCAAATGTACTTATTGTAATGTATAATGCTGACACTGACATTTGTTTTTTTGAATCGGGTAACGTTATATAATCTATATCCTAACCTGTTATACTCAGAGAAGACATATAGAGAAGGTCCATTATCTCGACTTCCAGCCCCGAGCACCTGCACATAGACGGTGGCGGGTCCGTGCAGGTCACCCTGCCTGCGGTTCTCCTTCATCCTCACATGGCGCAGGGTGTCTTTAGGAGGTTTGGGCTTTTTGGATGTTTGTGTGGCCATGGATCTCACACACTGATACTCTTCACTGCATCTAAACGCTTTACGTGTAAATAATGCGCAGCGGAATAAACGCATAATAAACTGGAAAGACGGCTATGATTTTTGGTCCATTCGCGTAATTAAACCCCTCGTATAAAAAATGACACGAGGTTGTGCACTTTGTGTCAGTAAAGAAGAAAAAAGTTGAAGGACTGACACATGGGTGGACGCGCTTCCGGCTCGGGGAGATGACGTCAGTCATCGGGTTATAAAAGTTGCTTTTAAAGATTTTTGAAACTCACAACACACCCAATCATAGTCAAATTAATATAAACGCAAAAGGCAGAAGATAAGAGATTATATATTGCATTTTAAAGATGTTGTATTTTTATATTAATAATTTGTCATTAATTGTATAAATTAAAATGAAAAGACATGAATGACTGTATAAAAAAATGTACCGAGAATAATAATTTAATTTTAAAAGTGCCAAATCTGAGAGTTTGTGTGGTAATAAATAATATTAAAAGTGTAAATATAATCTGGCATTATTCTTACTGTAACTCCTTCATAAACACAAAAAACAGCGTCGAATATAATTGAAGCGCAACAAAATAGTGTATGTATATTAATCTGATTTTAACAATAGCGAATCTCTTAAATTATTTTAGTGTTGAAATTCTTCAAACAATTCATGCTTTTGGTTTTCCTTTATTTGTTTCTTTATTTATCACATATATTTCATGTTTCATTTCAAGGTCTTTTGAAAAGTCAATACTAATTTCTCTAATGCCAGCTTGTATGGTTTTAAAGTTAAGAACATAAATAAATACAATTAAAACGACGCTACATCCGGCACGGGATGATGACGTCATGCACTGCGCACACGCAGGCTTGGGAATAGCGCGCGCGGACTGCGAAGCGTGATCAGACTGTGTTGACATGGCTCGTGATTTCAAACCCGGAGATCTTATATTCGCAAAGATGAAGGGTTACCCACACTGGCCCGCGAGGATCGACGACCTTTCGGATGGAGCTGTCAAGCCAGCAAACGCCAAGTTTCCCATCTTCTTCTTCGGCACTCACGAGACAGCGTTTCTGGGCCCTAAAGACATCTACCCGTATTTACCCAACAAGGACAAATACGGCAAGCCCAACAAAAGAAAGGGCTTCAATGAAGGATTATGGGAGATTGAGAACAACCCGAAGGCGGAACTGGACGGAAATAAGGTGATGCACCCCGACGCGGGGTCAGATAAAGACCAGAGCAGCTGCGACGTGGAGAAGAAGAGAAAGTCAACCCAAGACCCTTCAGAGGAAGACAGCGTGGATGACACGAGACCCAAAAATAAGGTGACGGATGATCAAGACTCGGATACTGAAAACACGAGCCCTGTCTCGAGCCCTTCGGGTGGACCGGTCCCTACACAGAAGCGCAGAGGAAGAAAACCAAAGAATCTGCTTCTGCTGCAACAACAACAAACTTCGAAAGAGCCACAAGGGGGCGTGGTCTTAGAGGACCCCGAGACCAAGAAGACAGACAAGAGAAAGAAGAGGGATGACAGTAAAGACGACAGAAAAGAAGGAAAGAAAAAGAGGCAAGAAGACGGCTCATCGGAATCTGATGATGAACGCAAACTAAATCCAGAGGAGCATCCAGAAGACGAGGACAGAGATGAGCGCAACCGCAAACCAGATCAACAGAAAGATTCAAATAAAGATGGAAGGAAAGGGGACAAGAAAAAAGACGTGTCTGCAGAATCCAGACTTCTGAGGTTACACGGAGAGATCAAGACGTCTCTCAAACTGAACAACCCGGATGTGAAGAGATGTCTGACGGTGCTGGACGAGTTGAGCTCGCTGCAGGTCACCACTCAACATCTTCAGAGACACTGTGAGCTCATAGCCACGCTGAAGAAGATCCGGAGGTTCAAAGCCAGCCAGGACGTGATGGACAAAGCCGGCATGCTGTATAATAAGTTTAAGAGCATGTTTCTGATGGGAGAGGGAGAGACGGCCATCAGTCACGTGATGAATAAAGGTCTGACTGAACAGAGACAATACGAGGAGGCCAAGAGAGGAGCGCAGAAAAAGACAGAAGAGACTAAAGAGCAGACGGACAACATGGGTTCGAGCGCAGACTCCGGCGCGGAGGAGAAGGACGCTGTGACGGAGAGAGAGACGTCGGGAGATGATGACCTGTCTGTGGAGAAAAACAGGGATGAGGGGAAAGAGAACAATTTCTCATGATGAGCGTTTTGTTTTTCTAGTGTTCTAACATTTTGAGGTTCGAAACATTATGTGTCCACTAAAAAGTCAACAGTGGGAGATCACGTCCACATTTGAAAGACCACTGACCAGATCATGCGGGACTTTCATTATTTGCACATCACCCGACAAAAGTGTAATGTTTTCTTTTACAAAGACTAAGTGTTTTAAACTGAAGTCATTTTATTTTTGTGCATTTGCAACCAAGTCAGTTTTATACAGAGACTTCACGGTCACGAGTGTTATTTTAGAAAATCTTTAAATACTTTTAGATCCAGTTTGCAACTAACTACATTGTACTTCACATCAGCGATTTAGTTTCAAACTGTTCTCGAGTCCTTTACATTAGTCACGTCAGATGTAGATGTTTTCGCTTTGTGCTGCTGCTACTTTCATAGTTATGCGTCCATTTTATTTTCATTTAAAGTTCAGATCCTTACATCTGCATCATTTATGCCAATGCGACTGCTGTCATGAAACTTGATCATTATTAAAGAAAAAAATAGCAAACCTCTGGTGTTTTTCTATTGATGTTAATTATGATCTTTTACCCATGTTTATACTTTCGCAATGCAGTACAAGTTGAAATCTCAAATAACATAAAAAAAAAACTACATGAACCAAAAATGAAAGTGGATTTGTGTTAGTGAGATCTTGTCACTCTGAATTAAAAATAAAAAAGTAATTTCATGCTCTTTGACTCCAAAACACAATTATTGTATTTTTGAAATATTCTGGAAATCATCAGATTTACTTTAGTGAGCACTGACTTTTTTTTTTTAGAAAGAAATTTAAAGATTGTTTTTCTGTCAGTCTTTCACATTGCTGTTAGATGACTTTGTCACTCCTGAGGTTAATTTTTTTTGGAAATTCAACAGTCACTGGACTGAAATGAACACAATAGTTCTACGACGATTAAATTAAAATTGGCTCAAAGTTTTCCCGAAGCTAAACCTTTGCACAGAGATAGTTTTTTATGCACAAAAAGGTTTGATAGTGTAAAATAAAGCAACATGCACAGAGTGGTTTCCATCGTCCTCAGTTTTATTGATATAACAGCACATACTTATTGAGGAAATGACCTCAATACAGAAACCCTGCCCACCTCTGCATCATTCACCTTACACGAACCTCTTAAACATACAAAACACGTTTAACATCACATACATTATGAGGAAGGGAGCAGACACAAATAAGAGTTCCAGTATGTCAAAGCTTTTTTCAAATCATATATTCCACAAGTGATTTCAGAAGTATAAATACAATTCCAGGCTTAATATTATTTCATTTCTTTTATATTTGTTTAAAATCATTATTCTGCATCCATATTTAAGATCAAAGCCATTCCGACCACGAGACCGCCACATTCAGACACTAGTATATTTACTCTTAACGGATGTGTGCGTGTGTGTGTGTGTGTGAGATGGGTTGGAGGTATCTTACAGTCGAACTTGAGTTGAACACAGATCTTTTGCAGACGGTGTTTGTGTTTTTTTTCATGGTTTAATACTGCAGTTCTGTGATGGAGTGGATCTTTACACTATAGCTTTAATCGTTTCTCGTCCATGTGGATGTTCAGGTGTGCGTGTCAGTCGACGTACATCGGTGAGCTGGGAGACGCGGGCATCTGATCGAGAATCAAGCAGACGTAACTGGCCACGTCTACCGAACGCTCCTCGTACATCTGAATGAAGGGATGTTTCTACAGAAGAGGAAACATACAGATATGTTTTCTTCACATAACATCAAGAATTTTAATGAATGAATATGACAGTTCTAAAAACCACAATATTTTTCTTTCCAGGTTTTCCATCTTGTATGTCACACTGCAGGACACGTGTGTTCCTGATTCATGTTAAGAACCCTTCGATTACTCAAAAAGGACAGTAAAAATGCATTCAAAGGATAAATGTGTTGATTTAACAGGAACTCACCAAAAGCTCTTTGTACTTTGGCCTTTTTGATTCGTCTTTCGTAAGGCTGTTAAAAAACAATAAAACATTTGATTTTTATTCATCATCTCATGTTTACTGCAAGTAAATTCTTGGCCATGTAATGTCAACAGGGAGTTCCTAATATGAACAGCAGGTGGCTTCTGCGTCATGTGACCAGACAAAAATCTGGGCCATTACATTTTGCACCAAGACAAATAAATATAAGAGTGCTTACAATAAAAGAGACAAGAGAGACTAGAACCATTAGTATGTGTTTGCAAAAAAGTGACATTTAGGGGCAGCAGAAAAAAAGCATTTGCAGGAAATAACTGTACAGACAGAATTGTTTGATTTATAAAAATCACTTATTGCAAAACTTGGTTTAAATTTAATCCAAATATAACATTAACAGCTAAGTATGTATATTTTAATTTAATGCTTTCATCATAGGCAGAAATAACTAGTTGAAGTGCTGTGGTTATAGATTTAGGGGAAAAAAACTTATATGATTTATGTTAACAAAATAGTGTCTATCCTTAAAAATATTTAATCAAATTCCATGCGGCGTTAGATTTAGTCCAAACTAACCTTAAAGTGAAAAGCAAAAATACAAAATAAATGATGTGAGGTGCCTTACCACAGGTTGACAAAGTTGATGAATTTAGGGGAGAACTGTCTCTCCTCTGAGCAGCTGAGTTGAGGCGGGTCGCCCTTCACCACCTGTGTGAGCTGATCAAACACACTGTTCCACTTCGGGTAGGGAAACCGTCCCGTGGCTAGCTCATACTACAGAATAACACACAAAAAGGAATGATTATCGATATAACATATACACCACGTTCTCACACACGTCATGCACTGTTTATGACACGATAGAAGATCAAACGTCTGATTCTCACCAGTGTGATTCCCAAACTCCACACATCTGAGCGGACATCATAACCCTGTCTGGAAGCACTGGGGTCTATCCTCTCCGGCTAACAGACACAGAAATAAACATCACAAAGTGAATGCTACAGAAGGATTAAACATGAATATACATCCCTGCTGTAATTGTAGATGACACATGAGTGCAATTAAAATGCAAATTAAAAAACAACAAAGAAATGTAAATATGATACTAAATACCGTATCAATATTCAAACTATTGTTGTTTTAAACAGACTCCATTTAATTAATACAATAATAAGCACCCACAAGTCAAAGACACACGTAAGCATTGAACAGTAGCTTGACTAGACTATTTCAGCAAGCTCTGGATTCAAACAAACATTATAAATAAACACATTAGTATTAATGTGTCACAATCATGGCTCATACGCCAATGATTCATCCGTGTGCCCCTGCATGATGACATCACAACATACTGTCCGTGTCAAAGACATTATACAGTGAGTGTGAGACGCCAGATGCTTTATGGGTTACAACAGCATTAAAACAGATGTGCTACAGTCAGACACTTCCTTCAACACACGTGTGTGCATGACATAATAACTGTGCATGTTGTGTGTATGATCTCATTCATAGGAAATACACACACATAACTGATGCCTTCTCATTGATGACATCATCATGCAGTGTGTTCTCATGGGGGGATTCTCTGAATGAGATCATACTGCTTAGATTAGAGGATGACATCATCAGTTGAGCTACTGCAGACGACTGTACCGCAGAGACCAGGACACACACACACACTTCAAGTTGCCTGAGACACAATCTTCAAAAGGATCCGAAGCCAAGTTTTGTCAACAAATGACGCTTCCTTTAGTAACTCTGTGTGAACATTTTAACATTGTTCCACAACAGTGTCAGATTGAGCATCATGAAGCATTTCTTCCTTACATCAAACATGAAAGAATATCTATGAATGAACAATTCATAGAGTGAGTGAGTGAGTGAGTGAGTGAGTGAGTGAGTGGTTTGATAAATGACAGTGAATGAGTCTTACTGCCATATATGGTCTGCAGCCTGCATCTCTAGTTTTGGCGATGGAGTCAACCAGCTGCCCGCTGATGCCAAAATCACAAAGCTTAATGTTGCCTTTCCTGTCCAGGAGGATATTTGATGGCTTTATGTCTGCAGAGAGATCGTGCGAGAAAGCTGAACGCATCTAAACACAAGAATGAACCTGAGAGGATTTCACCGAACCGTCACTCATCTTACCTCTGTGAATAATCTTCAAGCTTTCTTTTAAGTGGTTAAGTGCTTTCACAGTCTACAGTGAGACAGAGGAACAAAGAATGTCAGTCAACAATAAACGCATCACTTATTACAATGTCAGACGGGAACAAATAATGGCTCACAGCTAATGTTATTTTTCCTAAAATCTCCTCTGGAATCACTTCATCTAAAGAGGAATAAACGTATTTGTAGAATTTGTCGAAGGAGATAGCCATGAGCTCCATGCATATCCAGCAGTCCCCCTGAAAAAGAGAGGAAGACAGAAGCTGATTGGCTGAACAAACGTGCGAGGTCTTCAAGCAGCAAAGTGGGTGAACAGACCTCACGAAACAGAGCGCCGTAAAACTGGACGATGTAGGGACAGTCACTGCTCCTCATGACCACGTCTAGATCCATCAAGAGCTGCTTCTGTTCTCGCTCGTCCACCGTCGACCTGATCCTCTGTCACACAATAAACACGGTATGAATTATTTCAGGGATAATAATGAAGAGATATTGTGCTCAAGGGGGTCTTAAATTTGTCACCCAGTACTTAAAACTAAATCTCGCGAAGTTGTCTTTGGTCTACTAGACAGCAGAACCTTGGGAAACCAACACAAACAGGCAGACCATTTCGTTACACCTACAGGAAAATGTGTCTGGTCTGGAGCGTCTGCTAAAGGAATCAAGGGGAACAGTTCTGATGACATCACACTTACTTTGACGGCCATGATTTGTCCGCTAGGTTTGTGCACCATGTTGTTGACCGAGCCATACGCTCCTCGTCCGATCTCTCCGAGATCTTTCAGATCTTCTGCGGTGAAGTCCCAGTGTTGCTCCGGAGAGATCTTCAGCTTCCCGGACGACTCGATGCTGTGCGTTCGCAGCCTTTCTCTAAAACACAGAGAAGAAGAGAAGCTGAAGACAAAAACTCAAAGACCTTCATGACTCACGTCAGATCTGTACTCACATGTGTGGGTTCTGGAAAGGAAGTCCGGCCGTGGTCAGCGTAATTCTGGAAGTAGGTTTGATCGGTGGATTGGCAAAATTCAACTTGAGGGCTTTACGTTTACCTGATAGAGGAGGAAGAGACCTTTAGAGGAAATTCACACGCAGACAGAATAAAGACGAACTGTATTCAGATGGAGTGAGATCTCTAACTAAGCCACAGAAGATGAAGGAGGGTTGTGGGTTCAGATATTCACTACAGTCATGCACATCTGAGCACCAGGAGAAGAAAACCAGAGGCCGGATTTCCTAAGGCCATCACATGTTATTATGATCTGGAAATGTGGAAAAATAAAGTGCTGGCTTTAGGAAATCTGGCAGCAGGAGGGCAGCGATTGTGGTCCAGCATGCTCGGACCTCGCGCTCAATCAACACAACCAATCAACACACCTCCACCCTTCAACGTCCAATCAGAGCAGACAGAAAAACTGTGAAAGATCTGATCACATCCCGACACGAAATAAAAAATCCAAAGCAAACAAACTTACCTTTACCTCAAAATTAACTACAATGATTCTGTAATCCAGTTACAGTAAGCGGCAGAAGTGTGCGAGACAGCCGTAGTGCATACTAGTGCAGATCTAGTGTGTGAGGGGTGCAGCGTGTATTTTAAACACAATAATGGATCCGAAGCAAACCCGACGAATCCACAAAGCAAACCAATAGCATCTTATTTTGTTGACCATGACTTAAATGAATACTTCACGTGTAAATATTATTTATAATTTGCATCAGAAAAGCAACAATAAATTCCACAAATAAATCTAAAAGTATAACGTTCAAAAGTATTCTTAGGGAACATCTTCCCACCACAGGAGGATCAGAATACTGGAAGAACAACGTTCATTTCTGAAGTCACAGCAAGTGCATCCATGTCTCAACAAGCTTGTGTTTGTCTGACATGCCAAAAATGTCTCACAGTCTTCCAAAACAAAATGCAAATAGAGCTTCCATTACTGTCTGAAGAAAACTCTGAACAGAGCAAATACGGGTGTGATTATTTCAGTAATCCAAGGATAAAGTGAGCCGAATGTTGATTTTAGTAAACACAACAGAGAGGAATCAATGAAAGTGAGGATCGATCGATTGTCCAGAAGTCAAATCGTTTAACTCAATGGAAGCTCTGAACTTTAGACTTGTGCCAAACTAAACTCCACAATCTCTATAATTTTGTCCAGATGTGTGAAATCTAAAGCAGCCTGGGTTTATAGGGATAGTTCACACAAACATTTTGTTGGCATGTAGTCACCCTCATGTGGATCTTAACCTGTATATGACTCGTTCTCTTTGGTGTAACACAAAAGATATTTTAAGGAATGGGTTTTGTGTTCGTACAATGGAAGTCAATGGGCTTAACTGTTATTCGGTTAACAACATTCTTCAAAATATCTTCGTTTGTGTTTTGGAGAAGAAAGAAACTCATACAGGTTTGGAATGACATGAGGGTGAGAAAATGAAAGAACTTCCCTTTTAAGTACTGTTTATTCATTTCCAGTAGGCCTTAGACAAAACCAGCCACCTTGATTCAGAAACATAGTTAATATCTGTTGATTTCTATGGAGAAAGGAGCAAACACCCGCCACCTCTAGCATGCAGTGCGGTCATGGCACAAATCTAGCAGAGATTCACGTGTGGAGAGATTAGTGTGAACAGAGGACAGACGTCCCGACAGCAGAGGGGTCAGATACTGCTCAAAAAGTTTGGCTTACTTGAAGGAACTCCAGACAGGTTTATCTGAAACCCTGGTGATGAGAAGAACAATTAACACTTCATATCTGTTCACTTT
The DNA here is from genome assembly GCA_029783895.1 of Triplophysa bombifrons. Taxonomy (NCBI): domain Eukaryota; kingdom Metazoa; phylum Chordata; class Actinopteri; order Cypriniformes; family Nemacheilidae; genus Triplophysa; species Triplophysa bombifrons. The sequence goes on from CM056457.1 coordinate 3,819,802, forward strand.
GTAACGCGTGTAATTTATTCTTATTACCTGCATCCCTCGTGTTATTGAACAAGTGGGTTTAGATAATAAATGAAATGGCCTTTGAAGAAGCCCTTTTTTTGCACTGTACATTCACAACTAATTCCAACAAGGAAAAGTTATTGGAACAAATTCCCCAAAACATACAAATGAATAATGAATACCTTGAACGCACTATTTTCTAAATGTAACTGTAATGTCTTGTAAACCATTTTGCTCTTCTATAAAATTAACCAATGGTTTGCAAAACATAATAAACATTAGAAATAAAAGATCTAAGGTGGAGGATGTTATTATTATAAGGAAAAAATAACAACAAATAATAATTTATTTCTTACTTAGGAATATAAGGTAGTGGTACATCGTGAATGATGTTAAGAAAATAAAAAGGGTCCATTTTATGTTTACAATTTAGAGTTCAACAACAAACACTAAACGCAAAAGAGATGATGATTCAGCTGAAAAATACAGTTATACACAAAAACAACAAAAAAGCAAAATAACATTTTTTTTTAAACCATAAAATGTGGAAATATGTAGATTCCAGCATAACATGATATTTTGTCTTCTAATGTGAGTGTTGCAGTCTTTTCTGGAAATTTGAACAATAAAATCAACCTGTTCATAAACCAACAAAGCCAAAAAATATTTTAGAACTGTGTTCAGTGTCGCTCATTCTTTAAAGACGACTTCAAATCAAACCCCAAAATCCAAGACAAAATGATCTCAAAAAGCTCACTTCAATCAAAACCTGTGCCAGGATGTGCATCAGTGAACTGGTAAACAAGGGAAATATGTCGACATGCAGAGTAACATCACACACAACAGCAAAACAACAAGCTAAAACCAGAAGTTGACAGAAGATGAAGACATTTATATAGCAAATAAAGATGAAACTATGAAGGACACTTGCAGTTGGAGTGGAAAGAAACTGCAGTTCTTATGGGAATAATTTGCAGGGTCTCACCGTGGTCCAGCGTCACAGGGGATTGTGGGTAAGAGGAAAGAGATAAAAGGGAGAGAAACATTATGAGGGGGAATATACTGTAGCATAAGCTCAAAAGCAAGTAGGGTTCTCATAAAAACTTATCTGTCTGGGGATACTTTAAAGCAAAATAAATTCTGGGCTGGGAAAAAAGTTTCATGTTAGCTTATTTATGATACAATTCAGAGCCAGACATTACAAGCTACACAATCATAAAGTATCATTAGATTAGAAATCATTACACATCATCAAGCCAATGAAAAATCTGGCCAACCAAACCAGAATCACTAGAGACAGCATCTCCAGACAAAACAAGAAACAACTAAGTGATGCTGGAAGCTTTGGAAAAAAAAACAGAATAAATGTGATAATTTGATCAAGACTGACAAGTTTTACACTATAGCTTTACTACAGTATTATTTTGAATGAGTATTTTTAAGATAAAACCATGAAATTACACCTAAACATGACATTGAGTCTTATTTTAGCCCAAAAATATATTTTGTATTTCAAAAATTATACCATATTAACACCACCATGACTCCCCCACCACAACACACAAGAGCATTCGAATGCTGACAAATAAGGATATTTTACTTTCAAGTTAATACTTTAATAATGACATCATATGAATGTAGTTCCTCCTTAAATATAATAAGCATCGGCTATATGCAAATTGGCCCACTTTGATTGTCAACCAATGAAAATGGCTACAATTTACACATGGAGTCACATTGAAATCCTGGGAATGTACATATAAATGAAGATACCAAAAGACAAGTTTATTGAGACTCAGAATCCAAAAGGATATAGGTTGTTGACAAAAAACTGTACCATGTGTCCTATGGTGTGACAGCAAAAAATAGAAAACAAACTGTTCATAATATACTATTTTATGTTATCAATATTTATTTATATAATCTAAAATATCACGAGAGAGATTTATCTTCACTGTTACTACTTTCAAAATTTCTGCTGTCACACCATAGGACATGTGCGGTTTGTCACCAATATTTAGATATACTTATTATTTCTTCTTTTACAAATCATGCACACTTTAGGATATAAACACACCAAGTAATTTGTCTCTTTTTTAAACAGTCACTATCTGCAAAAAAATCAATAAGGATTGTTAATAAAGACAATAAATTCCTACCAAAAGACCTATCAATCTCTTTGTAAAAAATAAACAAATGACAGTGACAGTTCTGTCTTAACCTCCAAGTTTTTGTCGAAAATGTTTTATTTTCACCCCATCTAAATATTGAATTATATATTCACCCATGGCATGATACAAACCAAATACAGAAACAAATCTATTCAAACTGGACCTTTAATTACTAACATCAAAGTGTGTTTTGTACCCAGATCCAGATCTTGATGTTAAAAATGACATAAACCCATTATTGATTGTTCAATGTTCCTAAAATAAGCCACAATAAACCAAAATAAAAAAAACATACTATTGTAGATGGATTGTCCCAAACATCAACATTATTAAGTTTGGTGCATCTTTCCATCACAGACTCGATCATACACACAGTGGCATTAAATGTCCTTGAAGTCATTTTATAAAGGTCTGATAGTATCTTCAGCAGTCATCTAACATTCTTCCATTTAAAAGTGCCAATTGCCTTTGGAGTAATTTGAAGATGTCAAAATATCCTAAACCAACAACATTATTTGAATAACAAACGTTAAGTCAAAACCTTTAATTATTTCGCTAAAAGAACACGCACATTTATTTACAGTTCCTGTTAGCATTGACGTGCCGTTAGCCGGTTAGCCTATCAGCTACATAATATCAACAAACTCCAATGACAGAAAATAACGGCGATATTAAATACATTAATATAACACTAATGTCGACACGAACACACGGAATGTCCTTTTTCATGTGGTATATAGAAAATATAAGTATTTTCTGTGAGAAAGTGACATTTTTATAGGCCTGTCAGTGTTTGTCTCGAGCTGTTAGCAGTTCGGCTAACATGACACTGAAATGATAACTGAAGATATGAGACAGGTTCATTTCAGATCAGGTAAACGCATGTTTATTTTATTTTTTAGCATATGATAAACACTAAATGTCAAATTTAGTTTTAAATTCATAAAACAGTGGCTATTTTATACACACAGGAAGCCTAAAACGTTACAAATCTATAAACATTTGCTGTTATTTCAACACAAATGCGCAAATGCAATGACAGCGCATCCTGAGAGATAAACTAATGAGTGATCTGAAGCTAACAGACGGATACAACACAGTCTGTCCATCGCATCCGGGGGTAAATGGGGCAGGTTGCGGTGTATCTCACCTTGCATGCTGCTCATGGTGCTGAAGTGCTGACTCTGGCTCTGGTTCTGGTGGTGCTGTGGCGTGTTGGTGCCGCTCAGGCTCGAGGTTGATACTGATTTGCTGCCGGAGCTGGAAGTCGCCATTTGGGTTTGAGTTCCAGCAGCCAGCGCAGGCTGCAATGCAGACACAAACTAGAGCTCTCTCTCTCTCTCTCTCTCTCTCTCTCTCTCACTCACTCACTCACTCACTCACTCTCTCTCTCTCTCTCTCTCTCTCTCTCTCTCTCTCTCTCACTCACTCTCTCTCTCTCTCTCTCTCTCTCTCTCTCTCTCTCTCTCTCTCTCACTCACTCACTCACTCTCTCTCTCTCTCTCTCTCTCTCTCTCTCTCTCACTCACTCACTCTCTCTCTCTCTCTCTCTCTCTCTCTCTCTCACTCACTCACTCACTCTCTCTCTCTCTCTCACTCACTCACTCTCTCTCTCTCTCTCTCTCTCTCTCTCTCTCTCTCTCTCTCACTCACTCACTCACTCTCTCTCTCTCTCTCTCTCTCACTCACTCACTCTCTCTCTCTCTCTCTGTCTGTCTGTCTCTCTCTCTCTCTCTCTCTCTCTCTCTCTCTCTCACTCACTCACTCACTCACTCACTCACTCTCTGTCTGTCTCTCTCTCTCTCTCTCTCTCTCTCTCTCTCTCTCACTCACTCACTCACTCACTCACTCTCTCTCTCTCTCTCTCTCTCTCTCACTCACTCACTCACTCTCTCTCTGTCTGTCTGTCTCTCTCTCTCTCTCTCTCTCTCACTCACTCACTCACTCACTCTCTCTCTCTCTCTCTCTCTCTCTCACTCACTCACTCTCTCACTCACTCACTCTCTCTCTCTCTGTCTGTCTCTCTCTCTCTCTCTCTCTCTCTCTCTCAATTTTAATTTAATTTCAATGTGTGTCAGTTCATATGTCGCTCTTCACAATACGACAATATCGTATCAAAGCTGGTTTAAAGAAAAAGTTTCAATACAATTATTGGCATGACTTGAATACATTTGCATGTGTATAGTTTAACAAGGCTGAAATGGCAACATCAAAACAGAAATGTACAAAATCTATTTAAGGAAGTAATTTAATTGAAACCTCAGTTTATTAAAGATAGCAAATTGGTCTTGTGGTAAAGTACAAAGAGAGCCGGAAATAATAAAAAAATGAAATACAAATATATAAAAGACAACATTTAAATGTAATGTGACAAGGTGAACAGATCATTAGCAGGTTTAGATAAGCAGATAGCGACCTCAAGTGGCGAAAATTACATATTGTAGCTTGGCCCACACTGTAACGAATTGCTGTAAAAACTACAGCGTTATTTTACAGAAGCTGACTGTTTTTTATTTGCTGTAAAGTGCAATGCATTCTGGGGTCAAGTGACGGATTAACTCAAATGTACAGAATATTGCTGTAAATTTCAAATCTACAATGGCGGGATGATCTTCAACAGTCGAGATTGGGGCAAAATGAGTGATTCACACCATATGTTAATGTTATATACCTGTTAAGACCTTTAAAACAATATTTCTCAATTGGAGATGGATTTTTTTAGTGCAAATTATTTAGAAGTCTGCCCTATTTAACACTAGCAAGCTGATCATTTAATTCATGTATTTTAATATAATATATTTTGTATATTTAATATATAACATTTTGTTTTTCCTGACTCTCTGTAGATATTAATCCAGAGAGTGGAACAAGAAGAAGCGTCATCTAAAATGGCAGGATACAGAAGAAACAGGTTGCAGTGAACCCACATGTTGCCGCTCTTCTAAACACAATGATGAATTATCAGTGAAATCGATGAAAAGTAAGAAGCACGCACGCACACACAAACAGATCTCATCATTGAATTACTTGATTTTATTATTCTCTGTACCTGACTGTATATGTTGTCCTCTGTTTTTATCTGACTATAAATTGAATATCTAACATTATTCTCTTTCTTCTTTTCCATAGTTATAGCTACTTGTTGTGCTCTGATGGATCAAGATGTGGACCGTTTTACAGACTCACTTGGGCCCTGTTTTGCCATGTTGTTACATGATTGTCATGTTGGGTAACGTGTTTAAACATTCATTGTTTAAAAAGCCATGTTGGCTACTATAAAGTTGTAAATGAATAAAAATATTTCATGTACAACAATGTACAAAATTCGTCTGTAATGTATTTTTGTATCAATTAAAAAATAAATAAACACTGTATATCCAGTATGCAAAACATGCTGGATATACAGTGATTATGTATTTCTTCTAAATACAGTAAATTTAAATCAAGCAATTTGCTGTAAAAAAGTACAGCATTATACTGTTGCTATTCAATATTACAGCTTTTTCCTGTATTCTGCAATTACAGAAAATGCCTGTAAATTAAATTACAGTACTGTGGCTGTAAAATTTACAGTAACTGGCTGGCAACCCTGCTGCCAGTAATTTACTGTAAATTTAACAGGATTTTTTTACAGTGCAGTTAAATATTCTGTCAATGGATCTTAGAAAAGCATGAATTAAATATATATAGCCAACATCAAATCTTGTAGTTTCAACAATCAGAATGTGGCAAATTATAGTTTTCAGTGTAATTCAGTTTTTTTTTCTTCAGGTCGAGCACAATCTCCTCATCATATGAAGCACATAAAAATCAAATAGGGTGAATTAAGGTATTCTGGGACATCTGGTAATCTGGGACAAGGAAAAAGCTCTTATTCCTGACTTTCTTTATATATTAACCACGAATTAAATGCTGAAATATAAAATAAAAAATCCCTGTGACACAGATAAACATAACAAGACCAACAATGTAAAATCCGCAACTGGTCCAAGGGGGACTCGAACAAGTCAAAGACAGCATGCGGTCGCAAGCCAAACGAGCTAACCTATAGACTTGCAATGATTTATATTGAACATCGAATAAGCATAGTCAAAGTTCTATAATCATTTACACACTCTCTTTACTTTTCAAACCTGTATGACTGTATAATGTGTAAACCATATAAACACAAAAGAAGATATTTGAAAGAAAGTCAGTAACAGAAAACCGTTCGTCCACATTGACTTTTCTTCATACAATAGAAGTCAATCGGGACCATTGGTAAATGATGACAGAAATTTCGTTTTGGGGGGAACTACGTATACATTTAATCATGACTTGATTTAATTTGACATTTTACACATTTTACACATGGCTTCCAGGAACATACTGCATTAGTTACATCATTTTCTTTTCAGGGGGGTTTTCTTTCATTTCTTTCCATTTTTTGTTTTTCAACAATATTAAGCTGGATATGGATTTGAGATGACACGAGCCTCCGATTTGCCGTAGAGCGCGCAAACCCAGAAGAGGAGGGGCTATGTATATTAGCTAATACGTTTGCATTTTGAGTGACGTGTAACGTTAACTTAACGTCGATCGACGCCCGGCATTACTTAAACACGTGGCGGCGTATGACGTTAATTTATCACCAGACCGCGCATATTTAACACTTGGGGGCGTTAAGAAATCGGCGTTTTATTATTAATGCGTCGATCCAAAGCACGCGAATTGTGATCCTGTTGGCTTTCGATATTTTGTGGGGCTGAACGCAGCCGTGGTCATTGCACAGAAAGGGGCGGGGCACTTGTCAATCAAGAAGCTCCCCTGCAATTGCATGACAAAGGTCAGTGACATAGGATTCTGACTGAAATAATGTACATAAATCTGTAAAAATTAGACAATGTTGCTAATTGCTGTCAAATTATGTTTGTCATCTATTCTAGCAACAGAATATGTATTAAAGTGTTGAAAATGTGTTTATTTTTTTCTTCTTTTAACATTTTGTGTTGTCCCACATTGTCAAATGTGATTGAGAATGTGTGACATCATGCTTTGGGTAATCTGGGACAGTCTTCAAATGGTGAAAATCTGCATTTAGGGACTTTATAAATCCAATAACAAGAGCTAATATATGTCCGGATGAGAAATGGGTGTTAATGTGGATTACTAGAGTTTCTAACATTGGGGGGGATGATGATGGTTCTCTCTCACCTGCAATGAGTGTTTGTTCCCTGAGTAGCCCTGATTTTAATGGAGTATTTGAATAACCGAATGAATATTCTATCAATCAAATTGTTGCTTAGATTTTAGTCGATTTTTTTATTGTAATGCAATATTAAACAAATGATAAAATGTTTGTAATAAATTCACTGGGGTAACAAAGGAAACAAGAAACACCTGTGGAAACTAATTAACAAGAAAAACTACAAAGGACTAAAAACATGGCACGCAACTGGAAAGAACATAAAAGTCTAAAATAACAGTGGAACACAGACTAGGATTGTAACAATATACTGTACATTAACACTTTTTAAAATCAAATAGTCAGATAAGAAAAAGTCAGATATTGAATCATTGTTCAGCTTTAACATCTAACACAAAGTCTGTACGATGTTAAATGTTTAGGGGAGGAGCCTTCAAAAACTGAACTATAGTTGGAAAAAATTATTTAAATATATTTTATTCGAAAATAATATGTGTTGTGAAAATTGCAGATTAGATGTGATTGATTGCTGAACAAGACTGCTTTTAATCAGAAACACTTACATTTACACTGACAGAGTCTCATGTTCCTGCATTGGGTTCTGCTGTGTGTTGTGATTTTGATGACAGATGTGTCTGTTGTAGTAGTGTTGTGTGAATGAAGACTGTGATACAGACGATAAATACATTTACAAAAACTACATAACATCATCACTTGAGATCAAATGTAAATGTCACAAAAAACCTGCTAACCTGACGACGAAGCTTCTTTGGTCGGTTGGACACTTCAGATAATGGAGAAATAATAAAAGTGAATCAAAATGAAATTCAGTGAATTATATATTATTTTAGCTGACAACATAAATAAGATAGTTGAAACATGACTATTTCATTAGATTAAAATATATAAACAAACAAACAAATACGGTTTATGTCAGAGCTCCCTAATGATTCAGCTTCCTTCTGGACATAATGATGTAAAATCAAATAATTCAAGAACACATGAGATAAATTGTCATACTCAATTTTATGTCATTGCATCATCAAACAGCAAATCTAGTGTAAAATGTCATTAAACTAAAGTTTATACTTACTGTCTAATAAGTATGTAAATGATTAAATCTTTTAATTTATTTTACCCCCCCCAAAAAAATGAACATTTAATTAATAAAATAAAATTATTTTATTTTATTTAAATTTAGAATTAATTTATTTAAGACTGTTTCCCACATTTATTACTAATATTTTTCTACAGTAGGATTTTGGCATTGTTTGACATCCTACTCTTATTAAAAATGTAAAGGGCAATCCTTAAAGTGCGAGTTTCAAATTTATACTGTACACACTATTTTAATTATTGATTTTACATCAAGTAAGACACAAATCTGGCAAAAAAATATTAAGTCTAGAGTGTTAAATAATAAGAGAAAACATTAACCAGTCCACAAATATCTTATAAACTATTGTTTATCACAAGAACAACAACACAGAGAAAGTAAAAGATACTGTACCCCAATGATTAAATGAATGTCTGAAGTTATTAAACGACCATAATACTTGAAGAAACACAATTAAACAGATCCATCCTGCAATAAAAATAGCAATTATGCTGATTTTTTTGGTGAACTTAGTGAGATTTGTATTCAATCATTTTGTTTAAAGACACTTCAGAAAAAAGTTTGTTGGTGTTATAACCCTTTTTAGATTTGAAATACCAATCTCATTTTCCAATGCCATGATGTAAAGTAAAGCCAATATCACGTTCATCAGCAATGTAAATATAATCCAGGCTGTTCCCATGACCAAACGTGAACCTTGAAAGAGATAAATGTGTTAAAATATGGGGTTCAGAAACAAACGAAATAGTCAAGAAAATTGTATTTAATCTTTTATTAACATGTGTGATGCGTCTGGTGATGGGGTGTCTCGAAAATGACGATCTTCGAATTAAAACATAACTTAAATAGTGTGTTTATTTGGCATTGTTGTGATTTTCTGATTTTAGTATAGTGAGCATGACATGTATGCATCAAATAGAGGATACACATTTTTTAGCCATACTTTTTGTCCACCCATGATATTTATATACAGATACAAGATATGACTTCATTTTCATTGGTTGAATACAAATAAATTATTTTACATTAAAATGTCATTGTTTTATCTTCTTATACAGCTTAACATGTAGCACAAAAACACACATTAATCATTGTACTGTAGTAATCCAAGTCCAGTGACTAAAAAATGTCTTCTGAAGTAAAAATATATGTTTTATGTGAGATTATAGGAAGGTGATAACAATTTTGAGATAATTTTCATTGTGTTACTCTAAAGAAAACTTCACTAGTTAAATGATCAAATGTTGTTATTTGTTTTCTAAAAGCATCTGAAGTCTGCCTGAGCGCAATATTGTTCACCCAGAAATGTAAGTAAGGTGACAGTATAAACACTTAACAACTGAAAAATGATTTAGATGTAATTTACGAGTAAGTGATGAACCTGTAACAGGAATCAGCATCGGAGTCCTTCTTTCCCACAAATATATACACATAATATTATAATTTTTAAAACTTCTTTTTACAGCAAGAGATGAAACACTTTAGACAAAGTGAATTTTTAATAGATTCAGTTTAATGGATTTCATTCGTTAAAAAGATTATATATTTCAATTTACAGTCTTGAATATCATGGCAACTTTTTAGATTTTCATCACATATTTTTAAACAGTTTCTTCCTAAAACAAAGCAACATGTGGCTATGATTGTCAGTCCGATGTCGGAGAACGAAAAGGCTTCATCATCCTTGGAGTTTGACAAAACAGTTTGTTTGATATATGAAAATATAAAATCTCCAGTCACATGATAATGTTGCTCAGATCATCTTGGCTGGTTAAGCACACTTGCGATAATAATAATAATGATGAGAATAATCCCGATCACCGCTCCAGCAATGTTCAGGTTCCTGGCTGTCCTGGAGGAATCACGAGCTTTGGTGGTATCTCCAGATTTATTAGCCTTGTCTGCCTACACAATTGCAATAATATGAATTAAAAACATTCAATTAGCCTCATTATTTCAGATTGCTTCTCTTTCTTTTAGACATTAATTTACATTGTTAAGAAATGGAACAGAAGGTGACTTACTCTGCATGAGAATACAATTGCTGCAATTCCAAGTGGAAAACAGCAACATAAAGTGTTCAAGATGGACCAAGCAAGAAAAGTTGTTTGATGCGAGTTTCCAGCCATCTTCTCAATAAATGTCTTTCAAAGCTTCTAAACTGTAGATTCAGCTTATAATGTGGGCTTTTTACAGTGGCACGGCCTTAAATAGAGTGGAATACTGCTGTCAGTTAGAGAAAAAATTCCCAGGAAAGCGGAGGTCTACACCTCCGGATGTAATTGAGGACAGCTCAAGGCCTAAACCCATTTGTTTGCATTTTACAGTCTTGGGAATCAGCTAATGAGTAATATGGTAGCACCCACACATTTACATTCCACTCCACATAATATAACAGAACTGTTGTGTACACTATGATTACAAAGATTTTTAATGCTTTTCAGTTCCAGATGCATGAAATGTGTTAAACAGGACTCACAAAATCATTGTTGACAAAGAGAATCACATAAGGAATGACTAAACAGATTTTGGAGATTTACAGTAATGATGGGGCTTAATGACTTCTCATTGCCACCAGGAAGTGTTCAGGTCACCTTTTCTTTTGAGATCCTGTGAATCGTTTACATTACCGTCTCAAAACTCTTGACTGATTAATTGCTTCTGTTTTTAATAGTAATTTCTTTGTCTCTAAGAGCTATTTTTCAAACGTCAACAGAAAATGGTTAGTTTCACACAATTCTAAACTTTTGTTGACCGACAATTATTCTTGTGTGATGTTTTAAGGTTACATTGTGTAATTGTTTTCGTATGTTTGTGGTCAGGTTTTTGTTTTGCAGAGAGCCTCTTTTGAGGTGTATGCTTAAATGTATTCAATTGGTTTCATAGACAAAAACATAATAACAGCTCTTCATCAAATATGACTCCGAGGTTCCTGGCTGTTTAGGAATGGGTGATTGTGGTATTGCCAAGATGGATGTTGAGATCGTTGAGACTTTTAACAAATATTTGTCCCATGTTTCAGAGGCCCCTCTGAGAATAACTCAAATATGTGTGTATGTGTATTCCCAGGTATTTCTCACGAATTTCTGACAGGAAGTCAGTTCCGAAATACTAAAGAATGAAGAATATTGCCCTCTCGTTTTCTAAGCATTGTGCACATAACCTTAAGGCAAGGCAAGGCAAGGCACCGTTTGGATATTGTTTTGCACTACTTGCCTGGCCGGGGGGGCTGCTTTAGAATTCAGAAGTTAGACATAATTAATATTGCATATAAGAATTTATAGTCCGTTTAATATTTGACCTGTGGTTCTCTCTCCTTTATCGCCAATGTGTGCTTTTACTGTGTGAGTGTGTTTGTGTGTGTGTGCGAGTGTGTTTGTGTGTGTGTGCGTCTATGTCAATGTGTGTAAGTATGTATGCATATTGTGTGTGTGGAGCATTTGTATGTCTGTCTTTTGTTGTTTTCACCTTTTTCTTGTTTTTACAGGTATATGCCTTTAGTTGTTTTTACTTGTATTCAATGTGTCTCATTACAGCTGCTTTGTAACAATGAAAATTGTAAAAAGCGCTATTTAAACAAAGTTGAGCTGAGTTGAGTTGAAGGCATTGAAAAGTAGATCTGACATGTTTCACTCGGACATTTGACAATTTAATAGTTTTTGAGCATACACTACCAATCAAAAGCTGACAGGATAAAAAAACGGTGAGAAATGTTTCTCATTATCGTAAAAAGCGTTTGAGGTGTATGCTTAAATGTATTCAATTGCACTGAAAAAAGGTTTTCAAGCAGCAATTAAGCATAAGAATAACGTTAAACCCATACAACCTGATCAACAACTAACTTTTAGTGAAGGAGCTAACGTTACATGTAAAGGGACTGGCTTAATGGTAATGTTAGCTAACGCAGTGACTGGTCATTTATTTATGGCTAAGAAGTATGCATTAATTGGCGCCAATCGGCGATGTCGGTTGGTTTTCAAAAAGTACTGGCCAGAGGACACTGGGGGGCAGTAAAGTCACTGGGGGGCAGTAAAGTCACTGGGGGGCAGTAAAGTCACTTTGAAAACCAACAGGATGCTGTGTAAGAGCTAAGTTAGGTTTGTTTGTTCACTCTGTCAAATGAACGACGCACCCTTCATTCATGTTTTTGAAGGTTAGTAAAATACGTCCGAATTCAGTTGATAATGAATATAAATGCTTAATGTTTTAACGTTGTCTGTTAATGTAGACGTCTTGTACGGCTGAGTTGAAAATGTACGGCCAATGCTTGCAGTAGGCTAACTTGATGGCGCTGCAAGACACGTGTAATGGCGGACAATTACCATAGAATTATTTATGTAATTAAAGATCCAGTGTAAATATATTCCACATCAGATGCTGCTTCTGTGTCACCTCTGCACTGCAAAGATATATTTATATATTTTTATATAGATTTTAATGTTGCCCCTTAATAAAAGATCATTTCTGTCACTGTAGGGAACTGACCACTGCATATAATGTGAATCTTGTCATGAGTCCTAATTATTATCAACTACATATGTGAAAATATCGAGATATAATTTTGCACAGTATTAATTTGTACTATTTCAGGTCTTAAAAAAGCCTTCAATTTTACTTTTAAAAAATGTGCAACAACCATGTAAAAGGCTTATGTCCCTGAGAGTTATTGGTGATGGCACTTTAACAATTAATAAGAAATAATTAACGTCAACTTTCTTTGTTGTAAAGACGATGCACACTCTTTATAATGTAATGTCAATGTTATGATGCATTACAAAAAAGTTCAAATGGATTTAAATGTGTAATGAATTTATCCTCTGTTGAGATGATAAATTAATCGGACAGCGCTTTCTACTTTGGACTTGCCAAGACGTTCTGTCTCGCTCTATCTCTCACTCCCTTACTTCTCTCTCTTATGCAGGGTATCGGAGTTCTCAGGTGGAAACATCTCATCAGCCTCAACCTTATCATAGCTGCTGTTACGGTGGAAGAAACCCTCTAGAAGTATTTGTGCAGAGTCAAAATTTTAGCTTTTTTGGGAAGTTTTTATTTTATTTTTTTAGGGTGGGGGCTGAGGGTTCTTGGTTAACAGATGAATGTGGAGATGCAAGCACTGCATCTATTCAGGTACCAGAAGATCTGAACTGCTAAAACATAATAGACTCAATCATCAACAATATGGAAGGCACCACTCTTATCTCTGCCTGTATGAAAACTGCCCATTTTCGTGCAAAACATGGAATGCTCTACTGAAGCATCTATGTACACACCACCGTTCTCCACATTCTGGTGCCAATTGTAGAAAAGGTATAGATATTTTTTACTTTCCTGTTCACCCTCATGTCCTCAAGTCTTCAATACATTTTCAATATACATTATTTATAGCATTGGACATGGTCTTGGCACAGTTTTAGCTGGAGGTTTCATATACTTGGCACTTTCAGGTTTTTCTACATGTTTAAGTGCCGACATCTATTGTGATGTACGTGGTAATTCTTGGCAGTTTTTTTGTGGCATTAATAGGGCTGACACTATTCAATCGTAGTGTGATGATTATTATATAAACTGATAATGTATATTGTGATAAAAATTGTTGACCATAATGTCCGGCCCTACCCTTATGCCCTCATGCGCATGTATGACCATTCCCATTCATATATTCCTACATAAACTAGCTCTCAATCTCACACTTATCATACCTTGACACACTCACAGTAAATTCATGGATCGACTGAACCACTTATATTCGGAGAAAGAAGAGGCTGGACAAATTCTTCAGCATGAAACGATGGCAATTTTCATCATCAGAGATGCACAATCTGTACCCACAAACATTGGCATCATTCTTGAGGGTCGAGAGGTTCTGAGCGACTTGCCGTCTGTCGCAAATGCTTTTGCAGTTCTCCTGGGCCTTCTTTATGCGTTCAATTTGGAATATCCCAAGACATTGAAACTGACATTTGAATATGTCCAGAAAGTGATCATGGAGCTGGACCCGAAAGGCATGTCCAACAAAGTTAAGAGGCTATATGATCAGCTCTACAATAGAGCTTAAACTTTCTTTTTTTGAGGGTTCAGGGTTCCCACACATCCCAGTTTACACCTGTAAGTGATGTCATGTTTGAGTGACTGGCTATGGTTCGACGTTCTAAAGTAAGGTTCAGTATTTCTGTAGTAGAACTTGTCATTCGTTAAAGGAACACGCCACCTTTTTTTTGCGATGAGTCTAGTTGGAACCTGCAACTACTTGCAGTTTTACATCTATGAGATGAGATGGGATTCTGTACTTTCATTCCTAATTTCTGATTTTTCAACTGTTTCGGGTTTTTTTACGGTTTGTATTTTATGGTGCTACAAATGATATCAATGTACAGAGATAGTGAGAAACCACAGCGGCATTTCTGATGAAACTGAGTAATTGTTGCATTTCCCTAATTCTGCATTGCACACGCCACCGTTTTTTGAAATAGAGGTTATTCACCGTCTCAGTGCATGCATTGTCGCAGTTTGGCAGTTCCGCCGCTAGCTTGGGCGTAGAGATATCATTAAGGTGTTATGTGATATTTCTACGCCCAAGTAGCAGTGATTCGACCCAATATAGTCCCAAGTCAATATCTGCCTAGGAAATCACCTAGTCTTAATCTGCATTGGTATTTGTACTCGTTGTGAATACGCAGGCCACAAGTAGTAATTTTTTTAATTTTTTTATCACTTTTACTCACGACATGCTATCCGGCACCAAAAGATTAAATTCATTGTGCTAAAATAAGATAGTGGTGGCGCTGCCAAACTAAGACAATGCATGCACTGAGACGGTGAATTACCTCTATTTCAAAAAACGGTGGTGTTACTTTATGGCTGTTGTTTTCAGGTCAATGTTTGCCAGATCAGAAGTTAAAAATATGTCTTTTTTAATTATATTTTGGATAAGATTAAATATTAAGTAATGTTCCTTAATGGGAAACATGTGTTATTAAAGCCATATCTTTTTGTATGTTTAAAATAATTTCTATTAACTTGTATTTTTAAAAATGAGAAATAATTGTTTAATTAAATCTATATATATTTGATTGGAGAAAACAAATAATTTCTAATACATATTTCTTATGAGAAGTTTTGTTTTGATTAAATCTATATATTTTTGTTTAGATCAAAAATAAAATTTAAATAAATTGACTTAATACAACAAGAAAAATATACTTTGTGCCAGGTTTTATAAAATAGTTTTCATAGACAGAGAAAATATGGGTTAGGGTAAGTTATTATTTTTCATTGGCTCAAGTTATAAAATATAGATGTGAACCATTTCCCTAAATTTTTTTAATTGGATGAATGAAAAAAATTTCAGTGTGGTTTCATAGACAAAAACATAATAACAGCTGTTCATCAAATATGACTCCGAGGTTCCTGGCTGTTTTGGAATGGGTGATTGTGGTATTGCCAAGATGGATGTTGAGATCGTTGAGACTTTTAACAAATATTTGTCCCATGTTTCAGAGGCCCCTCCTAAGAATAACTCAAATATGTGTGTAGGTGTATTCCCAGGCATTTCTCACGAATTTCTGGCAGAAAGTCAGTTTCGAAATACTAAAGAATGCAGAATATGGCACACACGTTTTCTAAGCATTGTGTACATTACCTTAAGGCAAGGCAAGGCAAGTTTAATTATATAGCACATTTCATACACAACTGCAATTCAAAGTGCTTTACATAAAATTATTGATAATAAGAAATAAAATGTACAGTCGTGGCCAAAAGTTTTGAGAATTAGATAAATATTGGAAAATGGAAAAGTTGCTGCTTAAGTTTTTATAATAGCAATTTGCATCCTAACACCATTCATGTGTGGGGTTGCTTCTCATCCAAGGGAGTGGACTCACTCACGATTCTGCCCAAAAACACAGCCACGAATAAAGAATGGTACCAAAACACCCTCCAACAGCAACTTCTTCCAACAATCCAACAACAGTTTGGTGAAGAACAATGCCATAAGGCAAAAGTGATAACTAAGTTGCTCGGGGACCAGAATGTTGAAATTTTGGGTCAATGGCCTGGAAACTCCCCAGATCTTAATCCCATTGAGAATTTGTGGTCAATCCTCAAGAGGCAGGTGGACTAACAAAAACCCACTAATTCTGACAAACTCCAAGAAGTTATTATGAAAGAATGGGTTGCTATCAGTCAGGATTTGGCTCAGAAGTTGATTGAGAGCATGCCCAGTCGAATTGCAGAGGTCCTGAAAAAGAAGGGCCAACACTGCAAATACTGACTCTTTGCATAAATGTCATGTAATTGTCGATAAAAGCCTTTGAAACCTATGAAGTGCTTGTAATTATATTTCAGTACATCACAGAAACAAATGAAACAAAGATCTAAAAGCAGTTTAGCAGCAAACTTTTTGAAAATAAATATTTATGTAATTCTCAAAACTTTTGGCCACAACTGTATCTTTAAAATGCAAATGATTTAAGATCACAAAAAACTTTAGATCAATGAAAATTGTAAAAACCTCTATTTAAATAAAGTTGAGCTGAGTTGAGTTGAAGGCATTGAAAAGAAGATCTGACATGTTTCACTCGGACATTTCACAATTTAATAGTTTTTGAGCATACACTACCAATCAAAAGCTGACAGGATAAAAAAACGGTGAGAAATGTTTCTCATTATTTTAAAAAGCGTTTGAGGTGTATGCTTAAATGTATTCAATTGGTTTCATAGACAAAAACATAATAACAGCTCTTCATCAAATATGACTCCGAGGTTCCTGGCTGTTTTGGAATGGGTGATTGTGGTATTGCCAAGATGGATGTTGAGATCGTTGAGACTTTTAACAAACATTTGTCCCATGTTTCATTGACCCCCGTGAGAATAACTCAAATATGTGTGTAGGTGTATTCCCAGGTATTTCTCACGAATTTCGGACAGAAAGTCAGTTTCGAAATACTAAAGAATGCAGAATATTGCACACACGTATTCTAATACAGCATTGTGTACATTACCTTAAGGCAAGGCAAGGCAAGGCAAGTTTAATTATATAGCACATTTCATACACAAGTGTATGAAAGAAAAGAAATAAAACGTATCTTTAAAATGCAAATGATTTAAGATCACAAAAAAATTTAGATTTTTAAGAAACAATAAAACAGCAATAAAATTGATTAAAAAATGTTAGTGTGTATATGAAAAGAATAAGAGCAAAATAAAAATAAATTAGAAATAGAAGTGCAGTTGATGTATACCAGCACAGTGCTCAGGTTGTGAATGCACAGCTAAACAAGTGTGTTTTTAATCTGGATTTAAAAGTATCTACTGTTGGTGAATGTCTGATATCTTCTGGAAGCAGATTCCAGCTACGGGCGGCGTAATGACTAAACGCTGACTCGCCCTGTTTTGAGTGAACCCTTGTTATCTCTAACTGACTTGATCCTGATGATCTGAGAAGTCTGATTGGTTTATATTCAATGAGCATATCTGAGATCTATTTAGGTCCTAGACCATTAAGTGATTTATAGACAATTAATAATACTTTGAAGATGATTCTAAAAGGACCTGAGGATTGGAGTGATATGCTCAGATTTTTTGGTTCTGGTCAGAATCCTGGCAGCAGCGTTCTGTATGAGCTGCAGCTGTCTGATGGTCTTTTTGGGAAGACCTGTAAGGAGTCCATTACAGTAATCCACCCTGCTGGTGATGAAAGCATGGACTAGTTTCTCTAAATCTTGGCTTGAGACAAAACATAAAAATAATAGTTTCCTGTAGTTTTTCACCGTTTCCTGTAGTTTTTCACCAGGTTTGCACACACTGTAGGAGGGATTTTGGCCCGCTCCTCCACACAGGTCAAAGACATATCTGTATAAAAACACAGTTCTGATAATAGACATTTTCTGTACGTGTTGTGGTTTCAAGAGCTCAGAATGAAAAAATACATATGGAAAAAATAAATATATAGAGTAAATTTAAATACATCAATGATGAAAATAATTAATTTACATAAGAGGTAGCAGGGAGGGTTGATAATAGATATGCTAAGTATAATAAAACTGTGTATAGTATGCTTTTTACAAATATACACGTAATTGACTTCATTATGTATAAACCGTATTTCATGCTCTGCACTAGAATATTACACTTTCAAACATGTAGGTACTACTGGATGTGAATAATATTCATGGTGGAGATAGGCTGCCTAAAAACTGTTCTATCAAAGTAATATTGAGAATGTTAAGGGGAGTGGGTGATGGAGGTGAAGTTCACGGTCATCTCAAGGGGCATTCAGCATGTTTTGACTCAGACAGCAAGCAGCAGCCCATCCTAGGTGCTCTCTCTCACACACACATATATACACACACACGCACACACACACGCTCGCGTGCACGCACGCACGCACATACAGACACGCCCACAGACACACACACACACGCGCACAGACAAACGCACGCACGCACAGACACACACACAGACACGCCAACAGACACACACATACACAAGCCCACACCCACAGACACGCCCACAGACACACACACACACGCGCACAGACAAACGCACGCACAGACACACACACAGACAAGCCAACAGACACACACATACACAAGCCCACACCCACAGACAGGCCCACAGACACACACACACACACACACGCGCACAGACACACACACAGACACACACACAGACACACACATACACAAGCCCACACCCACAGACACGCCCACAGACACACACACACGCGCGCACAGACAAACGCACGCACGCACGCACGCACAGACACACACACAGACACGCCAACAGACACACACATACACAAGCCCACACCCACAGACACGCCCACAGACACACACCCGCACAGACAAACGCACGCACGCACGCACAGACACACACACAGACACGCCAACAGACACACACATACACAAGCCCACACCCACAGACACGCCCACAGACACACACACACACGCGCACAGACACACACACACACGCGCACAGACAAACGCACGCACAGACACACACACAGACAAGCCAACAGACACACGCATACACAAGCCCACACCCACAGACAGGCCCACAGACACACACACACACGCGCACAGACACACACACAGACACGCCAACAGACACACACATACACAAGCCCACACCCACAGACACGCCCACAGACACACACACACACGCGCACAGACACACACACAGACACACACACAGACACACACATACACAAGCCCACACCCACAGACACGCCCACAGACACACACACACACGCGCACAGACAAACGCACGCACGCACGCACAGACACACACACAGACACGCCAACAGACACACACATACACAAGCCCACACCCACAGACACGCCCACAGACACACACCCGCACAGACAAACGCACGCACGCACGCACAGACACACACACAGACACGCCAACAGACACACACATACACAAGCCCACACCCACAGACACGCCCACAGACACACACACACACGCGCACAGACAAACGCACGCACAGACACACACACAGACACGCCAACAGACACACACATACACAAGCCCACACCCACAGACACGCCCACAGACACACACACACACGCGCACAGACAAACGCACGCACGCACAGACACACACACAGACACGCCAACAGACACACACATACACAAGCCCACACCCACAGACACGCCCACAGACACACACGCGCACAGACAAACGCACGCACAGACACACACACACAGACAAGCCAACAGACACACACATACACAAGCCCACACCCACAGACACGCCCACAGACACACACACACGCGCACAGACACACACACAGACACGCCAACAGACACACACATACACAAGCCCACACCCACAGACACGCCCACAGACAAACGTTTTTTTTTAAATGTAAAAGAAGAGAAAGGCGAGATGTTCCCTAAGCTAAGCATGAATAAGAAACTGGAAAGGCGGATGCTTCACGTTTTTAAGGTGGAACGGATAGCGTCAATAAGAAACTGCGAATAAGAAGCTGGATTCAGCCTCATGCTAAATCCACCGTTAGGCTACATCAAATATCAGCACCCGCGTGCAAGATCCCAAATTTAACTTTACCATCTAACAAAGTTAAACTTATCATTATATTCCACATCAAAAACAATAAATAGTGATACTAAACACATCCTTATTTGTGTTTTGTGCTAACCGATTAGCCAGACAAGCTAACATACAATGCCATCGTCATTTTGCATAGTATTAATATGTTAATGCTGATTGGATGACAGAGAGGTAATCATGTTTATGCAATAATGTGTTTGAATCAAGATATCTTCAAACACATCTTACTAGTTCCTTTTAAGGCAGAAGATATCTTCAAACACATCTTACTAGTTCCTTTTAAGGCAGAAGATATCTTCAAATGAGTAGGTACTAGTAGTTATTCTGTTTTTGATATCACACTCTAAAAAAAGGCTGGGTTAAAACAACCCAATTTGGGTTATTTTGGTAACCCAACGTTGGGTCAAATATGGACAAACCCAGCGTTGGGTTATTTTAACCCAGCCAGTTGGGTTAAATCTTTGACCCAACATGCTGGGTTGTTTTATTTAAATCAACTTTTGCTTAAAAATTACATTGCTGGTTTAAAACAAACCCGAAATGTTTAAAAATATAATAATAATTTCACAGAGAATTACTTGAGGCATCAGTAAGAATCAAAAGTTTTATTAAGGCTCAAAATGCAAGACAAAAGGAATTCATAAAAACATGCAATATGTTATGCTCAATGAACAATAAAACCACATATAAAACACTTTGATGAAATGTATGTTTATACATATTTAAAGAAAATTAACATCAATAAATTACATTAGTTTGGATTTTAACATATACATTTAACAAGGTTATTAAAGTGGCACAAGTAAATATAAATAGTTCAACAACTTAACAATTCAAAAACTCATATACAGTTAACAAAGTGGCACGTGTAAAATGCTTTAGGGCATTTCCAGCGTTATGGATGCGACATAAAAACACTATAAAAAGTATTTTACTAAATCCTTGTTGATAGAACCGCACTTATATGATAAAATATCAGTCTATCCACAAGTTTTCTATAAACAAAAAGAAATAAACAAGTGTTATGGATGTGAAAAAGGGACACCGTAACTTTCCTCTTCATATAAACTCACAAAACATTTTAAAGAGCGTTAGTTCTTTCGGTTCCAGTACTGCTTAACCTGACACATCCACGGAGCAGTCTTACTGAAGAGGATTCTTTTCCTGGGAGTTTGTAGACAACAGTGTGGCGTGCACTTTTGGAAGTGGATGTCCAGCAGGAGGGTTTCTTTATCAATTTGTTAATCTTTAAAGAGAAAAAGAGACAAGAGAAGAATTTAAGAAAACTGGCCTACCCAGAGCACAATGGATTATAATAAACATATAAAGAATAAAGCACGTTCGCCTCACACCTCCAGGGTTGGGGGTTCGATTCCCGCTTCTGACTTGTGTGTGTGTTGAGTTTGCATGTTCTCCCCGTGCCTCGGGGGTTTCCTCCGGGTACTCCGGTTTCCTCCCCCTTGTCCAAAGACATGCATGGTAGGTTGATTGGCATCTCTGGAAAAATTGTCCGTAGGGTGTGAGTGTGTGAGTGAATGAGTGAGTGTGTGTGCCCTGCGATGGGTTGGCACTCCATCCAGGGTGTATCCTGCCTTGATGCCCGATGACTCCTGAGATAGGCGCAGGCTCCCCGTGACCCGAGGTACGGATAAAGCGGTAGAAAATGGATGGATGGATATAAAGAATAAATCAAGTTTACCTTTAAGCCTGTTATGAGAACATCCAAGTTCCAGTCTCATTTCTCTTGAATAGAATGATCCATTAATATTTGCTGTTATTCTGCAACCTGTCAGTGAGGGAAAAGAAGAAGAGTGGGATATAGTACAGAAAGTGAAACACAGTCTCAAAAAAATAATATTATAAACTTTAACACAACACTTAAACTAATTCGACAAACTCGGGAATAAGTAGCAGACTGAAAAGACCAACAATTGTTAGTTTCATATACCAAAAATTAATTATATCGCACGGTTAACCACTGACGTTATAAGAGCCAGCGGTTATTCCCTAAGCACTGGCCGAGATAGAGCTGCTCTCAGCGGAGCCACAACTGCTGACAGCCTGAAGCTCAAACCTCCGACAGCAACTTAACAAAGTCTCAATGAGGCGTTATGTTTATATATAAATCACGTATTTGACTTCTTAACAACTAGATTCTGTTCTAAAAGACTCTTAAAACTACGTTCCGTCACGAACATTAGTGGTATTTATAAAAAAAAATGTTGGATGTTTGCTTTTGACACGACGCTCTCTCGTGTTGACCTTTTACTAATATAAAGATGCGTAAGTTACTGAACTAAATGACTCACACGGGTCAGAAATTTCAAAGGGAAATGTTGACCAAAAAGGAAGTTTAAATTATTAAAAAGCTGTAAATTAGAACAACGTGGGCATAACGTTACAGACTAGCTATCCAAAGCTAACGAAGCTAGATTGTAACGTTACTTTCAAACCTAATGCGAACAGCGGAATTTTACGGAGCCCGGGAGGGGACATGCGCGTTTCACTTAGTTTTGTCGTGGCCACGAGATAGTAACTCGTGGGAACGTGATAATATGATGAGACCACGACATATTATCTCGAGGGAACGTGATATTATGTTGTCGCCACGACATCAGCTTGTTGAGGTAACGACATCCTTATGTTGTGGCCACGACTTAGTATGTTGAGGGAACGACATCCATATCTTGTGGCCACGACTTGCACCTGCGCGTCTAAGCAGCTGGAAGTATCAGAAATAGATAGGACTATCATCATATTTATTTTTAATTAAGATATAGCGCTGAACTAATTAAAAACAGACACATTCGATTCCTTTTAGTCGTTTTTATTTGTCCCTGTGATAAATTAATTAGTTTAATTGCGATATGGCTGGGCTGTCAGAGGATGTCAGAATATTTACAATATTCCCCTTGATATTGTTATTGTAATTATTATTCTTATCGGTCTTAGTTGATCTGCAATTACCAATAAATTTATAAATAAAAAGTATTGTATTTCACATTTAAAAAGCAACAACATATACTACATAATAATAACCCAACAATAAATCGTATTTGGGCCTATATTTGGCAATAAGGAAAGTGGCTATTGAGCAACCTAAACCATCACAAGAGAATTTCATTCACCATGACAGCCCTAACAGTTCATCAAAAAATAGCACGTAATATAGTACATTACACGTTACGATATTTGTGTGAACGCGCGCACACATTCCAGAAAATCACTGGCAGTCTGAACCAAAATCAATCGAACTTGCAACACATTTGCGTGATACTTTTACACTCCGAGGCAAGTCCTGGGACACAATATGCATGAATTTCTGAAAGCACTTCTAAAGCAATATGGGCCAGTTTGAATTTAAAGACAGAGAAGACTGGTACGCTGATTGTGGAATTAAATTCTATTATATAGACAGACTGTCTCACATGTTGATTTCATTTCATTCGCGTCAGTAGGTTTATTTCATTATTTAATCCGAGATGAAAGAAATAGGCCAACACTTGTGACGGAACTTCTCGCATTATTAAGATGATTTAAATCATGCGCAATACCGCGCCGAAATTGGAGCCTTGAAATCATTATAAAATGTAAAAACGAATCATTCTTAATAATTACAATTACAATATCAAGGGGAATAATGTAAAAATATGCTTTTGATATGTTCGTGCAGCCCAGACATATCACAATTAAACCTATTCATGTATCACAGGGAAAAATAAAAACGACTAAGGAATCGAATGTGTCTGTTTTTAATTAGTTCAGCGCTATATCTTAATTAAAAATAAATATGACGATAGTCCTATCTATTTCTGATAGTTCCAGGTGCTTAGACGCGCAGGTGCAAGTCGTGGCCACAAGATAAGGATGTCGTTCCCTCAACATACTAAGTCGTGGCCACAAGATATGGATGTCGTTCCCTCAACATACTAAGTCGTGACCACAACATAAGGATGTCGTTACCTCAACAAGCTGATGTCGTGGCGACAACATAATATCACGTTCCCTCGAGATAATATGTCGTGGTCTCATCATATTATCACGTTCCCACGAGTTACTATCTCGTGGCCACGACAAAACTAAGTGAAACGCGCATGTCCCCTCCCGGGCTCCGTAGAATTTAGCATACTTTTGCATTTTTTTTTTGATGTACAGTAATAGTTTTATACATTAAAAACTCGTAAAACATACCTTTTATTCTCCGAATAACAGCTTTTCGAGATGAGGTGGATCAAAATGCCCGCGAAGGTAGAGTTTGTCTGAGGCGTCGAGGAGTGGGAGGGGTTTACTATCTCAACTGTCACTCAATTGGACCCGACTGGTAACCCAGCGTTTGGGTTACTCATAAAATGACCCAACACTGAGAAAATAACCCAACAAAATGACCCAACAGGCTCAACCCAGCTGTTGGGTTAAACAAATAACCCAGCATTTTTTAGAGTGTAGAATAAAAATTTCGACATATTTCGCATCTCTTTCATTGGATAAATGACGATTGTTGAAACTGTGCTGCCTGCTGACAAAATCGAAACGAGTGCTTCAAATGTGCGTTTAATGGGTTGATTGTGTAAAATTATGCTTACAAAGAACAAGCTTTCCTGTAGCTTGTCTCAATCTTGCAGCCTGGACGATTCTTACCTTGACCATCTTCTTCCATATGGCTTCTTCTTGACACCTTGAAGCAGAACAAATACGTGGAAGGAGGTGGATCCAGAGAGACCCTAAATGCCAGAAAGGCTAAGTGGACATAGTTCTTTAAAAGAGGTGGCTGAAGGATGTTGATCAATATTTGCGATTCAGGTACAATTTGGCTATACTTTTCCACAATGATGTACTTTAATTATTTTTGCTATACTGCAATAAGTGTGAGACCGCATCAATCATTCCATAATTATATCCTGGTGTATGCAAGCAAATGCCATGTTTTCAACACCAAGTTTTTGAGACCAGAGTTCTGCTTGCTGCATTAGACTACAATTTCCACCAGAACCGACCAACAATTGAAACGAAAGAGGGTAAAGAAATGTATGTTTTACACTTATGCAATACCCCTATTTATAGTACAATATTCAGCCAGTGGTTTATATGCAGTGATTATGGCTTCACATGTCCATAAAGTCATCTCTAATTCTAGTTAATGAGTGAAGGTGAATGGTTTTAATCTCTGTAATTTCACATTCAGAAGATTGTATATGAAAAACCATAGAAGATACAGTGCATCTTTGTATTAGCTTAACAATTTTGTTGCATATACTGAACCATATTACCTATCTAAGAATGATATGAACATTACATTATGTGAACAGCAGGACAATTATTCTCTGCAGCACGAAGGGTCCACAAAGGAGATCACCTCGCCTTGTTGCAGGAAAGCGACAATTTATCAAGAAAAATATATTTACAGATATAGTGTTACCAATGACGTCATAGATGATGTTTGAAGCCTCGCTTCCCCTTGAGTGGTTCAGTAAGCGGTTCGAATCTTGCTGCGAAGTTTTGACAGCAATATTAACCAAGTAACACAAGCACATTCACTGCCCTCTGCCTAGTTAAGCCGAGACACGTATCAGTTTTAGATGAATAATATTGGCCCTTATGCCTATTATCACTAAATAATTGATTTACAAACACTTGATATGATAGCCCCTTTGATTTCAAGTCAATACATTTATTATACAGTTATGTTATACAATCATTATATACCACCAGAAAATACACACTATATCCATATTAATAGATTACTGTATGAGGAAATTGATATTTACTTCACCGTTATTTCAAAGCCTTACCTGGCGCAAAATACAGTGTATCGCAGACCACATCAGGGCACATCTGTAATGTGTCTGCTTGTTTTTTTCACTCTATGGCCACCAGGTATACCACTAAGTGAGCAAATGAAGCCTCGGGAAATGAACCCAAGGAAATGATACACAGCTGAACCAGGTTGAACACTAAGGAGAGCACAGCATGATGGGAAATGGAGTCCATGACAAGAACAACACCCTCTAGTGGCGCACAATGGTGCAGGCAACCAGGCAAGACAGTTACTGTTATAACTTTTTAGTTTATAATTACTGCTCAACATTGTAAATAGCGCTCAAGCTGTCAACAATCATAAATAAATGTTCAAATGATTAAAATAAAAATAAACTATGTATTGTCAATCAAAATGCACAACACAAATCTCACATTTAAATTCAGAAATTGTTAATAAACATTAAATAATATTAAATGATAAACACATTCTAAACAATGAATATTTCTTTGATCCTTTGATGATATTGGAGCAGGTTTGTGAGTACATGTGTGGTAGTGTTAGACCATGCTAGAGGGCTTTAATGGAAATTCACATGACAGGAACGAAAGATGTGAATTGTAGTTGAGGATCAGGGAATTTGTCCCTGATCCTCCAAACACAACAACTTGGGATGACAAGTCGGGTTCCCTGGCCTAAAGAGCCATGTCGCCAATAAATATAGTTTTTCTATGCACCATAGCGATTCTCCTTGTTCTTATCCCCAGGCTCCCTGATGTTGCCTAATTCCGTCATGTCCTGGCTGTGAATGAATACTTCTTCAAGGCAGTACCGGGAGAAGTCTGGCAGTAGGCTCACACAGTCAGCTGGCTCCTTGCCACAGCATTTCTTCTCCAGGTCCGTAGGCATCTCCCTACAGTTACCACAAGTACACCATGGTACTCCTGGTATTTCAGCAAATGGTGGGGCACCACCCTCGTCCTGATGAATGGGCTCTTCCAGGGTCGGCATCTGAAGAAGGCTCTGAGGAAAGAGGAAATAAAATAAGGCTTTGTAAGTTACATGATAACACGTTGGCAATATGATACTGCATATTACGGTTTTTAGGCGGGTCAAAATAAAGCTCCATGTTACTGTGGCTTGTTTCATGTAATCATTTTGCTCCCCAATACATGACAATTTATACTGTAATACCACCCAACTGAAGCGCAACAGTGACATTGCTACATGTGAATAGACCTGCTATGTAGTGGCGTAACTTTGTCTGAAAAGTATGGGGTTCCCAAACTGTCATTTGGCGAAGGTCACTTGGCTGTTACGGTGCATTTCACTTAAAGAATGTTTATTCCCATGACAAAAAAATTGACTTGCACATTGGTTTACACATTTTTGAGCTTGGACACTGGATGCACAAGCAAGTGCTGCAAGCGAGCATTTTTGTACTGGGTGCGTTTCTGGAGTCGCGGCTCTCTGTCTGGAGATGGTGATAATGGGAGATGGTGAGAAAGCGACATGTGAGAAATTGTGAGAAAGCCCAAAACAATGAACAATTTCCTCCATAAAGTGGTGGGGACATGTCCGACCTGTTCCACCCGCAAATTAGGCCTATGTTAATAACGTTATCACTTTGTATTATATTGGGGTTTGTCAAATAGTGCAAACAGGTCGGAATAAAGTAACCTTACAGATTTGACATTGTATTTGTTTATGCATCGTTTTATTTTATTTATTTACTATTTTCATTTGTTGTTATGTGCCTTCTGCCGAGTTTTATATGTATTAGTTAAAAAGTTATTTTGTGCATATGCCCCTTCTGCCAGTTCTCTTTGGTACAAGAGAGAGAAGCAGCAAGTTTGAATGCATGTTATTGATGTTGTCCCTGATGCTTCCAAACTAAACTAAAACAACATAGATCTATTCGTTGTAACCCGTGTTTTATTTGTGTTATCAACATTGAAGAAACTGGTATAAGTCGAACCCCTTAAATTGCATTTAAATTACATTTGCAGTAAGACCAGGCAGAAACAATGCACCCATCACAATCAACGCAAACACAACAGCAGAAGAGATTTGCCGTTTCTAAATGCAGCCCTGTCACTCATTTAAACAAGATAGCTTTTCTTCATCGATCACATGTCTGCCTGGGCTTTGTTTCCAGCCTGACCAAGAAATAAACGCGGCAATCGCATCTCCCAGAAATCCAGTATAATTCAACCAATCAGATGAGGACTTCGACATTCCTGAAGTGTTTCCAGTTAAGTGTGCTATATGCATCAACCGCTTAGCCAACGTTCCGTGGATATGACGTCTCGAAAGAAATCCAGCTAAAATCAGCGAATAAACACTGACACAATTATAGAAATGTAACATATATTTTGCAATAGGTTAAATTATTAATTCGTTAATATATTTTCTTTATTATCCTTTGTAAAGAAACATCCTTGGATAAACGGCTAGTCTCTTTTTGTACTACGGCGGCCACTGTCGTGCTCTGAAAGGGAGGGGTGAGCTGAGGACTGAAATATTGGTGGCAATCCTCAAACTCACTGCTAGTCACCACTTAAAATCCTTGACTGCGGCTTTAATTGAAACCCCTGGTTTAGGGTAACGTTAGGGGTAGGTGTATGGCTTTATTGTCCCAAAAGTTACTGTAGGGTCTTTACAGAAAAAGAACCATAGACCAGTTGTGATGAATGAATGAACAGAGTCAGGAATGGTACGGAGCCATTGAAGGGACATTGGCGAAAAAAAAACAGAAGACTTTCGCGTGCGGACGAGAAAGTCTTCTGTTTTTTTTTCGCCAATGTCCCTTCAACGGCTCCGTATAAAACATTTTAAAATGTAAGAGAATTTTGTAACTCAAATTTAAACTGGACTATTTCCCAACACTTAGTTTTGGTTCCATCCACTTGTCAAACGACAATTGCACCTCTGGAGTTAGGAGTTGGTTATCTTAAGGTATTTACACTTACATATTTCCCATTATACTTTATCATAATATATTAGATATTAACGCAAACAAAGATTATGTAATGCAGTATCCAGGTGTTGAGAGTGTAAAGGGATTCATTACAAGTATATGTACATTTTGTGTATGTACAAGTTAAAATAAACAAATACAGTTGAAATAAAAAGTATGTGAACCCTTTGGTTTTACTTGGAATTCTTCATAAATTGGTCATAAAATGTGTTCTGATCTTCTTCTAAGTCACAACAATAGAGAAACACAGTCTGCTTAATCAAATACCGCACAAACATGATACGTTTTCATGTTTTTATTGAACACAACATGTAAACATTCATAGTGCATGGTGGAAAAAGTATGTGAACCTTTGGGTTTAATAACTGGTTGACCCTCCTTTGGCAGCAATAACCTCAACCAAACGTTTCCTATAGTTGCAGATCAGACCTGCACAACGGTCAGGAGAAATTTTGGACCATTCCTCTTTACAAAAGTGTTTCAGTTCAGCAATATTCTTGGGATGTCTGGTGTGAATCGCTCTCTTGAGGTCATGCCACAGCATCTCAATCGAGTTGAGGTCAGGATGACTGGGCCACTCCAGAAGGCGTATTTTCTTCTGTTGAAGCCATTCTCTTGTTGATTTACTTCTATGCTTTGGGTCGTTGTCCTGTTGCATCGTCCATCCTCTGTTAAGCTTCAGTTGGCGGACAGATGGTCTTAAGTTTTCCTGCAAAATGTCTTGATAAACTTTGGAATTCATTTTTCCATCGATAACAGTAAACCGTCCAGGGCCTGAGGCAGCAAAGCAGCCCCAAACCATGATGCCCCTCCACCATATTTCACAGTTGGGATGAGGTTTTGATGTTGGAGTGCTGTGCCTTTTGTTCTCCACACATAGCGTTGTGTGTTCTTTCCAAACAACTCAATTTTGGTTTCATCTGTCCACAGAATGTTTTGCCAGTAGTGCTGTGGAACATCCAGGTGCTCTTTTGCAAACTTCAAACGTGCTGCAATGTTTTTTTTGGACAGCAGTGGCTTCCTCCGTGGTGTCCTCCCATGAAGTCCATTCTTGTTTAATGTTTTCCTTATTGTAGATTTGTCAACAAAAATGTTTGCATGTGCCAGAGATTTCTGTAAGTGTTTAGCTGACACTCTAGGATTCTTCTTCACCTCATTGAGCATTCTGCGCTGTGCTCTTGCAGTCATCTTTACAGGACGACCACGCCTAGGGAGTGTAGCAACAGTGCTGAACTTTCTCCATTTGTAGACAATCTGTCTTACCGTGGACACATGGACATCAAGGCATCAAAACATGTTATTTAAAGAGTATGCTATGCAACAAACATGTACCAAGAAGCTTAAAGACTCAAAGAATGTCAAAGAATGATATGATACTAACCTGACAAGATTTCAAGAACGTTTGAATCTCTGTGATATCAGAACAGTGAGAGAAAATATATTTAATGCATCAGTTCAGAAATCTGTCCTCAGTTAATGTATGAATGTACTTGTAAATGTGCTACTGTATTTACAATCATGGATTTATAGATGTATATAACAATTAAAGCATCATGAATTCATGTAGAGATCTCAGAAATGACTCTTCATATCAATAACTTAATCTCAATGTTTCTGAATGAGTATTATTTAATATAATTTACATCTCAATAGCATTGGCATTGTCTTTAGTATTCATCTCCACCACTTGATATTAATTAATTGACATGTATTGTAATGCTTCTGACATCATTACTAGCAGCTTCTGTTGTGTGTGTTCTGGATCTTTCAGCTATTAAACATTTATTGTCAATGAAGGATAAGCTTTACAGTAAATCCACACACACGAAGATGCATGAACACACGCACACGCACACGCACACGCACACGCGCACACACACACACACACACACACACACACACACAAACACACAAATAAGCAATTTCGGTTTTTACTCACTGGATGAAAATTGTCCTGAAATCAACACAGACATGATGAATAAAGATTCAGAGGGAAAGACAATAAACCTCAGATCCATCACTGCACGCTCGCCATTTACTGATAAGAAACAGAGTAAATAGAAAAATATATTTAAATATTGTCACCAAATAAATCATCTCAATATCATCAGCAGATAAGAAATGATGATTTAAGTGTTATACTGGCATATGTGATTAAAATAAAAGTTAATTCAGTTCAGAAGACTTTAATAAGTTTGAGATGAAACATTGATATATATTTCTGTATTAAGTGACTCAATAAAGACCAAACTAAATCTTGTTTATACATGTTAAACTGATATTTAAGTGTTGTGTGTTGTCTCACTTGTTTTCAGTATCAACTCTGCCATCAGAGCCACAGCACAGATTAAAACAACAATAACTGATCCAAGCACATAAAGTGAGACAAAACGATGAAAACCTGTAATGAAAAACACATTTAAGACAATACTGTGCAACTTAAGAGGCAATAAAATGTTTAACACGTAATGTAAATATATAATTTATATAGTTATTTTATTATAAACAGATGAATGGATAGCTATGTATAGAAAACGTGGCAACAGCCAATACAATATATAGATATGTGTTGCTCTTTGTAATACTGTCTTATTAATTTGTTTTACGTTTCAACTATGTGATATTTCAATCCTTCTAATGTGACGTAAAAGATTTCCTTTTAAATAATCTGTACGATGACACATTTATATTTAACAGAGTAAAAGCTTTCTTACTAAAAACGGTGTCTCTTTTATAATTTTTGTATAATAACACTGAACTCTGTATGGATTTTTGTCATAATTCACTCAAGTCTATAACTGCATATGTAGACAAACTAATGAAGGTTAAATCATAAAAACACAGAATCACACAGAGAAGATTTTTATGTGATGAATTTAATATCTAAATGATAAACAAATGCATGCACAGTCATCCGTGAAAGTGATACAAGTTTCACTTGTATTAGACTATTCACCATCAAATGCTTTATGATTTGAATCTGTGAAATTTACAAGCAGCTTCATTCATAACCACACAGCAGCTTAAAGTAATTTGTAAGTGAATTAATAAATTATTACAAAACAGCGTTTACAAGCACAGCTGTCATTGCTAATTTCTGGACATATGATTATAAACAGGATCCACAAATGATGTGTTGCAATGTTATTGACGTGCACAATCTATGATTTATTATTATGAAAGATAACATCAGGATTTTACAAATGTATCTCTGTTTGTACAAATCCATACAGATTTATTTAATTCAGAATTTTGCGGACGCCAAATGAAAGACATTTGTTTGAGGGTCATAACGCAGAGGCGTCAGTTTATTCATTGATAGTTGTCTGTACATGGTCGTATAATGCTAATAACCATCAAAATAGCGTCTTGAATTCCAAATGCACAGAACAGGATGAATGGAGGTGCATTTGACAAGTGCACAAATTCTCATTGGTATGCGAAATCTATCTCTATTTGTAGAAATGGCCTCATGTTTACTAAAATCTAAATTTCACAGATTCAAATCATAAGGCATTTGTTTGTGAATAGTCTAATAAAAGTGAAACTTGTATCACATTCACGGATGACTGTGCATGCATTTGTTAATCATTTAGATATTAAATTCATCTCATAGATTTGATAAATCAATACTGTACCCAGATCAAGACGTAAATAATAACTCTGATCTGAGAATCTCACAACTGTCCAGAGTATCTGCAGAAACACCATCACACAGGCCCATCCAACAGGATCTGTGAATTAAAAACAGAAAAAATTGACTTTATACAGTTGTGTTCAAAATTATTCAACCCCCAATGCTGTAAATGGTTTTAGGGAATTTAGTGTACATTTGTAATTGTATTCAGAATGAAATCCTACAAGGACTTCTTAAAGAACCGTATGCAACTAAAATGACATCAATTAGTTTTGTAAAACAGTAGTAAATGTTTCTTTTGTGAATTCTTCATTGACATAATTATTCAACCCCTTAAAGACTACCACTCTGAAGAACAGAGGTTCAATGAAGTGTTTTCAATCAGGTATTGAAAACACCTGTGGATATCAGGGAGCAGCAATAAAGCCTATTAAGCACCAATTAGGCAGCTTTAAAATGACTGTGATACTCAGCTCCTTCTAGACATTTACTGGTGTGGTTACAAACATGGTGAGGTCAAGAGAATGGTCCAGGAAGACAAGAGAACAGGTGATTACTCTTCACAGGAAGGGCAATGGCTATAAGAAGATTGCAAAGATGTTAAACATACCAAGAGACACCATAGGAAGCATCATTCGCAAATTCAAGGCAAAGGGCACTGTTGAAACGCTACCTGGTCGTGGCAGAAAGAAGATGCTGACTTCGACTGCTGTTGGCTACCTGAAGCATAGAGTGGAGAAAAGTCCCCGTGTGACTGCTGAGGAACTGAGAAAAGATTTGTCAGATGTGGGTACTGAAGTTTCTGCTCAGACAATACGGCGCACCCTGTGTAATGAAGGCCTCCATGCTAGAACTCCCAGGCGCACCCCATTGCTGTCCCCAAAGAATGAGTCGACTGCAGTATGCCAAAAGTCATGTGGACAAACCACAGAAGTTTTGGGATAGTGTTCTGTGGACTGATGAAACAAAATTAGAACTGTTCGGGCCCATGGATCAACGCTATGTTTGGAGAAGGAAGAAAAAAAGGCCTAAGAAGAAAAGAACACCTTGCCTACTGTGAAGCATGGGGGGGTCAATCATGCTTTGGGGCTGTTTTGCTTCTGCAGGTACTAGGAAGCTTCAGCGTGTGCAAGGTACCATGAATTCTCTTCAGTACCAGGAGATATTGGATGACAATGTGATGCAGTCCGTCACAAACCTGAGGCTTGGAAGACGTTGGACCTTTCAACAGGACAATGATCCCAAGCATACCTCCAAGTCCACTAGAGCATGGTTGCAGACTAAAGGCTGGAACATTTTGAAGTGGCCATCGCAGTCACCAGACTTAAATCCGATTGAGAACCTCTGGTGGGACTTAAAGAAAGCAGTTGCAGTGCGCAAGCCTAAGAATGTGACTGAACTGGAGGCTTTTGCCCATGATGAATGGGCGAAGATACCCGTAGATTGCTGCAAGACACTTGTGTCAAGCTATGGTTCACGTTTAAAAGCTGTTATAACTGTAAAAGGATGTTGTACTAAGTGCTAAGATTGAATGTCACTTGGGGGTTGAATAAAACTGATAATGATGTGAGCTCAGAAAAGACATTTGTGGTTATTTCATTATAAATGTTATGTTATATTTGTCTGACCTACACATGCCTCTTTGATTTAATTGTAAGCAGGATGACTGAATGACCATAATCAATGTCAAACCGACCAAAACAATCAATTTCAGTGGGGGTTGAATAATTTTGAACACAACTGTAATTTATTCACACACAATTTTGTGCAACATATTAAATATGCTGTTAGAATGTCAATAGATTCAGTTGTGTAATACTAACATTTTCTGATACATAAGAAATGTTTGTGTGACAGAGCTGCCCTTGTGCCTGTCCTTTGAAAGTGACCTATTTGTCAGCTATGGTGACCCCTGCCTTTAACCCATCCAGTGAGTAGTGAACTCACACACTGCAAGTCGTGAGAACATGTACACCCGGAGAAGTGGCCAGCTATCGCTGCAGCGCCAGGGGAGCAAGTGGGGGTAATGTGCCTTGACCAAGGGTACCTCAGTCGTTACCTGCCTGAGAATCGAACCGGCAACCTTCTGGTCACGAGTCCGACTCTCTAACCTTTACGCAACGAAACAACAACGGATGTTCTCCTAATATAACTAGTCAGTGGCACAATTTTTATATTGTTAAAGTATCATGAAGATCTTCGCACTGAACCTATTAAATTTTAAAATACTGATACTAAACTAAATAACAATACGTTTGAGCTGTCACAGTTTTTATTTTTATCCATTGACTCACCAATTTGTGGCAGTACTATAGTTGTGTTGTCTGAGAATCGTCCAGCAAACACTTGACACATGTAAAGTCCTTTATCTTCAGTTCTGACTCTCTTCAGTCTGAGAGAGAAGTTTCCTCTGTGGATTTCATCAGTGAAGAACTCAACTCTGTCTCTGTATCGCTCGTCTGATGATTCTGGATGAACCTCGTTGTTTTGATAGAGGAGAACTTTGATGAGTTCATCTTTATCTGTTTTCTTCCATGAAACCTCTTCAATGTCTTCAGGTGGGATGTGAGAGTCCACAGAGCAGTTCAGAGTCACATCCTCACCAACATACATTGAAATCAAATCATCTGATCCTGATACGATTAAACGCTCTGGAAACAAAATGAATTAAAACAGAAAACTTATTCTAAAAATGATATTAAACATGAGGTGAAAAACGCATGTGATCAAACTCACCAACTTTAATATCCACCACAGTTTCATTAGACTCTGTTCCTCTGAGAACTGTACATGTGTATTGTCCTTCATCTTGAGCTGTCACATTCTTCAAAAGGAGAGAGAAGTTTCCCGGTATGAAGTTATCAGTGATGGAATGCGCTCTATCATTGAAACTCTCCATATCTCCATCTTGATACAGATGAATGAGAGTCTGTGAGTCTGATCTTTTCCATTGCACCTCCAGATCCTTCAGTGATAAGAGTGAATCAACAGAACAGGGCAGAAGAACTGAACCTCCCAGAGGAACAACTAGAGGACCTGACGGACCCTTCACTGTGAACCCTGAAAACAATAAATGTATTTTCAATGAAAAAGAGTGAAGTGTCTTTTGGCACAATTTATTAAATACTGTACGTTTCAATCTCCTGTTCAGGGGTCTAGACTGCAACTAAATGGTCGGATTTTGTCACTATTTCAACTTCCAGTGCGACCATTTGCTTAAAATAAAAATGTTTGCGTATTATAAATGTAATTTGCAGGAATGTTATATTGCGCAAGCGGCATATTCAGTCACTCGCTTTCGTCTCCCTTCCTTCAACCATTCACATAGCTATCAGTGCCCCCACCCCAAAAACGTAATGTGCGGTGGTAAGAGGCGCCGTGCATGTACTTCTATGATGAAGAGGAAGTGCCAGCAGAGTAAACGAGTGAAGCGCTCAATCTTGCAACTCAAATATGTTTTGCTGCCTGAAGAATACAAGAATTTCCCCGACCGAAGGTACAAACCAGCAAAGATAACAAAATGTGTGATATGAAATGATGTGAAGTCGCTAGTGATAAAAGCCAAACATGCAACGTATCAATGCGATTTTCGTTAAGAATAATCACTCAAGACCTTCAGATCTCACGGGTTGTTTGAGATATGGTACACCCAGGAAGTCAGACCACAAACTACTGAATTGGGTTCTCTCTCTTAGTCTGAAACGGTCGTACAGTCAGGTCCATAAATATTGGGACATCGACACAATTCTAATATTTTTGGCTCTATACACCACCACAATGGATTTCAGATTAAACAAACAAGATGTGCTTTAACTGCAGACTGTCAGCTTTAATTTGAAGGTATTTACATCCAAATCAGAAAACACCCTTTACAACAGTTTTACAACAGGTGTATGTGTGTCAAAGTCAACAATCAAGAGAAGACTTCACCAGAGTGAATACAGAGGGTTCACCACAAGATGTAAACCATTGGTGAGCCTCAAATACAGGAAGGCCAGATTAGAGTTTGCCAAACGACATCTAAAAAAGCCTTCACAGTTCTGGAACAACATCCTATGGACAGATGAGACCAAGGTCAACTTGTACCAGAGTGATGGGAAGAGAAGAGTATGGAGAAGGAAAGGAACTGCTCATTAGGGATGGGCATTTCTGATCATATTTCATTTCGAGTAATCCAATGAGAATGAGAAACGAGTATTCGATTAATCGGGGGTGGAGCTTAAGCAAGGGGCGGGGCGTGTGCGTCATAGCGACAATTAAATATTTTAATTAAAGCCCTGTTAAAAACGTTGTTGATAAAACAATGAAACATGACAGGATTAAAAAAATAATTAAATTAACACAGATTATTAAACATCACCATCAATAGTGGTTAACACAGTAAACATTTAAAAGAAATAACAGCGTGAGGTGAAGCTGAAGCGCTTTTTCTTCATGACGCATTGTATATAAAATTTATCACATAGCCTAGATACACAATATGTAAATGTTACATTACAAATTGTATTTATCTACACAAAATGCATGTGAGCTTGAACTAAGTGCCAACCAGAAAGTAGTGGATGCGCTACTCCCGTTACAGGGCGCTTTAAAACAATGGCAACTGAAGCCCCGCAAAAAAAAATATATCTTATTTTACAGTATTATCCCATCAATATGTCTGTCTTATTATTTGGATAAATATTTTGCATCAGTTTTTAAAAAGATAACCTACCTTTTTCTATGCATGTGAAAACAAATAAAACACACATGATATGCTTTTCAGTTATTTTATTCAACTGATATATTTAACAAAACAATATTTTACTTCAGCAGCATCACAACGGCTGTGGATCAAAAAAGTTTTTTGTAAAAGGTTCGCAAAAATAAAGTTTAATACAACTTCACCAAACGCCTGTTAAGTAGCCCATAGCCTAACAAAAATTAGAAGCCATGGATAATTTGGCTGCGCAAACTTAAAATAAAAATAGCCTGAATATTTTTACCTCAGCTATAAAACTTAAAGATAAGGTAACATAACATTTCTTTCAAAATGATCAGTCGGTTAAGGTAAATAAAATAAAGCCGGCATAATTTAACTAAGCTGTTTAAACTTAAAACAAAAACAGCCTGAATATTTTACCATGCATGGCTAATAAAACTTAACATAAGGACTACATATTTTTATTTAAAAAGATCATTCGGTCTATGTGCTCAGATGAAAGCCGAGTGCGGAGTCTATTTACAATTAGACCTGCGGTGGAAAAAACACGCTCAGCAGGCACAGAAGTTGCAGGAACAGGCAGGTACCACTGGGCAAGGGTGCTTAGCTTTGCAAATCGAGACTCATTTACTTTCCACCACAATAAAGGATCCTGGTTTACAGAGATGTATGGCTCCCTGAAGTAGCTTTCGATTTCGGTGTCATGCGGAGAAACATCACTCGTACCGTAGTCCTCGCCGAAAAGAGTGTCGAGCGCCGTTGCTGAGTCGGGCTTACTTTGTATGGGTCTGCCAGGATTTGGGATTGTCTCTCAAAGCTGCTTCAGATTCTCTTTTACTCTCTCCCGAAGCTCTGTCTCAAGAAACTTGAGATGTTTGTGTCTTGGATCCAAAGCCGCTGCAATAAGAGGCAGATACACTTTCTCAGCATCTTCAGCAATTGCGACTATGCGCCGTTTCAGAGATTCGGCTACGGCATTTTTAAATTCAGACACTCTTGGAGACTCACTCCTCTGTGTGTTTAGGTGTCTAGTGATGAGACTGTGTGTGATCGGATAGACCATTGAACTGGAAACATGGGTCTCACTGCACATTGTAGTTGTGGCACCCTTAAGAGACTTGAGAACAGGTGTCAATTCGTCCACAGTTTGCCAGTGCTCATCTTTTAGGTCAAGTGTCCTCGCATCTGCAAGTTTTGTAACATTGCGATCGGACAGAACAGCACACACAGCCCACCTCTGTTCCAAAAGGCGTTCGAACATGTCACACACCGAATTCCACCGCGTGCGACAATGCTGAATAAGCTTAAGGTCGGGTATATTTTGTTCTTGTTGTTTCTGCCTAAGTGCGGCTGTACCTACTGTGCTGTGGTGAAAATGTGATACCAATCGGCTACTTGCAAACAGGTGTGTTTGATCAGGGCTGGAGCTAGACTCTGCAGTGCTCCGGCTCTCCAGGGTAAGATTTGAGGAACCCTGGTCTAAGGTTCTTTCTGGAGAGAGAGGTTGGGCCTTAGAGATCCTATCACTCTCTCTCCAAGTCTCGTCGGTGTTTCCTGCCCTTTTGTCTCGTTTAAATTAAGTTTTAGTGATTATTTTTTCTTACCTCAGCCCATGCTACCAAATTCAGAGCTGGTCCAACCAACTTAATAACTTTGTAGCACCAGTGCCACCTCTCTCAAATGTTAGTCTAAAGCCCTGCCTATTTTAAGAATTTCTTTCAAAAACCTGTAGACATCATAGACTGAACACGTCAACTGAAGACGAGTTTATCAGACGTTAATCCATAAACACATTTAAAACTGACAGCATCACCACTTTCTGTTTATCTACCACAGTTAAAAGAGACTGTAACGCCTCAGAAACTGATGATAATGCACTTCAACTTTACATTGGACTGTTAATGAGAAGTAATTTAGTGTCAGGACCTGGGCTTGATCTTTGTTCTTTCTCTATTTTTTATTGGGGCAAGTGTTGTACCGAATTTCGACTCCAAGTGAGATTTTGACCTTAGGATTGGTTCATTCACTTAGGCTGCTGCTTCGTGAGTGGTCCCGACCTCTAAAGCCCACCCCCACACCTAACCCTAAGCATAGTAGGTGAAAATAGGTGAGTCATAATCTCACATGGAGTCCGATTTTGATACGACAACGTCTGTCACTCCCATGTGCGCACCAGCAACATTTGTTCTCACTTGCCGCTCAGTTTCACTCACACACCTGTTTCCTTGTTATTTCCTTTCCTTTTGTGGCAAGGAGGGGGGGGGGTACTGGACAAGGAAAATTAGTAAACAAAGCTATTCGACTACACCCTCCGGGAAACACACAGTTGTATTGTCAAAGGTGGAGTGAGCATTAACAAAATCAAAAGTACGTAGAAAGATATAAAAGCTTTATTACAAACCACATAAACCAATGATAGAACAAATTTATACAAGGTCTCGTCAACGAAACTCAAACAACAAAAAAAGAAAATACAACTTGACCATCACATCCATAAGGAGAGATGGCCAGCAGGGGTCGCTAATTCTCACACATCTCCTGCTGAAGACGTCCTGGAGGGAGAGAAGCTCACCTCCAACAACAATGTGATGGGCTGTTTATTGAACCCTCTGCAGAACTTTGCTTTGGGGGCGGTTCTGTTTTCATACCAGGCTGTGACGTAAACAGTTAAGATGCTCTTCACAGTGCAGGTGTAGAATGAGCTGAGGATGCAGGGCTCATACAAAACTTCCTCAGTCATCTCAAGAAGAAGAGTCGTCGCTGGACCTTTGTCACCATCATCCATGTGAAGTTTTTATATAAACGCCAAGGAATCTGAAGTGGCTGATTATTTACTGCCGTGGTCTTCTGTCAACTGAAATCCATCATTGGCAATGGATGTGGCAGGGCCCAAACAATGCGACAAAAGAATGCATTGGAACCCATTATCATTTTGTAACAAAGTTCAAGCTTGAGGAAGAAAGGAGGCGGGGTCGGCGTGGCTGAGAAACATAAGAATCTTTAATAATAATTCACTTCCGGGTTTCAACTTCCGGCATCAAACATTCAAAGCATATTTTTATCTATCTCTTCGTTGAGTAATATTCCTTCCTTTAGTCCTGGACACAACGTCTCGAGGCTCCTCCTGGACTCCGTTTCTCAGCCGTTTCTCTCTCTCTGACCCCTTCCTCCTTCGTGCCTTAAATGCGTCTCCTCGCCAATTACTAGAACGAGAAGCAGGTGTTTTCACTATAGCGTTGATCTGCTTACTCACCGTCCTTCTCCCGACACGCCCCTCTGCCGCAGACCGTGCTAAACCACGCCCCCCTTGCCACACATTTTTTATTTTGTGCACACTGAATTGTGAAGCCTGGTGTAGACACGGTGTGAGGCTGAGATTGTTCTCCTGGCTCCAGTGTGTCAGGGTATTCACCTTCTCCCTGAGGAGAGTCTTATTGTTTCCAGTGATCCGTTCTTCTCATCAGTTCAGTAAAAGTTTTCTGATGTCAACGAAATTCAGTTTCAGATTTCTTTCCCAAAATCAACATTAGTCTGACAGGTTTTGGTCCAGGCTTATTGCAGTCTGAAAAAGAGACACAAGCAGTTCAGTATAATGTTAAGACATCATAAAATGTATTTAATCTATAGTTTATTGGATACTAGGCGAAAACAGCAACTCAGCCGACTTTATGAATTTATCATAACTAAACTTTACTAGAATGTCATCTTATGCATTAAAATGACTCGCCATGGGTTGTCGAGGTCTTCCTCAAAGATGTCTCTTCAAAATAAAGTTTCAGAAGCAGTACTACACCCAGCCCGGAAGGTACCAGTAGCCCTTAAAGAAAGACTAAGATCTGAATTACAATCCTTGTTTGAGAAGTGAGAGTACTCATTATACCACGGGGCTGTTGCATGCTTCAATCTATTGGTGTGCATTAACTTTCGGTAAATGCACACCAATGAAGGTGTTCCAGGTCAGCTGACAGCATTACAGTTCCATATCACTCCGCCAAGTTTAAACAACAGAAAGGTTATAGTGCCTACAGGACATCACACAACACAGCACCCTGCTCTTGATCTGAAGTTTATAATGTCTAACTTTACTGTTAATGGAAAGGTGTGCAGTTTCGTTTAAAAAACAAAGCATTTCAAAAACAAGAAGAACATATGCTGAAATCGAATAAATAAAATAATACAATAGAAAAGAAAATGCATTAATGAACAAAGATAGCCAACTGGTTCGTTTTCCTCTCAATGTGGCTTATAACTGATAACAAATATAATGTGATAAACATACTCTTTCAAAAGTAGCTGATGATAGAAACAATAGGAGGAATAAATAATTTATTATCACTGGCTTTTCTGTCGCATTACTGGAAACACTCGAGTGTGTGGGTGGTGTCTCTTGCTCACTCTCACACACAAGCACTCGCCACTTGGCTTAAGCTTCCGAGTGCAATCGCTCTAAAAGTGGCTTTTAACGAGATGCACAAGAAAGTAGTCCTCCCATCAACACCCTTTTAAAGACAATAACATGACAAACATTGAAATTATACATATGAACAATGTCC
The DNA here is from genome assembly GCA_029783895.1 of Triplophysa bombifrons. NCBI lineage: Eukaryota > Metazoa > Chordata > Actinopteri > Cypriniformes > Nemacheilidae > Triplophysa > Triplophysa bombifrons. The sequence goes on from CM056457.1 coordinate 3,861,980, forward strand.
TGTGGTGTGGTAACGGTGGTAGAAAAATGTACTCTCGGCTGTTCAATTATTTGAAAGTTAATGCACATTCGAGATGTAAAGGCTATGTTGTCAATTATTCCTTACATAATGGCAGTGTTATGGGCGTAAAATAAAGCAACACACATGGTGTTTGTAGATGATGCATCAGCGTCTGTGTTCAATAAAAGACAAGTGATAAAATTCAACATGACAGACATTTACAAAAGACGATAGTCTTAGGATAAATATATCATCAAATATACTGTATATCAGATATGACATATGTTAATTTAATATTTTCACTTATATATCATTTTAAAATTTAAAATTTAATTACCATTAATTATAAGAATGTTAAAGTTTAATTTTCAAATTAAGTAAAAGGATATTGTTACGGATGGGACCATTTGAAGCCTTCTTTAAAAACCTTCAGAGACCTTATAAGAAGTCAAACTACCAAATGTTGATATCTGTGCTATCAGAATGCAGGAAACCTATTTTTTTGGTAAGGTTGACTTTTCAACGACTTGCTCACACTTCGTTTATCAGTATGTTTAAGTGTTTTCTATGTCAACCATCTAACCCACATTCCGATGGTTTCCTAGCACAATCCTCTACCAACTAAGCAACATAAATATACAGTTATAACATTATATTGAGATGTAACTCTGAGTTCACCAGGGCTTGCTTCTGTTTTGCACAATAACTTTATATTTGTGGCTCGAATTTCTAAATGAATAACTTGCTTCTGACTTGTCAATCGCTTCGGGATATATTGGTTATTTGTTTGCATCTGTCTACATTAGCATTAAGCTATGGCCTATTATATTTCATTAATAATGTAAGTATCTAGCCACTTTTGTCTTTATTTAAATATTATGGTACCGATTGTCATTTCGTACGACCTGTACTAACTTACATCTGAAATAGGCCTTAGACTATTGAGTCTCTAAATCAGGGTTTGGCTGATAGACGATGCCATCGTCCATAACCGATGGCTGACCGCTCACGATGTTAAGCCGGCAACTTACACATTTTCAGTCACCCAAAAAACAACGCATGGACGTGAACGTGTTTAGTAAGCAATGCAAACTACCCACCTGATTTTATAACTGTACATAACCTGATAGCACACCTACATCTGTCAGACATCTATTTGGTGTCTGCATTTTCATCTGCAAGACATCTGTTCGGTCAACTGATGCTGTCAGATGTCATCTAGTAGATGTCTGTAAGATGTGTATAATAAAGAATAGATATACAACAGCTCTTTCTAAGATGTTTAGCAGCTGTTTTTACACATCGCAGCTTGTTTAAAGAAGACAACGATGTCGTCGTTTATTGCGATGTTTCACTGTAGACATATTTCGATGCCAATTTGGTAGACATCGCCCAACCCTCTCTAATCAACAGGTCAGCTCGACATAGAAAAGACGGTCAGGAAACAGAATGCTTGCAAACCCATAAGACATGTGTGAAATATGAGTTAAAAATAGCTATTATATGTGTATATATATAGAGGGAGAGAGAGAGAGAGAGAGAGAGAGAGAGAGAGAGAGAGAGAGAGAGAGAGAGAGCAATGAAGCACATTCATGTTTATAAATAACGCTTACCATCAGCGATCAGCAGCAGCGCTGACATTAGTATGTAAGAGAGGTGCATCTTGAAATAAACACGGTTAAACAAAACACGCATTTCTAAAACAAAATACCGTGAAATATTTATTTGTGCGGACGAGGTCGATGTTCTCAAGACGTCTGCAGACCCACTGCGATCGGGATGGGCGTATCGATCCTAATTGCAATAGCATCGATACCAACGTTAGTAATGGTATGGGATCGATACTAGTCTGACGAGATCGACATTTTAATGTAAGATTTCTAATCTATGCTTAAGTATTTCTTTCGTCTTAAAAAAGAGCAGACATGACTTTGAACACTCCCTTTCTCAGCTAACTTCTCTTCTTCTACGTTTTTATGGCGTATAGCACCAATGTAAGGCAAATTATCGCCACCTACTGTGTTGGAGTATGACACAGAGTTTCCCCTTCCCCCAAAATAAATAAATATAAATAAAAAATATGTTTTCATATCAACAATATTTAGATCATCTTAATTCTCTTAATTAACTCGGTTCTTTTAAGATGAATAAATGAACTCTATGTTCCATGTGTGTATTTATTTTTAAGCTTTACTTCATCCACTCCACTCTTTCTTAGCTCATTCTTCATTATTATATACTTTTGACAAACGCAAATAACATGTTCTTCTGACTCTTTTGAATATGTTCATCATCTTTATTTTTATTCCAATGACTCTTTTCCTAGTCAACAGTATTGTTTTTGTTTTATATATTGAAAAACTGAATCCCCATCCATTTGACTTTTTTCTACTACTTCAATTGCCTCTTGTATTTTCCTTGTAAGATGATTTATATTATTTCCTCTTTCCCACAATGCCCTAAAACAACGATCGCTCAATGTCTCCCTGAACTCGAGGAAAAACATAATTTATCATTATTAAAATGTAACGCGTAGTGGTTAAATTCCACAGGTACAACATGTTCCAATCCAAAATTAATATTTATTCAGATCAGAAAGCATGGGAACACATTTACTTAAACAAAACTGGACACTGAACAAAGAAGCAGGATGTGTATATATAGTCCCTGCATATCACTCTCTTATTTCTACCCATTACTTAAATTTGTATTAACCCATCCAAATCTAATTTCTTACAAGGATTATAATAATTTATAGTCATTAACTATCCCTCTTTAGTCAAAATCTCTACGACTATGCTCCTATCCTTTCTCTATTTCTCTAAATGCAATTTCTTCACTAATAAATGTAGCACAACCACCCTCTATTCCATCACACCTTACACATTCATATCCCTTTATTCTAAAATCTAAATTTGATCTCCTAAATACAAATATCACTGGGTTTGGTAGAAAACATAAAAATATATTTTTTAAAGTCATGCCCATGGCAAACACACTTCTAGCATTCCATTGCATCAAGAGGATCACTATAAATATTAACCCACTCCTAGCCATGCTTGTTCCTGGCCTGCCTGAAAACTGTTATTTTAATGTTATTTAGAGGATGTACCGTTGCCTTCACTATTATTTGTATTCGTTCCGTTTTAGATTTAACCTCCAGTGGCATTAACTACCACTGCAATGAAGAGAACCATAATTTCTCTAACTTCTTTATTCACCTGTTCTGTATCTTTTGAGGTTTGATTCTCTGCTCTGCTTCTTTCATTTCCTCCTTCTCATGGATTTACATCCTCATAGCTTGTGCATATGTAAACTTGTAGTGAACTGTACCTGTTTTATTTCCCTTTTCCATCACGTCGCATCCCCCATAAGCCAAACTGTGATTTCCCCCACAGTAACAACATTTTGGTTGTTCTTGATCACACTGGCTATATTCATGGTCTTCTCCACACCTGGCACATCTCCGTCTGCCTTTTGTCAGGACCTTGTCCTTCCTGGTTTTCAATTCCCTAACTCTCTGGACAAGGTCAGGACAGAACCATGTCTCGTGTGTTTGTTTTGTTTTATGTGGAGACACGTGGCGGTATGTTTTGTTTGTTCGCCGTGTGTTCTCCTGTCTTCCGTGTAGCTCCGCCCCCTTGTTTCTCCGTTAGTCTTCCACTAATGTTGTATCTCTGTCACCTGTCGCTCACCTCCCGTTTGTAATTATCCCTCGTTGGTTGTTTCCCTTGTTCATTAACCTCACCTGTTTCTAATCGCCTTTTTGTTCTATTTGAGCTTGGCTGTGCCTGCTCTCATTGTGGCGATGTAAAATATTTTGTGACGTTGTTTTACCCTGGCTGTGCTTTGTACTTTACCTCTTCATTTTATCCGTAGGAACGTGGCAACCTGTGAGCCGGTTTGGATTTGTTTTCCCCATTCGGTTCTCTTTTGGTTCCCGTCTACCTTTCCCGGATATTGTGGATTTTTGGTTTTGGCTGCCAGCTTTATATCTGTGTGTTGGACAGGAGTTCCCTGCCTTCCTTTTGTTTTTTCTGTGGAGCCTGTCTAATAAACTGTGTTGTACCTTACCTGCATCTGAGTCCCTTTGTGCACCGTGACACCTTTACAACACTTTTTTGGATAGCAATTCCTCTTCAAAATAAAGTACAACAAACTCACTGTTTTTCCTTACTCCCCCTCAAGTTTTTTTTCCTTGATTTGTTTCCATACTATTATCACTATACACTATATCAGAATCACCCCACTCTGGTCCATTCACAACACAGCTTGCTTACCACCGCTTTCTTCTTTTCTTTCCCATTCTTGTTCATTTTCAGCTTTTCCAACCTCCAGCTCTCAACAGGTAGTCTAGCTTTAGTTGTAACTAGTAACTTGGTATGAGCACCTATTGTTTTATTGCTCCTGTATGACATATCACTTATTGCTCCCTGAACTCTCTGTTAGTTAGTTTGGATGAAAGCGGCTGCTAAATGACTAAATGTAGATGTAAATCATTTAGGTAATTAACAAATAATTCCCTTAGATTGTGTCTGACAAACAATAAAACGTGATTCAACAGCATATGTCCGTTACTGGTATGTGTTGGGATGAATCTCTTAAGAAAACCGTACTGTAAATAATAAATAAGATGAATAACAGAAGCACTTATACAAAGAGGGCGATTATCATGGCTCTGTCAAACACAGTATAATTCAGACTTTTCTCCCAAGCAGATTTGAAAAGTACTAAAAAAGGAACAAAAAAAGATCAGCGTAGCCAAAATATAAATATAGCATGAATTACACAATTCATGTTTAGCAGATTTATTCTATGCACTTGTATACAATACAATGACAGTGTCAGAGTATTAATGTACAGTATATAGCACACTTTGACTTCTTATACAGTATACTGCTTATAACACTTGATACGGCCACAAAATATATTGAGATGTAAGTCAAATCTAATGCAATTTAATTTAATATTTAACCTCTAAGTCTAAGAAAATATAACATGCTGTTTTGTGTTACATTTATTGAGGTTGTTAACATAATCAGTTGCAGTTAAAGTTAGTAATCATGAATTGTGATCAAGGATTTAGCAATGAACACAAAGAATATGACATAATTCTGACACAACCAGAAATATACAGCTGCACCATATGATACAAATGAAGGTTTTATATGATTCAGCAATTTATATCATTGCAAATCTGATTTATGTGCTTACCTGAATAAACAACAGTTGTGAAAGAAATATAATCCGTATCCACACTCAAATTAACAATTTTATTGTATTGCATTTTTGCTTGTAAAAAAGGAAATACAGTGTATGTCATGATTAAATATTAACATTTAACTCCAAAACACTGAAGATAAAATACTGGGGTTATCAATAGATATGCAGTCTGAACATCTGGTTCCCATTCGGTCGGTCTCTTGTTGTGTTGAGAGACAGACAGGGGTTTGATCTTGAGAACCTTTCATCTCCTAGAGGAATTTAAAAATTAACTTGGTGAACGGCACACCAGTCCCTGCCCCCTGCATACGGGTATAAAAGATATGGCGGCGCCCATTTATTCATCTTTTTGTTCTTTGGAACAACTATTCTCTTCGAGAAAACTACTACACTGCTGGATTAAAGAAGCGTGCAGCCGAACTCCCCCTGTGTTTGAGCGGACTTCCCCGGGCGTTTCGGCAGCGAGCCACAGAGCATCTAAAAGAAAAAAAAAAATCTCACAGTTACGGGCATATCTCGCAGCTGTGTTCTTGGGTGTGACAGACTCATCCTTGAGGTTAAGAATGAACTTTCTGTCATTGCATCGGACAGCTACCTCCTCACATCTGATGCGGAAGACCCTTTGGAGTTCCTGCCCCCGGGCAGTAGAGCCCATATGAATTTTACGCTGAGATGTCCACCATTTGGGGAGGAGCTATTACTTCCCTGGACGGTGGGGCGGCTAAGAGATGTGTCGACGTCCCCCAGGTCGACCAAGCCTCCCTTCCAAGGCTTGTAAGCTCTCTTCGATACTCATGTTGAAAGTTTACAGTGCTGCGGGTCAAGCTGCTTCTCCTTCACGCTATGGCGGTCCTACGGGTTTTTCATGCCAAGGCTTTGAATGACTTGTATGATGGGAAGACCAACTTCTGACCTCGTGCCCTGAACGACAAAGTCCAGGGCGAGTGCCCTGGGCCGGACGATGTCCATGTTAGTGGTCCGGGAAAGACATCTGTGGCTTAACCTTGCGCTGATGAGGGACCCTCAGAAGGCCCGCCCCTCTGGAAGAAGGAAGGCTTCTGCCCTGGCAACAGCCCGCTAATAAGTTAACTAAGCGGCCCTGACGGGATGAGTCCAGAGAGAGTCGGGCATGATGTTACACCAGCGGTCCCCCTGAAACTTTTTCATAGGCTCCAGGGGCATACAGCACCCTTGGTAGTGGTTATCCTGCACGGGTTGATGCACATCCGACCGCTGCAGCACTGGCTTCAGAAACGCGTTCCTTGGAGGACATGGCACACCGGCATTAGGCATATTACTAATACGCCTCATTTCCTTCGCACTCTCACCCCTTGGTCAGACCTGACCTTCCTACGAACCGGAGTTCTTCGCGGGCAGGTTTTGAGACACATAGTCTCGACGGGTGGGGTGCCGTGTGCAATGGGCACACAGTGTCAGGGCGCTGGAGGGGCCCCCATCTGCGATGGCACATCAACTACCTAGAGTTGCTGGCTGTCCTTTTGGCCCTGAGAAGGTTTCAACCCCTCGTGCAGGACAAACACGTGCTGGTCCGGGCGGACAGCAAGGCTGCCGTGGCAAACATCAATCATCAAGGCAGCATACGCTCACGCCAGATGTCACAACTCGCCAGTTGTCTCCTCCTCATGAGTCAGCAGGTGATAAAGTCCCTGCGAGCCAACTTCATCCAGGGCAACCTAAATCCAGACATCCGATGCGCTTTCTCGTCATGGAACACTCTGCGGAGAATGGCGACTCCATAACGGTGCAGTCCGGCTCTTATTGGAGCAGTACGGCCAGGCGGAGGTGGACCTGTTTGCCTCCCCGGACTCCACCGATTGCCCTCTTGGGACCTCAATGTGGTCTTACAGGGTCTTAATACAAAACACTCACAGAAAATGCCAATATTTATAGCCTATCTATCTTCATAATAAAATAAATGTTATGTATTAAAACATTGACAAAATATTATGATATATAACTATCATTTGGAGAACATAAACCTGTAGTTTTAATGTTTACATACATTTTAATGATATTGTTTTCTTCAGGCAGTAATTTAGAGAGCCATCTCAAGTTAAGGTCCGATGCCGGTTGCGTGAGATCTCTGACCTGGGATCAGATCCTCCGTTCCCCCTCTAATAGTTAAGATTGGAGTTTGGGTTGCTTAAGCTGATCTGAGACAACCCTTTTACATCATTTCAAATATGGCAGCCTCCGTCGGACATTTTTTGAAACCTTTAGGTAAATATATATGTTGGATTTGTCTTGGATTTCCTATCCGACCTGTAAGTTACAGCGTATGTTATATATATTTTTTTTAATCGCATTACCAGACGGGTAAATCTGTTTGTATATAACTCGGTTTGCATTAATATATTACATCTGTGCAAAATTTCACCAAATACCAACACAATGTATTAGGGATGCACCGATAGGTGCATTTTGGCCTATAACGATAACCAATAATTATTTAATAAAGCCGATAATCAATACTGTATAACATTTTCTTAGACCGAAACAAAAGGCAAAAAGTGGACTACTTCTTTTTTATTTGAAAACATTCACTGCAGAAAGCAAGGTTACAATTAGTTCTCTTTTCCCTGAAAATCATGTACCAAGCCTACTTTACACTAGTTAAAGATTCTTTAACTATTAAACTTTTCTGGTAAGTTTTTTTAATAAACTAATTGTAAATGTTCTGCACTGATTGCTATGTTGATAACATTTTGTCTGATGAGTGTTGTAGATACCATATTAAACGGATTAATTTGATTAGGAAGAATGCATAATGTGCAATATATTAACAGTATGCATGCATTAATCTGTTGCTATGCTTCAATGATCATCAGTACATATGTTAAATTATGCTAAGACATTCCCATAAAAATGCACAAGTATCAGTAAATGATGCTTGCAAGTAAATGCACCACAAAGAACGATGAAAAATGAACACAACAAACAATTTCAGTCAATAAGAGATTTTATGATAAAATAATAATTTATAGGGACATGGTAGAATTTTTTTAATATAATGAGCAGAAGTAATGCCAAGGTCGTGGGTTTGATCTCGGGGGGTTGTAAATAGTCAGTCACATACTGTATGTGTATATACAATGCAATCTAAGTCGTTTTGGAGAAAATGTAAATGTTAGAGAGTGCCTTTTTCACTCTTTCGGGTTTTTGACTTCCGCAAAGTTAACGCAGGTTAACGATTTTCCGATTACAGCAGTCCAAGTCTAACAACAGTGTCTGAAACTAAGCATTCAGAAAGAAAGAACAGATTCTACAGCACATGAGAATTCACACTGGAGAGAAACCACACGCATGTCTTCAGTGTAAAAAGAGTTTAAAAAGTGAACGTGTCCTTCAGACACACGTCAAAATTCACGTTGAATAGAGGTCTTCTTTCTTGAGTCATCAATGTGCAAAGAGTTTAACGCATAAATATAACCTTCAGGTACACGTGAGAATTCACGCTGGAGAAAAAACCTCACGCATGCCTTCAGTGTGAAAAGAGTTTTACAAATGCCAGTCGTTTGAAGAGACATCGGAGAATTTACAGTGGAGGGAAACCTCACGCATGTCAGCATTGTGGAAAGAGTTTTACACAAACATGTCACCTTAAGACACACATGGGAATTCACACTGGAGAGAAATCTTTCACAGACCTTTCGGAGCTACGAACCTCTAAACCTGTTGAATTCTCCGGCTCCCGTGTTGATGGAATAATCGACTTCTTTAATTAAAGGTTGTTTCTAAACACATGCTGGTGACTCAGTTTCTGGTAGAAAAACTTTTAAAAATACATTTTCTGTGTTAGCGGCCCTTTAAACAGTAGCAGAAGGATGGAATTATATCAGGCTGTAATGATACTGCAGCCATATTGCAACAGAACACACCCCAGCTGATTGGTGGAGAGGAGATCGAATTTTGAAGCCAATTGGTACATATGGGGATGATTACAAGGCCATGATGTATATATGCGAATGGGTAAATTTTGCCCTGTGTAATCTTTTTAATGACCACAGAGAGTCAGGACCTCAGTTTAACGTCTCATCCAAAGAACGGTGCTTTTTGACAGTATAGTGTCCCCATCACTATATGGGGCATTAGGACCCACACAGACCACAGGGTGAGCACCCCCTACTGGTCTCACTAACACTTCTTCCAGCAGCAACCTAGTTTTTCCAGCAGGTCTCCCATCCAGATACTGGCCAGGCTCAGCCCTGCTTAGCTCCAGTGGGCAACCAGTCTTGGGCTAAAAGCTGCTGATTTAGAAATGAGATTAGGTAGTATTCAATGAGTCCAAACAATTTGGGCAAACAGGATATAGTCTTTATAATATTTCCTAAGTTTGACATAGGCATGTCCAGGAGATTGTCAAAAGTCAACTCAGTTATCCACAACAGCTCTCAAGGTCATTTCAGGAACCAGTGGGTGAATACAAACCAAAACACAAGACAGGAAGGTATTCATTGGCTACTGTCAACATTTTATTGGATTAGAACAGATCTCAGTTTTCAAGATTGATAATAATCAGAAATGTTTCTTGAGCACCAAATCAGTTTATTAGAATGATTTCAGAAGGATCATGTGACACTGAAGACTGTTATGATGCTGAAAACTGGTTAACTATTGTATTATTATTATTTTAAATTGTAAAAATATATCATGATATTACTGTTTTAACTGTATTTGGATCAAATCAATGCAGGCTTTGTGAACAGAAATGACTTTTGAACAATGTTTACAAAGCTATGTTTTTTATTTTATTTTTTTGATAGAAATTTAGAAAAAGAGAGATGAAAGCCATTCAAGATGCCATCTCGCTGCTCGACAAGCAAACATATTTTGTGTTTGTTGCAACTACTGTGCTTACAGTAAAGAATAATGCGAAAGATGTTTGTGTTGACAAATACGTACTTCAGTCACACACTAATTTTATAGAGACTACACACTTGTTTATTGTACTTTATATTTGTATTTTTATGGTGTAGCTTTGATAGTTCCTGGACTATTGTTTGTTGGTTTAATAAAATGTTACATCAAACTTTGTGTTCACGCTTTCATTTCTGTTCATAATGCAGACACATTTCTACATATTGGTGGTTAGGGACTGCTTAATGTACTTTACCATAGTATAACCCATGTGATGTCTTTGTTATATAAAATGAGAATATACAAGAAAATTGTTTATGAATATTGTTTTATTCAATAGAATACAGACACATTGTTTTGTGGTGCATAGAATACTTTCCTATAGTTTTACTTGCATGTTGACTGCGGCGCTGCGCGAACTGTTCGCTCGAGTCACAAAAAATAGCATAAACACCGCAACGCGAAATGAGGTCGCGCTCACCCAGCGAACTTGCGCATGCTTCGAGTATAACCAGCCCTTTACTCACTGCTCGATCAGTACCGGAAACACGATTTGTATTTGGATGTGTGAAAATGCGTTTATTTTCGGTCGAAACAATTTACGGTAGTTTTAATAAAAAGTTGTTTAAAAAAAAGGACGCTACTTGTTCTGCACCGGAATTAGTTTTTCAACAAACTCTTTATTGAACATTGCACTTAACATCAAAGACATTAAACACATTACAATGTGTAATGGTTTGGAGAATGTCCAAGGGATGCACCAAGAATCCTGTTAAGAGCGGAAAATGTTTTTTCTATAATTTTTTGTTCCCTTTTTATTTTATTTTTTAATACCAATGAAACTACAATATGACAAAATGTTATTTGTCAGGAGTGAGAACTTGATTTCTATTAAAAAAAAATGAATCTTTTTGTATATAGAAATACTACAAGAAAACAGTTTTTTATTTTTGGGGCAAAATATGTCAAGGTGTGTCAATATGTGGCACAAATTGTTATCAAATTGTTATAATTGAAATTGAAAAATTAAATTAAATTAAATTGAATAGTTTAAATTGTTAGACACCATTTAGGAAATTTTATGTGTTTTATTTAAATGTAATGCTCTACATATTTTAGCATAGTTTAACAAATGTCTGTATTTGAGAATCCAAATATTTAAGATTAAATGACACACAATATTACTTTGATGTACGGTAATTGCTGACATTATTATATCAGCACAACTCATCAAAGTAATGTATGCAACTTTGAAAAAATGTCATGACATCAATGGATGATAAGTTTGACCGTGCAACAATGAATTAAGCCAAGTAGTTGAAACAGATTCCCTGTATAAATTGAACTAGACTAGAACAAGCAGAACAAACCTTCATACCAATACAAATTCATGTCAAATGTTGTCTACACTCGGTAAAAATTTTGGTAAAAAAGGGCACAACAATAAATTTTGCATTGCATTTAATTACATTTTAGCATAAACGGAAATGTCCGTAAAATAAAGGGAAAATGTGATGGTTATTTTCTGGCAGTGCTTAATATGTTTTTACAGGACTTTTTTTAGTTATTAAATGCTTGCTGAACACTGGTTTGTCTACTTAAACTGCAGATGATGCAGTAACACATGTGAAGCGATGATGCCAGTTACCTACGAGCATGAATGAAATGAAATGCTTAAAATGTATAATATAAAATATTTTAATGACATTTTTACTTCAATTCTCAAACATATGTTCAGGTTATTTTTCTTGTTGTTTCAGTCTATTTTCAGGTTATTTAATGAACATACAAAATATAATAAACGTTATGAAAGAAATGTTTAACATTAACATTAGAATGCTGTACTTGCATATAGAGATGTAGGTTACTATCAATTACTGCTCATTTATACAAGCCTATTCACATCGTCAGGGTAAACACATAAGCTAATGTCCACCTTGGGCTTGCATGCCTTTGAATAGTGATGGTACTGTATATCAGGTGTAATGGCAGTGACAGCCAGTCTAAAATCACTCTGGACTTCCAGTCTGTTGCAGGACTTTGTTTTTTTTTAGCCACAGGGGCTCTGAATGCTGTCTCAGATAGATAGGTGGTACTGAATGGAAGAACGATCTCAGTAATGGCATAGTTTGCAAGTTTTGGTGTGACAACAACATTTACATTTCTCTGCCATTTTTCCTTTTGCTTTTATGTTGACATGAACATTGATGCCCGACAGAGGACATTTCTCACGTGACTCTCATATTGAAAACAGCCAATGACAATGCTTGCAGCTTCCGCAAAGCCCCGTTTGAAAGTCTGCGGATGGAGCAATTGAAATAATTATTTTATATACGATATAACTATTTTTGACTGCATTATCTTGACACTGTAACCACATCATTTTTTAAAACATACAAAATGATTTTGCTTTTATTTAACCTCAAGCATGTCAGCTCCCGCACCGCGTAATATCAACCTTTTATATAACATTCATCACCCAAATGTCAGGAAAAAAACACAGCTGAACCCGAACTAAACACATGGGCGTGCTCTATTTCTCTCGCTCTCTCTGGTTGACGTGTGGTCATGCTTTTCCCGGAGAATTGTCCAATAGTGACTAAGAACCCTTGTTACCAGAGGAGGATCCATAGTTAGAAAAAACATTTTTCGAAAGCTGAACGAGCACTGGCGGAGTATATCGACCACAAAAATACTACATCATACGTCCAACTCGTTTCTTGACAAGCATGAGAAGCCAGCACGTTTAACAGTGTAAATTAGTCAGAATGCATGAAGCATTCAACCCCACCTTTAAAATGTACATTTATTTTGATTTATACCACCTTACAAATGCACTTTCTGATATGACCTCTAATGAAAGGTTAATGAAAAGGTAAAGCTTCTTTGAAATGCATTGTGAAAAGTGTTCCACAAATGAATGTGAATTGATAGAAAATCCATTTGAGTTCAGGTATATTTTGTGTCTAAAGGAAATTATACAAAATAATCCAAAACTTTTCGATCTATTTCATCTGGAAGACATTTTTAATAATTCAGCATCAAAACATTTACAAAAAACAATTACAGCTTCAGGGTTGCAAACTGATTTAAAACTCCATGTTAAGTGCACCGTTGTGACACATGCTTAAATATTTACAATGACCCAGAAACGGAAGATTTATTGATCCTGTACAATCCCGTACTGACACCACTGTGAACTTGAGACTTAAACCATGAACTCTGATCATAAACAGTGACCTCCATAAATCCATAAAATCCAATTGCTTATCTAGAGCTATTTTCACACGAGTACAAAACCAAATGTACATTATACATTAAAACAACACTGAACTGTAGTCAGTTTTCAGCTCAGAGTGTTTATGAATGATTTTCTGAGCCTTCTGGACCTCTTTGAAAATAATAATTTTACAAACAGAATTGACCTGTGCTGTAATAAAATGTTTGCTAACCTTAGTTAAACTTGTCCAGTTGAGAGAGAATCTATCTATTTACTGTTTCAGGCTGTTCTTTTCATTTTTGCAGTAAAGCAGCAGCACCTGCAGCTCTTTGAGATTTCATCCAACTCCTTTCAGACAGATTCAACAGCATCACTGTAAAACCTTAAAGCACTCATGCCATGAGGAATTAACTTTAGTGTAAACCTAAGCTCAAAATGCAAAAAAGTTTGTCTTAACATCTAATTTAATGCATTATATTTGCTTTTGCTGTTCTGCTTTCATGAACAACTATGATTGGAACTTAATAAAAACACAAGTCACTTAAGATTGCAGTGTCATTACAAACTGTCTGAAACGACTTCATATTCTGATCAAAACAAATGGAAAAATGAATGTTTACTTTTGAAGTTACAGCCGGATCTTAAAATGTATCTATATAATAAAAAAGCAACTGTTTTATCACAAAAGGAAATACAAAAATCATGCACATATTTACACCCATTTTCAAACCGCAAAAAGAAAATCGCCTCAAAACCTTATGCATTACATATAAAATAACAGTCTCAGTGTGTCAGAGCTCATGGGTGTTTTGGGATGAATCCAAAATGATCTTCTCTCATGTTTGTGATTCCACTGATTCAGGCTGAGCTTCACCTGCTTGTGTACTCAGAGGATTCATTTCGGTTCCTGTTGCATCCTGAGTTTGGGGCAAAAAAAACCAACAACATTAAACCACAACATGTACAAAAGCATATCAGTCCAGGGACTGCAATTTTGATGTCCTCCTCATCTAGCACACCTGATTCACCTTGTCAAAATGATAAAGGTTTGAATCAAACCATATCAAATCATATTCCACTGCCTCTCTACATATATTTTTATATATATTTGGTTGTGTGTTCCTTTATCATTACCGTCTCCCATTATCATTTGTATAGTTGTTTTTGCATGTCAGTGACAATGAATTTACAATAAAACCGATTGTTTTTCAAACTGACTGATTTTGTCAGCTCAGTGAAATGGAGCTATTTTTCATTTTCTGCTTTTAACAGCACAGCTTGGACAGTCCAATGAAGTGCTTTAGGAGATGTGTGTTCTTGTGGTGCCATGAGCCAATCAGGTTATCATTATGTCAATGGCATCTATGGGTGTGAAACTAACAAAGGCAGGGCACGAACTTCAAGCCGAGCTGCTGTCATTCACATATACAGACATAAAATATCTTAAATAATTTCCTTGTGTGAAATGAGTAAAATTTAAATCCTCCAAAGTGTGCAGTACTTTTAGTTCAGGAACACAATAGATGACCACTAACCATTCATTTTACATCTGTATTGAAGTTAATACAGTATGCTTTTATATCAGGTCAGTTATACATCTCAATAAAGCTTTATATGAGGTACTCACTGTAGAAGGTGGCTTTCGGGTTCGTTTACATTTTGCTCTAGCCTGTGTTAATGGAAACCATGAATTTTAGACAATATTTACTCAACATTTTTATATTTTTGGACAGTTGTTTCAGATGCAGTCATCAGTATTTTTCTTCTCATTAAACAGTTTGCTCTTCAATAAATGAACAGCATTTTTTGCAGTCATGTTTGAAATCATGTAGTCACACAAGTCTCATATCTGTGATTCTAATAAAATCTGTTTTATTCTACATATGAGTTCAAAACTGCCATTTATAATCAAATGACAATCTGTAATGTGATGATTGGAAACTTTGTGTTCCAAAAAAATAATTACTGTATATAACAAAGGTGACAAATACACCCATAGTTTAAACAGGTTAGACCTGTTTCTAGAATGACATCAGTAGCCAAAATCAATTGCTGTAGCATGATGCTGACCCACACTGCATTAACAAATCGTTCTCAAAAAAATTCTATTGCACTTTTAAAATGAACTGAAGAGTCAACTACATCAGACTAATCAATGAGATTAAAATGATATGTGATACTAACCTGACAGGACTGCAGACACGGTTTGATCCCTGTGTGTTCAGAGCAGTGGTGTTAACGATCATAAGAAGATTATTATTAGACACTTGAACCTCATATCAAATCAGTCTGTTTAATAACTCATGTGTGGATTTAATTAAGAATAAATGCAGACTCAACGAGTAAAAATATCATCATAATTAAAAGTTAACAAGATGTGCTAATGTTTCAAAAGCCTAAGTAACTCTATTGCTTTCGCACTGTAAGTCACTTGGGATAAAAGGGTCTCCTTAGACAATGTGTGGCGAAACTTCATTCATGTTGATTGTGAGCAGCTCTCAGTGAATAAAACTGATGCTTGAACAGTTATTAAAACAAACACAATCAATCAAACAGCAGCTACAGCAGATCAACACACATATCACAATTATACAGACATTACAAAACTACCTCACAAAACTTTGGCATGTGCTGGAGAGAGGGTCAAGTATTGACATTTGATCATGTACAAAGATAATTTTAAAGCTAACAGAAGAGGAACTAAAACAAAAGATGAGAAATAAATATAAACAAAGTTTAGTTTGTACTCACATGTTGCAAATACCAGTAAAATCAGCAGTGATGCGACAAAGAGAGTTTCTAAGGAAAACACGACGATTCTCAGATCCCCTATTAGACCTTCACCATTAACTGAAAATAAGAGAATTGTGTTTAATATTATCACTTGTGTCTCCAGTTAACTTATTATAAGTTATAATAATGATTAAGTTGTTTTCATCTAGTATAATTGGTCCTTGATCTTGTAATATCTGTTTATATTAAAATTTTCCATTTCAAGTCAAACATTTTCACATTAAAATACTGTAAATCATATGCTGTATGATATTAAAGTGTTGACCCACCTATTTTCAGAATCAGTTCAGTCATCAGAGCGACGGCGCTGATTAAAACAACACCAACTGATCCAAACAAATACATAGGCATGATGCGAGGAAAATCTAAAAATGAAAACATTTCACAGTGAGCATTTACTATTAATAAAACACATTAACAATAAAGTGATACACAAACAAAATTAATAACAGCAGAAACTATTTTTTTTTTTTTGTGTGTTTCATATAGTTCTTATTCACTGTAGAATTAATTTACATTTATTAATCATGTTATGTTTTTACTTATCTTAAATATGTTTTCATTTTTTATATTTAATTTGTGGAATGTCACATGACTAAATCGTAAAAAGGGTCTTGTTACATCCGTTTGTCTGAGAAAGTGGTAACAGCAGTATTAACATTTACAGTTACATTTATGCATTTGGCAAACGCTTTTATCCAAAGCGACTTACATTCCATTATCCTATACATTTATACAAAGGTATGTGCAATCCTCTGGGATCGAAAACACAGCATTGCTCTTGCCACTGAGCTACAGGAAAGCTAGTAAACAGTTTTTGAGCTAACCTAAAATGTTTTCATTTTTGTCATTTTATTCTATTTTAATATTATGTTAGTGAGAAGAAGAAGAAACACAGAAAATGACACAGTAATCTGGACATCAATTTCGATCATCTTTGGTAGCTCTTATAAAGGCATTTTAAGTAAAATGGCACACACAAAAAGACCTGAACTGGATGCGATAAAATGAAATGAAATTAAATATATATCAGTGTCAGTATAATAACTAAATATCTGATAATAAGAATAAAATAAACAGGTGAATTATTTTATACTGAACATGACATACACACAAACACACTCTCATAACATGAGTTTCTCAAAGTAGATTGATTTGTATGTGAGGAATATTACAGTGGAATATTAGTTGGATATTAGAAACACATAAGTGGAAGATGAACCACAAGTATTATCGTTCTTCAGAAAAAACTATCAAAATAAAAAAGAGATAATCGTAACTATCATCACACAGATAAGACATTTAAAGAAGATAATTATTTCTGTACCTTTATTGTTAAATGACCAGTAAAAGTTCCAAACTGTCCATAATACTTGTAGAAATCCTATTTTACAGGCCCATCCAACTCGATCTGCACATGGCGAAAAAACAAAGTATGACCTATATTGCAGTAAAAAATTGGCAAACAATGGATTTACAAACGATGTAAGCTTACAGTAAATTCCCTGTTTGCAGTATAATATGCAAACATATTAT
Source organism: Triplophysa bombifrons (assembly GCA_029783895.1). Classification (NCBI taxonomy): domain Eukaryota; kingdom Metazoa; phylum Chordata; class Actinopteri; order Cypriniformes; family Nemacheilidae; genus Triplophysa; species Triplophysa bombifrons. The sequence continues at coordinate 3,879,630 of CM056457.1, forward strand.
TTCCAACTTAACATGTGCACATATTTGTATGAACATAAAAATAATCAGAAACTATTCAATAAATAATGAATCCCTGAACTTGGGCTCCAATATTAAAAGTAAGCGTGAGTATATGCTATTCTCGTTGTTCTCCAATATCCGTAGTATCTCTTATTTAGGAATTACAAGTATTTTAGATTTCCCTACTTTGTTCAAGCCTTAAGAAATGTAAACAACACTGTTAAATCTATGTTGTGGCTGCAAAATGATAAATACTGCAGTCCATCTCCTCAAGGACTGTACCAGCATAGACCGTTCTTGGTTTGAGATGTTACCCCCCTTGTCCACCAATGTATTTCCAAACATTATATACCTTTCTGTGGAAATCAATGCTCTGCTACTGCTGTGATGATCAGATGTCCTTTCTATCTCGCTGCAGCTCTTATTGCGTCTCACTTTACAGGAAATAAATTTGGCTTGACATTACGGATAGTGTTTGGGCAGTTGGCCACATAAGCAGTTCTTATGCCTTCCTGCAGCAGGGAGCCTAGACATCTTTCTTCTGGCAATTTTAGTCGGTACAAAGATCTCTTTAATGTCTTATGTTATTGTAACTGTGACATTAGTTGCCCACCGCCTGTAAACGGTTCTAAGGAAATTTCCACAGGTGCATGTACATAAAGTATATTGTTTGTTTCATTGAGTAAGATAACATTGTTTAAACCCTTTCCGAAAAAGAACGATTATTTGAATTAATACAGTATCCTAAACAAACAATATTTCCTTTTCGCTGACTTTATATTCTAACATTTCATTGTATGCTTTTGTTCTCAAATATAATGAATATACCTTTTTCATTTTCCAGTGCCATGATGTAGAAAAACATCATTAGTGCATTTACCAATAACATCATTACAGACCACACTGACCTCCTGACCAAAGGGGAACCTGAGAAATAGATTAAAATGTTTACAGAAACAGTTTGACTGAATTAATGAGGCAAAATACTTCAAGATCTTCAGTAACAGAAACATGCGTAACACAGCAAGATCCCATTTGTAAAATGGCCAGACACATAAATTAATCTAAACTAACAATTCTTGCAAGAATTTAATTTGAGGGTGCTTTTACATATGTTTATGAGTGCTTTTAATAGGCTTTTATATGATTTATATTAGTATTGTTCATTGTAAGTTGCATTCAATAATGTCAACAAATAAACAGGGAGCACCTCTCTCTGGTAGAATCTGGTAGGGTCGGTTAAATAATTTGCTTCTGAAACATCTAAGACAACAACTACACATGTATTTTCATGCTGCCATTACTGAAGAACTAGAAGTATGTCTATTTTAATTCAAAACAACACTCAAAACTATTAAAGACAAAAAAGTGAGGATGACCAATAGTGACAGAAGCATAAAGATAAATGGATTCAATATTGTAACGATTTATTTCTACAGAGATCAGATGATAATTCAAACACTTACAGCCCATCTGATCCCCACATACAAGATCCCAACTGTAATTTGTCACAGCTAGTATCACAGGTAAAACTGCAACAATGAAGAAACCTGAAAACAGAAGAGTGATTTTTAGAGATATATGGACTGATGATACAGATTGAACAACACATCGGTCTCATAGCATATTGTGTGCTATTGTGTTATTCTTATGAAAGACCTCCGAACATCAGTCATTATATACAGTAGCTTTAGATATTCATACCTAATATATCTAGTTGGAGTGTCATAAAAATCTAAAACACTTTTCGGATTTATTTAAATTTATGTAAATGAATGCAGTCATCTAATAGTGGTGAATGTTTGTTCCCAGTTTTCTGTTTATATTTAATTTGAGAGTTAAATCAAATAAAACAATCTCATAATGCAACATGAATAATTTCTTATAGTTTATGAAGGTGATCTCACCTCCACTGCTTGATCCAAAAGAGTAGATCAGGAGGACGAATTGTAATGAGGGCAGGACATCAGCGAATATACCAGCCAGAACAGCGAATATATTAATCACCCGTTGGCTTAATTTCCCAGTGATTCTAACAAACACTGCATCACAAAAACATAAGAATCAATAAAAGGATCCACATTTTTGATTCAGATTTCAATGAATGCCTTGAACTTTTATCATGGCTGACTTAAAGATTGAACATTACAAACTGAACTGAAGGAATCATATGATCACAGTTATACAAAAATACATCAATAATAAAATCATCATTCCAAGGCAAAATTGATCAAAAGCTGATTAAACGAATTTCCAAAGATATGTTTTTGCAGGCAATTAATAAAGACAATGATTATCTATAATTATAAAAGCATCTGTTAGGAGTCATGTAATTCCAAAAGACTTGCAAGATATATAAATATGAATGTCTTGAATAATGCAATTTCTCAAAAATGTTTTGCAATACCTGAAGCTGATTAGTCAGTCACAAAAGAGTTTTATTATCCCCTGATAACAAGCGTTAAAACTGATAACACACCGCTCATCCGCGTAATGTGGGACATCTTGATTGTTTAATGTTTTACTCCACTGTTTCTTCTCATACCAGTTTTGAGTGTGTTATAAATAAGTTAAAGGGGTAGACTGCAAAGCTCAATCTCTTTTTCAACATATCCTTTCGATAAGTTGTTTTATTGTATATTTGTTTTTAACTAATAGTTACCCTTTCAATGATTAAAACTATGGAAGGTCAGGTCACACAGGTCACAACAGGCCCATCTCTTCTCTGTGTTAAACTAAAGCATATATTCTCTGTCTCTATCACCACAGTATAACACTGTGTGTTCTCTGGTTGTGTACATTTTATGTGTTTTGGAAATGTTTCCTGATTTAAGCTTAAGCTCTGAAACCTTCAAGCTTAAGAAGCTGTGTGTTGTTCAGTGTCTTTGTTACAGGAGATGAGAGGTAAACAACTGTCGCAATGACAAAATAAAGAAGACCAGACATATGGATATGCTGTTCTGTAACCTGTACAAGTCACTTTGTGCCTAAACCAGGACCTCTGCTGTCACACTGATAATGCAGATATGTGACCCAGTCTGTGAAAACCCAGCCAAAGTCAAGGTTCTTAGATGACACCATCCTACATAATGTAAAGAACGTTTTGTGATAATATAACTGTGACATATTTAATATTGACTGAGTAAGACCGTGTCAAAGACTTAAATGTGAAATTAATGGTTGAACTTGAACTTTAACACTTATTATTTGAGACTTTAGCCTGGTTTTCACAGTAAGGATCACAAATATGTCCATGAGTGGAGATATTTCCAATGTATCTATGGTTTAACTCGGGGTCCCCAAACGTATTCCTGTGAGTTTCTGCTGTGCCCAGTAAGATCTTGATTAGGTCCTTCAGGTGTGTTTGATCACGGTTGGAGGAAAAACTAAGCAGGACACCGGCCCTCCAGGACCGAGCCTGGGTACCTCTTGCTTAACCAATCAATCAGAATCATGAAATGTAAAGTTTACTGATCTCTGATAGAGGATGATTACTGTTGTATCGCAGCCCAGGAACACCTGTAAGTGTTGAAGTTGGATTCTGCTGATTAAACCGCAAACTATTTTTCGGTAAGATTTGCTTTAAATGACTGGATCTCCTGTCCAAATGACTGGGTCTTCATTCTTCATTAGCCTACAGGTTCAGAGGTCCTAACTGTAAATGCCCTCGCAGAGTCAATATTTCATGTAAAATTATTTACTTATTTTACAAGTAACAATGTACAGTAGTGAGTGGGATAATGTACATTCAGCCAGTTGTTATATAAAAAACCTGATTACCCTTTTGGGGTTTATTCTGCAATAACAACCGGTGGGTTGTATATTATTCTTTACTTATTCAATATAATAACCTATTGACTTCATGAATATAAGGATGGAGCATTTTCGAACAGAGTTCACAATGTGAGGGATTATTCTCTGTGAATGAATTGTTGATATCCGATATTTGTGGACAATGGAAGAGATGAGAAAAATGATGTGTGCAAAACAAAGGGGAATCAAATGTACTAAACATCAAAGTCAAAACTAAAATAATAGCCCACCATCATATAAAATAAAGAAAATAAAGGGCCATTTAAAAAAAAACTTTTGTTTCTTTTCTTAGAAAAAGGGTTTTTCTGTCTCTTCATGTTTCTCATATAAAGTAATTTCTAAAGTACTTAAAGCAACGATACTGTGAAAGTTTTAAATATAAATTAGTTTGTCGAAAGGAATCTTAATGGACATAATTCTTTAAATATATCATAAAACACCATTTCATACTGCTGTTCATGTAGAGAAAAAAGAGACTCGGGAGATTTAAGGAGAAACACTCACTGAAAATACTATAGAAGAGGCAGAACAGAAGAACAAATCCAAAGAGCACTATGATCATAATGCCTTCAAATCCCGCATAACTCAGACCTCTTCTCCAGGCAGAATAAAAAAGAACTAGAACACAAGAAGAGAGAGATTAATAATTACCAAACATAAAACAGGTGAAATCATATACATAAAATCATGTACAGCCAGTGCCCTGTTTCACTGACAGTGTCAGAGTTGTTTCTGTCTAATTCTGACCCTTCTGTGACTGCTGTTTATATCCACCGGCGGCGCCAGGGGGGTCTTGGGGGGTCTCAAGACCCGCCCAAAAAACGCCTTGACCCCCCATTTGACCCCCCACCCCCTCCCTGATTAAAAAATATTTAATTTATATAAAAATATATATATCCGGGATAAAGATTTAACAATGGTCCTCTTCAAACTACGCAGAACAATAATAATTCATAATTTATTCGTTGCTGCCGCTGCGCCTTGCGTCATTGCGTTCAAGGCGCTGCCGCGAGCCCGCAAGTGCTGCAACGCACTTTATATCTTGAAGCTAAAAATGGATCGCTTCGTCATACCTAAAAACAAATTGATAGCAGACGGAAATAGGACTGAAAATATACCCGTTGCAGAGGAGGGCGAGCCCTGCTTGATCCTAGAATTAGAAATAGAGGACACCGAGGAATTGGAGGATGAGGAGGTGGGACCGGAGCAACTCGCATATGGAAGCATATGTGTTGCAAAATTCAATTTGCAATGCAATATGCAAAATGGCAATGCAGTATGTAAATTGACAATGCAATTGTGTATCTAAATATACATTTCAAATAACGTATGTGCAACATTAAGTGCAAAATGAAAATAAAAATTCAATTATATCAATTACATTTGGAAGCTCCTACACGGGTTTTATGATTACAGATGTAATTGATATAATTGAAATTTTATTTTTATTTTGAACTTAATGTTGCACATACATTATTTGAAATGGAATGGATTTAACGGGGGATTTAAGCCATTAAAAACAAAAAGCCGGCTTTTTGTTTTGCCTGTCGTCATTTTTTTCACAGTGTGCATGGATCTGGTTTTATTTGTTTAGTAGCAGTAATATTCAGTTATTGGCCGTGTCCACTGTATTTTTTTTTGGTTTTCATGAGACCCCCCTTGAAATGACCAAGACCCCCCATTGCCCCCCCAATCAAAATTGTCTGGAGCCACCACTGTTTATATCTAACATGATCACTGAACACATAGAGAGGCCATTTAGCTGTTGATTTAGTTTTTAACAACCACAACTTTGAAAATGTGTTAATATAACATTTAATGAGTTTTTCCCTAATCAGCTGCAGTGGAGATCAAGATTAATTTTATGAGATTGATTGTAAAATGTGACCTGTCCAGTTAACACACTGAAATCAGGTACAGCAGTATTCAGACAAAGTAAACCAGCAGTACAAGATACATAAATGATTTATTCATGCTATTGTTTAGTAGGCTGCAGAACATTAAGGAATCATCAGAATAAAATGAACATTCTGTCGACTGGCGGTTTTACTCAATATTCATGTTTCATGATAATGTCTTTTGATTGACATTTAAATGTATTTACCTGAATACAGAACAGTTGAGAAAACAATATATTCTGTGTCATAGGTGTTATTTAGGATCCATGTTTTAATGTTGCCTAGAAAACAGAAATGATCACGACATCATGTAATTACAGTAAAAAACTTAGTTTTACTAAAACACTGAACACTGTTTGTGGAAATGTCATGAAATAATCACTGACACTGATATATATATGTCTAGTCATGATTAATTTAGTGATCCCTACTTATATACAGACGATCATTAGAAGTGAAACCTGTAATACCTGTAAACTGATGGACATATGGAGCAGCCCAGAGTAACATGAGAGGTCTGACAATGTAAAGAGAACAACAGGAGACCGTCTCAATCACAGATCCTGAAACACAAACATTTAAAAATATCATTTTCACTGGCTCATCACCATCATTTTTTTGTAATTTATTTTTATGTCATTTTTTTATTAAATATTTGTGTTTTTTTCACAATAAAAATAATTATTATAAAAACGGTCAGTTCTGGTCTTTGATTCTGATGGGTTGAGCCGTTTTCTTAGCCAATGTAAAATATAGCAATAAGCCCCAAGAAGCAGTGGGTAACTAACGGCTCTAACGGCTTAGAACTCAGCTCAGCCAATCAGAATCAAGGACCAGAACTGAGCGTTTTAAAATACTTGATTTGTAACTGCTGACTGTAGAACATATCCGAAGTATCACTGTGCCACGGTTGTTGCATCTGCATTTCTTGGCCTTGATATGCATATGGTATAACCGTTTTATAAAAGCAATAAGCCCCATGAAGCAGTGGGTTAAAAGTGTATTTTATAACAGCTATGGGGGTTTTAGGCAAGTCGCTTCACGTTATGCCTAACAACACCCCTTAGCTGTTTTAAAATGTTCTTGTATCCTACTGCTTCGCAGGGCTTATTTCTTTATTTTATTTTAATTTAATTTATTATTTTAAAATGATTTACTGTTTAGCCTTAAAGTTAATGAAATAAATAAAACATACTGTATATATAAGTCATATAATTCAAATATCATTAAATGTTAGTAAATATAATTATTCTGTAATATAAGTGTTATAAACACTGACCTTCAGAAACACCCCAGAAGATAAAAGCAAAAAACATGATGATATTTGGACAGAAAACCAGAAACATCTGAAGACGGAGAGCTGTGTCTAGAAAGATAATACAAAATAACTTACATTTAGTGAAGTGGCCACAGGAAACAAAACTTAAGCAAAAATGTTGTTTCTTTAATATGCTGACAAGAACACACAAATTTGTTAGGCCTATTTGCACAAACTGTATCTAATGTATTTTCATCTTTGTTGACCTCATAACTTCTCACACACAGAATGTTTGTAAGCAGTTAGAATCACAAATGTCTTCATAATGCTGTTTTTGCATGGTTTTCCTTCATTATGTAATTTTTTTATATGTTAGCATTACTTTCATTGCATGTACGTACCACATTTACATGTTTCATTACATGACTTCTATTCTATGTTGTAATATGTAACTATTTGTTTTAAAAATATTTTGTACTCATTAAGCCTACTTATAAACCATCTCGTAGCCCCTACATACTTACGTATTAGTCTCAGTGTCAAACTTGTGTTGGCTAAAAATACAGATTCCCATCCACTGTAAACTTCACACGTGTATTGTCCTTCATCTTCAGCTCGAATACGATCAAGACGTAGGGAGAAGTCTCCATTTTCAGCATTATCAGTCAAGAAATGAGCTCTATCATGATAATCCTCATGCTGCTCCTCAGACCTAATATCTCCATCTTGATACAGATGAACCAGAGTCTCTGATCTTTTCCATTCCACCTTAAGACTATCTGTTTGTAAAAATGGATCAATGAAACAGGGCAGAAGCACTGAACCTTCCAGAGAAACAACAGTGCAACCCACAGAAAATCCTAAAAATGAAAAGACAAAGAGAGTGATTAGTTACACAAACCGCCACATAAAGAGAGAGTTAGAGAACATAAACAAGTTTTAACAAAATACCATTAGTTAAAATATATAAAGCAAAAATGATATATAATTTAAATCATCTAGGGGAAAAGAAAGAAACACGTTTTCTCATTTAAATACAAAAAAACTGGACTTGTTGAAGAAAACATAACACAATGAAACAGAAAAGAAAAATAACAAAGAGGGCAAAAACATGTCTCCAAGAGAACAACTCAACACTCTTTATAACAAAACCAACGGTATTCCCACACCCATATCTCAGGTGCAGCTATTCATTTAATCAAGCAACTTAATTCTAATCTTACACCTGCACTGGCAAGAAAAGAAAAAAAAGAAAACCTAAGGAAGGCATGGGGGGAGGTCATAACAGTGATAGTTAAATTAAGAAAATCAAAGTCAAAGCTATTTGGTAAAAAATAATGTTGGTAGAAAAGGCTTAAGAAATCTAAAGAGAATAAAAAAAGATTATAATTTACACAGAATAGTAACAAATCATTTAGTTGTTAATAAAATATTTGAAATATTTAATATGACACAAATTGATTACATAAAGTTATAACCAACCAATAAGATATGAGCTTCACATTCGGCACATTGACACTAACGTAGCGAAAGGAAATTGCAATAAAGGTGAATGCATTAGTGCCCATAAGCTATTATGGAATTCCAATCCTGCCAAAATTCTAAATAAATTAATAATAAAGAAATCCCTCCCAGAAAATACAGAAATTGTTTTTTTCTAAAAATGTATTAAAACTAGATATTTAAACAATTTTTTTTCACGGTTATTTACTTATACATTTTTGTATTTATTTTTTGCATTTATGTTAATATGTATGTATTTTCACATTTTTAGATTATCACATTTATTTATTTATGCATTTATTAATTTCTACATTTCTGTGTCCATATAGTATTGAGGGGGCCTGACTTGTTTCAGAAATAGCAGTCGAGCACAGAGTGCTGATGTAGACGCAGACAAACTCTAAGGGGCTGGGTCAACCCTTGGGTTTCTGCCAGTATACGGCTGTTTTTTCCATTGTTTCCAATGGAAATGCAAGCAGCTTGCGGGGTTTTTCTGCGATCGGCCCCGGCGTTCGACCAGGTGCCAAGAGTTGAAAACACCATAGTTAATTTGTGGTTACAATGGCTTAACTATAGTGGCCATATTATTTGTTTTAATTGAAGGTAAAACCATGACTTATTTTAATGCTGTATTGTCTGGGAATTTAACTACACTTTACTATTGTAAATACTACAATATATAAGCTATAGCAGGGCTAGGCACCTGTTCATGTGTTTTTCTGTGTCTTTAGTGTCTTATAAGTTGCCCATGCATGTATTACACGTAAAATTACAAAAATCGAAGTGTTGGAACAAAAGATGCATTCTATTTAAAAGGTGGGTGTACCTGTCAGCACAATTGCTTTGGAACCTGATGTTCCAAATATGGTAAGAGGCGTTACATTTCCGTATCACGCAATACTATGCTGAACCCAATCACTATGCACTGGTTAACTGGCCAATCATAACAAACGTCGCTTTTCAGAGCCATGAGCTTTGTAAGAAAACCGGCACGTTTCTGAGAGGCAGCCAAAGAGGAGATACAAACATATACAGAATGTGGACATTAATACAACTTAAATCGTGTATACACATTGCACTACATCTAAAACAAACATAATATTCGTTTCAGTTGTGTCATATCACCCCTATAAGACCAAGGGTTGAAAACCTATCAACTTCGACTAGTTTAGAAAAGGCCAATGAAATTGGCAAATGAAATTTGCATGCCAGTCACAACGTCGAGAGACTGACTGAAAGAGAACCGTATTCATAAAAATCTGCCAAAAAGCATGGTTTCTACAATTCCCTAAGGGCTTTTAAACCTTACTAAATACTAAAGTGCACTACAGTATACTACAATATATAGTATGCTGCAGCTTACTATAATAAATGCTGTTATATACTAAATTATTGTTTCATGTGTTAACACTCATTTCTTGCATGACATTTTGTCTAAACAAAAGCTGTAACTGTGGGCTTAGAGTTTGTCTGTGTCTACATCAGCACTATGCGCTCGACTGTGCGCTCGACTATGTCTAAAGCAAGACACGACCCCTCATTACCATATGGCCACAGACATGTAGAAATAACTTAATGTAGAAAAAAATGAATGTGAAAATATAAACGTGTGGAAATAAATACTGTAAATTTTAACATACATGCATAAAATAAGTTGTATTTTTTTATTTATTTTTATACATTCCTTTATGGATTTATTTTTGTATTTATTTCTTTTAATTTTGACAGGATTGTAATTTCCGAGGTATTGCCTTTAAACAAGCGCATAGCAATATCTGAAAGTTTATTATATATTACTGGATAAAATCTCACATTCAATTTAACAAAGGAACTAAATCACTATTGATTAGAACTAGATTCAGTTGTCTATTATTACATTGTTCACTTACCCAGTTCTAAAATGCTGTTGAATGGCAATGAATATTGTCCACTGTTAACTGTACATGTGTATTCTCCTGCATCTTCAGCCTTCACTTTCTTTAACTGAAGGGAGAAGTCTCCATATTTGATATTTTCATTGATGAAATTAGCTCTTTTACAGTTATCCTGCTTCTGAACCGCAGCTCCATCTTGATACAGATGAACCAGAGTCTCTGAGTCTGATCTTCTCCATTCCACCTTAAGACTCTCTGTTAGTAAAAATGGATCAATGAAACATGGCAGAAGCACTGAATCTCCCAGAGGAACAAATGAGCATTTGTCCACAATTAACCCTAAAAACGGAGAGACGTGTTAGACCAAAAACATCCCATATTATTAAGTATATAACGTTTATTTGATGTCAGCGTTTACATCTGAAAGTTGTTCTTTTATTGTTTGTTCATCTGGAATACATCTCTGAGATTTCTCCTGTCTGATGTCTTTAGACCACTTCGGAAGACATAAACAAATACTAGTCCAGAAGAACTTCCTGTTCTACTACACAAACGTTTGAAAAAAATACAACCATCAAAATATTTATCACCGAATCAAACTGTAAAATTATTATCATTAAGCTGTAATTATATGTAAGAATTTCCAAAATGTATTAAACTGAAACCGGAAGCGCTTCTTGACCAGTGTTAATATCTCGCGAAGTGGTCTATAGACATCTAGGTGTAAATGTTTAGAAATAAAGCTTCATGATTTTAAGAACATAAGCAGCCAACGTTATTCCTCTGAAAAAGCTTAAAAGCTTTTGATTTCTTTGTTTCTTTTTAATGGCCCACATCCACTTCAGCCTCCATTTATTTTATTTTACAGGCATGGCAGTTTGTAGGCTATATATTGTTGAAGCAAATGTTAGTTTCACCACCATCTAAGATATTATGTTAATTTAATGAAATCGTTTATATGAACAAAAAACAATGTTGTATGACACTATATAACCACATTGAATAACTGTACAAGGTGAATGCACATACCTAATAAAAAACTGTATGACCACATTTCTCATATGTTGAGGTGTCTCGGCCGTCTGGTTTGTACGCTACTCTAATAAATATATTCCCGACTTTATATAAACAATACTTTACATGCTTAAGACATTTGATTTGTTAGAATGAAGTGGGAGACTTCGGATATAAAAACGGGGAATATTAAGGTACTGTTTTGTCATTGATAAGTGGTAATTTCCTTTTTATTCAAATTCCTATTAATTCCTATTAAATCATTTTCTTAAACCAACATATTGTTTCGTTTTAGAAGACATTTATTAACTTATTGGAGACATATTAATTATTTTTAAGATGGATGGATGTGATTTTAAAGCTTCAACAGCTTAAGCACAAATTAACTGCATTACATAGATAGAAAAATGGAGCCAGGGTTCTATTTAACTGAACTCGGATTGTGCTTGACTTGAAAAAATATCAAGCTTGGAGGACATGAGCATCATAAAATGATGATAGAATTTTTATTATTGGTGAACTATTCCTCACAAGCTACAATATAGGTTCAGTTTGATTTTCATCTGTTTTCTTACCCAGTACCAGTTTCGTGCTGATGGAAAACACAGAATCTTGTCCACTGTAAACAGTACATGTGTATTGTCCCTCATCTTGAGCTGTCACATTATTCAACTGAAGGGAGAAGTCTCCGTGTTTGATTTTCTCATTGATGAAATGAGCTCTATCATGATAATCCTGCTGCTGAACCACAGCTGCATCTTGATACAGATGAATCAGAGTCTTGGAGTCTGTTCTTCTCCATTCCACCTTAAGACTCTCTGTTAGTAAACTTGGATCAATGAAACAGGGCAGATTCATTGAATTTCCCACAGGAACAAATATGCCAAGAGAATGATTCACAACAAATTCTGAAAATGAGTAAACAATTAATTAAAATGTTGACAGTCAACTTTAAACACATACATTTTTCGATTAATCATGAAGATAATAAAGATGAATATGTTAATTATTAAAAGAAAAAAAATCCTTGAGTAAATCTGTCTTTTAAATTACTTGTTTGATTCTGTTACAGACTGTTAGATTGATTTATTATGAATTGGACTGATCCAGTTTTTTAACTCAGTTTATATAATTCAACTTCAACTCAACCGAAGTGCTTCACAAAAAATGAAACCAATAGTAGAATAAAAACACATACAACCACCATATAAGAGGGTTAGCCATAAAAACAGATCACGGCCATAAAACAAATCACACAATCCCTACTTCAAAGGCCAGGTTGAAAAAATAGTTTTATCATATTTAAAAACCTCTACAGATGAGGCCTGCCGATTGTACAGGGGAAGGTTGTTTCATAGTCATGGCCCTACCACTAAGACTGCTTGGTCGCCTTTTTCTTATCCTATTTGACTGAGGGACATTCAACAACATTTGATTTTGTGATCTGGACTGTAAAACCCTGGGAGATCATTGATGAAAATTGGGGAGTGACTATTTTAAAAACCCATAATAAAATCTTAAAATCAATCCTAAACTTGATCGGAAGCCAGTGGAGAGACGCTAGCAGTGTTCCCTCTTTTTAATGCCAGTCAAAAGCCTGGTTGCAGTATTCTGTATGCGCTGTAACCTAGAGAGTTACAGTTACTACATACAGTGAATTACAGTAGTCTGTTGACGAGATAATGAAACCATGGACACTAGATTTCTAATATTGTCTTTTACGGACAGCTTTAGTGGGGCAAAGGGGGATGAGATCTTCTCTTTTGGCTTACGGCAGTGAATAGACCTCGGTCAGAGGCAGGGATGCTCCCGTACTACGGGCTGAGATCGCCACCCTGCTGGTGAAGGGAGCGATCGAGCTCGTCCCTCTAGCCGAGATGTACAACAGGTTTTACAGCCCGAACTTTATCGTCCCCCAAAAAGTCAGGGGGATGCGCCCTATATTGGATCTGCGTACCCTGAACAGGCACCTTCACAAGCTACCTTTCAGGATACTCACGCAGAAGCGACCTGTAGGACGCTTACTTTCATGTCTCGATTCTACCTCGTCATCGCCCGTTCCTACGGGTCGCTTTCGAGGGTCAGGCATATCAGTACAGAGTCCTCCCCTTCAGCCTGTCCCTGTCTCCACAAGTCTTTACAAAGATCGTAGACGGCATATCAATTGATATCTTGATAGCACTCGCTTCCATGAAGAGGTGTCCTCCGATTGCCTACAATTTGGGCCCGGAGACTCTCACTTGATCCTGAGACCCCGGCCTGGCTACGTGCCCAAAGTTCCCACCACTCCTTTTCGGGACCAGGTGGTGAACTTGCAGGCGCTCCCCACTGGGGAGGAAGTCCCAACCCCTTTCGTGTTGTGTCCAGTGCGCGCAATGCGCCTCTTCAAACTCTATTACCGCACGCAGAGCTTAAGGAGCTCTGATCAGCTCTTTGTCTGTTTTGGAGGTCACGACAGCGTACCAGTCTCAGAACCGCCCGTGCTCACTGTCAGTGAGAGCTCACTCCACCTGGGGTATAGCCTCATCATGGGCACTGGCGCGGTGCACCTCTCTGGCAGACATCTGCAGAGCCGCGGGTTTCAACACCTTCGCAAGGTTTTTCAACCTCCGTGTTGAGCCGATGTCAGCCCGCGTCCTGCATGGCAACATGTAGAACCGGCAGCCGGTAGGGCATATGCCTGCGAACACACCTTCCCCCCCATAGGTGGGTCAGCGTGCTACCTAGCCTCCATTGTTTCCCCCAAGGGGGCGAAGGATAGGCACTCCATCCATCACTAAGCAAGCACGTCCTGCGGGCGGGCTGGGCAGAGCAGCCCTGCCCCTTAGGCAAGGTACCTTGAGTTATCCACATATAGCTCTAACCGGACCTAGTGCTACAGGACGTCGTAACTCCCCCACTTGGGCGGTTCCGTCCGATGAATTCTCATGTTGGTTCCCACCTTGGCAACCCATGATCTTCCCAGGTGGACCTCAACCGTGCGGTTAACTACCTCAGTCCGCATATATTTCCCATGTACTCTCCCCTGACGGTGAGACCATGAGGGTTCTCCACTACAGCTCCTCCCGATGGTAGGAAGTTGTCTCTGTAGTGCGTTCCCCATTTGATGAGTGCACTTCCCCAGTGGCCTTGCGGCGCCCGTGAGGACCGAAGGTAGAGGCTTCCCACCTTTTCAAAAAGCTCTGGGACCCTCTACCCACCTATCCACTGGAATGTTACAAATGTAAAGAAGTCGCAAACGTCTAACACGCCCAGGCTTGTCACCGTTGTTTCGATGAGATTGTAATAGGGCATAGCGTTGTGGAAAGTTTTATTAGGAACCCCATCTGTCGGTTCGACACAACGTCGAGAGACCGACAGAAAGGGAACGTTCTGCAGCAGTGGTGAGGCTCTCAGGCTTCTCAGAACAAAAGGTGAATGAATGCAGCATGCCGTCTCCCTTTTATGTGGGGCGGAGTCTGGCATGCAAATTTCATTCGCCAATTTTCATTGGCCTGATTCAAAACCAGTCGAAGTGATAGGTTCTCAAGGGCGAACCCCATCTGTCGGTTCGACACAACGTCTCGTTCCCTCAATCAGGGAACTGAGGTTACAGACTTAACCAAGACGTTATTCAACTTCACAGATCATGTTGCCAGCACCATTCATTCCTTCAGATTCATCCGCTACAATATTAGGAGAATAAGACCTTTCCTATCCGAGCATGTTACAAAAGTTCCTGTCCAAGCTCTCGTTTCTGTCCAGACTGGACTGTTGCAATGCTCTACTGGCTGGTTTTCCAGTTTGTACAACCAGACCTCTTCGGATGGTCCAGTATGCAGCAGCAAGAGTGCTCTTCAACGAGCCGAAGAGAGCGCTTGTCACTCCTCTCTTCTTTAGTTTGCACTGGTGTATCTGAGTCAAGCCAGTGAAGTGCTGTGCAAGTATGTAAACCTCATCCCCGGCCTCAAGGACTCTCTTTTCTTTCCTACCCCTATTTTCCTATATACAGTATATATATTTATATATTCTTAGCTTCATACTGTATACTGTGGTAGGCTAACTGAGACTTGTTTTACTGCACCTATGCATTGTTGTTCTTTTGTTGCACAAATTGCTTCTATTGTTTTCCCCAACTTTGCATGTCGCATTGGATAAAAGCGTCTGCTAAATTACTAAATATATACAGTACGTAAATGTAGAAGACACTTAGGCCTACTGGAACTAATTTTAATTAGTCAATTGTCTGCATATCATATCAAAAGTGTATACGCACCACGATCGTCGCTTAACATAGTCGTTTGCTCTTACACTACCGTTAACTTGGATAAATTGATGCGATTTTAAGCATGTTTAAATGTTTATTTGACCAAGTGTGTAAGCCACATGGTGGCAAAAAAATGGGTGCCAGAGCGCTTTGCATTCATGTTCAAGGCTTCTGCTTCTCTTTACATAATATGCTTTATTATATGGTGTATACCGGACATTTAGTGTTTAGAAAAAGTCGCAGAAACATCAGTTCGCCGCATTGTTCGGAAAACTGGGGCCGGTTGCATAAACTGCTTATAGATTCATTTCAGAAGTTAGGGGCTGTATCCACGAGGCGCTTTTACGCGGCTAAAAAGACCAGGAGCTCGGGTGAAAACACCCACTGCAGGCATTACACTAGCATTTTTCAATTCTGGGCGCCTGGTCGAACGCTGGCTGTCATGATCTCAGTCTTGTCGTGGCTTTGTGTCTTGTGTGAGCGTTTTTTTTTTTTCGTCGAACTCATGGAGAGCCGTCACCTGTTAGTTATTTCCCGCTTTTAGCTCTCTGCTATTTAATCCCTCTTGTTCTCTCGTCTAGTTTCAGACCCTTGCATGCTATTGCCAGTGCTGACTGCCATAGCCTAGCATGTTCTAGTCTTGTCTTGTAATTTCCTTGCATTGTTAAAGGAGTCTTTGTATTGTTCCAGTGCCTTTTGCTCACTCTGCTTTTGTCCTCTGTGCTCTTCAGTGCTCGCCGGCGTCTCGGACCTCTGCTCTCTTCACTACCCGTATTGCTTCACAAGGGATTACCACAGCCGTTCGAATTCTGCTAGTGGGTCGAGGCTACTCCCACTGAGCTTACACCTCGGAGGACTCAAGGGTTCCACTTCCAGGGCTCTAGACTAACTTTTTGCACTGGCTGCACTGGTGCGCCTAACTTTTTTTCTTAGGTGCACCAGAACAAAAGTAAGGTGCACCCAAATTTTAGACCGCATCGCATTTAACGAATTAAACTGGTTTCACCATTTCATTTTTTTTAATGTCCATATAGGCTAAATTTACTTGAAATGATAAACTAACAATCTGGTCAACAAAAAGTTCTTTATTTGAAGCACAAATCTACAAGAAAGTTAACTTACTGAAAAAGTGTTGGTGCTTAAAGTGCTTTAGTGAACTGAAATTTAAACTTAAAAGATCTCAAGATAAATGGACCAGGGCTTGACGTCTCCGTGTCAGAGCATTGCTGATGATTTTCGGACTGATCAGGTCTTAACTTAACATTATTCAGGTAAAAGTTGTCAATTATTATTTTCATCTTCTCTCATCATCCGCGGCTACATCCACTCTGTTTAACTGACGGCTACTCGCCTCTCTCTGTCTGACTGCAGCACACGCATTTCAAACGTACACACCAGAGGTGGCGCTACACTTTTTTATTTTCCGACATTTTGACTGACCGGCTCGTAAAAAATCCGTCATAATCTATTATTACCCGTCACTATGGTTAGGGTGGTAATTAGTGAGTTCGTGACGTCCGAAAATGCTGTACAAAACCGTTTGAATAAAATGAAAGTAAGGAAAATGCTGCAGGGCACTCTTAAAGAACGAGAGCTCTGCCATTATCACTACACAAGGAAACTAACAAACATTACGGACAACAACTAATAAGCAGTGAAGCAAGCTTTACGTTGTTTATCATGTGCATAGTGTCTGGACTTTTGATCATCCCTTGTACGTTTTGCGATGGCGGTGCGGCTCACATGAGCAGCGGAGCAGGGATAACTGCTGGTGCTGCAGACTGTGAGCTCTGTCATCTCACGAAAACATTGTATAAAAAACTTTGCGTGACATAGTTCACACAGGACTGGCGGGAAGTGTGCATTGATACTCCTTCATTCTTCATGTTATGTGGTTTCCTTTGATAAGTGAATTGTCTTTCCCGTGTCCCGGCGCGACATCCGACGGGTTTTCCCTGATCGCATAACATATGTCTAGTCTGTAACAATGACAGGTGAAATCACGCAGGTCACTTCACGAGCAAATCACGCTGAAGGGAAACGGGGATTTACAAATTGCCCTCATAATGATCCGCCAAAATGACGGTCGGCCTTCAGATTTTTCCGTCACTGTTAAAAAAAATCTGTCAATGTCAGAGAATTTTCGGTTAACACGACTTCTGTTACACACACGTACAGGAATATCTGGACCAATCAGAGGGGAGTCCGCCCTTCACTATCTCTGATTGGTTTAGACCACGATATGTGTATGTTGTTGAATCACAGGCAGACCTTCAGAGTTGCAGAGACTTTTTTCCCTCGAACGGCTGGTTGCAACGGTGCGACCTCTGATTATTTTTAGTCGCACCATTGAAAAATGAGGTTGCATGTGCGACCAAATTGGTCGCACTCTAGAGCCCTAACTTCGGATTCATACTGATTCTCACCATAAGCGCCGTTGGGTCGAGCCTGCTCCCCACGGACTCACGTGGTTCCGGGTACTAAGGCCAAGTCAACTGTTGATTGTTGTGGACCATATTCAATAAATACCTTATTTCCCGCATTTGAGTCTCTGAACCTCATTCCTTCCCGAGTTCCACAGCCGGCACTGAGCAAGGTTTCCATTGGAAACAATTGAAAAAAACAGAAACGCCTTGGTGGACACAGCCCCGTAGTCATCTAATTTTTTCTTCAAGCATGGTCATTCCTTAAATCAGTTACATAAATAGGTGGATTGGCCTGATTTCAATATGAAAAGTAAGACTGATTAGTCCTTACTTGTTGCTAGTCAGTGAGACCTGTTGTAAAGACGCAGTCTTAACTTAGAGGCTAAGTTTATGCAACTGGGCCCTGGTCTTCATGAAACCAGTAAGCCTGTCTTTTGAAAGAAGAGCTCTGTTTGCAGAGACACAGAAACCGAAGGAAGAAGTGAGACTAGTTAAGTTAATGGTTTATATTCTATAGTGTTTAGCTACTGATTTATATTTTATCTATTTGTTTATATAATGTATTGAATATATTCATTTATACCTTATTTTTTTTTTTTTCTGTCCTCACATTTATTTTTCTGTTTTTTAAACCGTCGGCTTAATTTTTTTCCGCTGACATGTTTTCTTTTAAGGGTTCAGTCTGTGGTATTTTTATTTATTAGTTAATTTACAATTTATCATATATTTTACGGTAATATATAAATATTGCTAAAATTTCGTTTTTGGAAAAGAAAAACATTATAGGCTATGTTTCACATTATAGGCTATTCCTGCGGTCTTAGCCAGACAAAAAGGTTTTGTTATGTGTCCATAGGCCTTTTTATTTATTTATTTATAATATTTTAATTTGCTGATTTGGTTTGTTTGTCTTAAATTTATATCACTAGTTCAACACAAAATTAGTCAGGGCAGCTCTAAAGCTTTCCAAGTCAGCATTGATTGCAGGGCCCCACATGTGTTCCACATGGAGATGCACTGTACAACTTTGCTGTAGATTAGCACAGGTTTGCCAGTAACTTACCGTACATTTAATTTACAATTTTGTTTTAAACATAAAATTACCTAGTTCTTATATTTTCTTTTATAAAACAAGATATCTTAGGTCACTTTTCTTGCTATGTTAATGTATCGTAATTGAAGGAGTTTTCAATATTTTTACTAGAAAACAAAACATACATCTTTAGGAAGAATGTCATTCTTTGCAGTGATAATGGCAGTAATGAGACCATTCTCTTCTTAATCATTTTCTGCTATGTTTAGGAAAATTCAGAAATGCCAATATAATTTAAATGAGTCTCACATGGGACCTACATGGAAACTACATGCAATCTTAGGTTGATCATATGATCTAGCAACCCAGTCTCAAGGCGGTTTGCGGCATAGACTCAACATTTGGAATCCGTTCATTTGTGTTCATGGACACTTGTTAGTGAGCATAACCTTTTTTTAAAGACACTCAGCACGACTTTCAATACACAGACTGCGTATTTGCATTTATTTATGTATTTACATGTATATATTTATAATCTGATATTTTTCCCCGGGCGCTGCAGTGATAGCTGCCCACTGCTCCGGGTGTACGTGTGTTCAACACTTGCTGTGCGTGTGTTCACTACTCTCTGGATGGGTTGCTTGTGTTCAAATTCACGCAGCGCTCTGACTGACAATCCCTACCTATTTTTAATTAAATAGTTCTGCTCTGTTCAATGTTTCGTTACAAATTTCTAACAAGAGTCACTGGCCCACAGGCACAAAGACTTGAATCCTTTCTGTGTTAAAAATACATTTACGGATTTGGCAGATGCTTTTATCCAAAGCCACGTACATATCATTATACTATACATTTGTTTCTAAACATGTGCAATCTCTGGGCCCGAACCCATGACCTAAGTCATGCTCTTACCACTGAGCAGCAGGAAAGCCAAACAATTGGTATCAAGGGTAACAATACCCTATTACCCCTAACCCATTTGCCTTCTATATACATAATGTTTTAAAACTTTACATGAATACAGTATATATAACAGGATGAATATTGTACTTGAGAAACTTACCTTCTTTGTTTGATTTACAGTAGATGAGAGAAGATAAGAGAAGAGCAGATCCACATGCAGTAACACACAGAATCAACACCATTATGTGTAAACCAGACAAACCTGTGAAACACACGCACACAATTTCAACATGGGTGAGCAAAAGTGTTAAAGTAACCCCACTCACATGTTAGTATCAACAACATTTAAAAAACAAAAAAAAACTCATACAGAATGTGTATGGCTACACACAACATTACAATGATTTTTATTACTAGGCCAATAAAAGTTTATTGTTGAAACAGGAAGTTGGATGGAAAGTGACAAATACCGCCTCCCTCCGTTTTAAATAGCCAAAAAGTGTTTATATTTAGTAACAAGGAAAATGTTTATTTTTTTTAAAACAATGACCTTAACAATTCTTTACTATTATCAGAGAAACATCTCATGATTAATGCAGTATGTAGGTACTCTAGTGCACCTGCACCAACCAATCTAAACAAAAATAATGCTAAATAATGATAATGAGATAATTATTTTTTCTCCTATGAAGGTTAGGGTTAGTATTAGATGTGAGGGCGGCTTTAGAGATATTGCCCAACAATCACATTGCAGCATCCTGAATGAGACAATCAGAATTAGGGGAGTCAAAATCTCAGTACAACACCGGCCCCTGCCTAACGTTCTTTATGCATGGAATGCATGCAGTGACACAGCTATATGGTCACTGACTGTACAGTTTTTATGCACTTTTTACTACTATTGTCAATTTTTCCTACTATGGTAGTCATTGGGGTCCCAGAACTGTTTGGTTAATAGCATTTTTCCAAATATCTTTCTCTCTTTTCAACCAAAGAAAGAAATGTATACAGATTTGGAACAGCTAGCAGTGCGTAATTCATGACATAATAAATATTTTTGGGTAAACTGTCCCTTTAACAGCCATCTCACTTCATAAACAGGCTAGAAAAGATTCTTACATTACATATGTTAAACCAAGAACCTAGTGAATGGTAATGAAATGTTTTGAATAAATTGGTGGGTCTTCTCTTTAAATTATAAACTATCATTGCCAATCTCTTATTGTTAAAATTGTTGTCTACATTTTTGTACAGTATATTTCTTTAAATAGAATGATCCTAACACTATCAAGTTCTGAATGAATTAACTTTTGAATCATAAAAATGCACTGGTTAAACTTTTTTAGAAACATGTGTAATCAGACTTACCAACATATTCTAACAATATTTCCACCACAGTTTCACCAGATGCTTGTCCACTGTGAACTGTACATGTGTATTGTCCTTCGTCTTCAGCAGTCACATTCTTCAACAGGAGAGAGAAATTTCCACGTATGATGTCATCAGTAAAAAAAAGAGCTCTGCCAGAATAATCCTCATTCTGGACTTCTGGTCTAATATCTCCATCTTGATACAGAGAAATGAGAGTCTGTGAGTCTGATTTTTTCCATTCCACCTCCAGATCCTTCAGTGATAAGACTGAATCAACAGAACAGGGCAGAAGAACTGAACCTCCCAGAGGAACAACCAGAGGACCTGACGGACCTTTCACTGTGAACCCTAAACAAAAAATAAGCATTACTCTTAATAATTATAAAAACGTTTTTCGTATGGAATATATTTTAGACAAAGAGTCGAAGCTTTCCCCAAAAATGAAGCATTACCAAGCGCAGTAAAGTCTGATCGTACAGTACCACGTAACGTTCGCCTAAATTAGTAATACTCACCATCAGCGATCATCAGTAGTATTGACATAAAAAAACAAGTGGACAAATGCATATTTAAATATAGACCAAAATTAAAGAAAACAAACATGTCTTCTATAAATTATTGCATAAAAAGATTGCTTCTTTCTGACGGACGCTCATGTTTTAAGGGTGTCGGCAGACCAACTTTTACTTTCAATTTTACGTTTTTACTTTCACTATTTCCCCGAGGTCTGTAAACTCAACACATGTTGAATCATTGATCAGAAAAAAAATTAAGTAAGCTAAATGAAATGTGGCGAGTAGAATAAACGTGTACCACTTACAATGTGAAAACTATATGTTCAAAATGACCTTGATCGACCTGAGAGGAACAAAAAAATGATCAGGAAGGTCTTCATAAATATTCGCTATACTGTG
This sequence comes from Triplophysa bombifrons, assembly GCA_029783895.1. Lineage (NCBI taxonomy): Eukaryota > Metazoa > Chordata > Actinopteri > Cypriniformes > Nemacheilidae > Triplophysa > Triplophysa bombifrons. The sequence goes on from CM056457.1 coordinate 3,901,883, forward strand.
CTGTATATTTTCACCAACAGAGGGCACTGCCAGCTACACTTGAGCAGAACCCATATGGACTCAAAGAGAGACTGTTATCAGGTTAAATGTAGTCTCATAATTATTTTATTGTGATCTGTAAAGTCAAAATTTTGAACAGACATGCTATGTGAGTTCTCTCTCATTTTACAAAGCTCTAGCCTACATGATGACACACCCAACAAGATATTGTAGAAAAGATATAGAAATCAGAAATGATCAGTCAGATGATGACGAAAGAGATGTGTTTTCAGCCGATTCTTAAAGATGGCCACAGAATCTGCTGATCTTGTAGCAGTAGGCAGATCACTCCACAAATGTGGAACCGATCCAGAGAAGGTCCATTAGAGCGATTTTTTTACCTGTTTGGGATGGCACCACAAAACGTTGTTCGTTTGCAGAGCGTAAGGATCTGGAGGGTACATAAGTCTGCATAAGTGAATGATTATAAGGGGGTGCCAAACCAGAGGTGATTTTGTAGGCGAGGAGAAGAGTCTTGAATTTGAAGCAAGCGACTATACATCAACCTAGCTGGAGTTCAGCTGTTATACACCTGTCTAAATGTTTTCAGCAAGGCTGTATCACACATTAGTCTGACACAAGTAGACGTTACTCATTGAAAAACATATTAATTGTTAGACTGAATTGTTGTATGCTATATAGAGTAAAGATAAAAGGAAAACTCCTATTAGTTCCTATTAAACACATTATTATGCAAAGCCAATAGAGGATGCTATGTTATACTTAAAGTCATTGGAACATAAAACAGTGGTTTTGATTCTCATAGCTATTTCACTACTTAATTGTTCTGTTATCAACACTTTTTAAAGAGCACTGCGACATACAGCACTACAACATACAACACAAAAAATGAGGTCATAGGTAAAACTCAGAAATTTCTGGACTGGACTGACGGTCCCCACCCAACCTGACTGAGCTTGACTGGATTTGTAAAGAAGAATGGCAAAAAATCCCCAAATTCAGGTGTTTAAAGCTTGTATTATCATATAGCCAAAAAGTCTTGAGGCTTTAATTGTAAGGTGCTTCAACTTAGCACCTATAAGCAACTAAACAGTTATTTCATTTTAATTCATAGATTTTTTTTAGTCTGTGTTCACTTTGTCATTATGGGGTAATAAGTGTAGATTAATTAGTAAAAAGTCAACATTTCATTTTTAAATTATCAGAGTTCAACACAACAAGTGAAGGGACCACTGTATATTCATATGTATAAAGATGTCTAGCAATAGCATTTCCTCACACCTCAACAGATCCAAAATGTAAGAAAAGACTCAAAGATGAGCAAATATGGATCTCAACAGACCTGAGAGCTGCCATAAAATTTTGGAACACATATTTTTTCTTTCACACCCAAAATGTTGGTGTGGGGTGTTATGATTCAAACATACTACTATGCTTTCATAAAACATACACATTTGCATAGATATTTATAAGTTCTTGCCTAGTAAATACTATTGACCATGTAACAGCCCAGTTAGCTGATCAAGGAAATTTCTCATAATCACACATTGACTCAAAAGCTGCAGGTCTGCATGATGCTTTCACACACTGAGATGTTGCACTTTACGGAGTTAACAGGAAATCATTATAAAAACATTGCATGGTGGATAAACCATGAAACCAACCATGATCAATATTTTTTGTGTATTCATTAGTCGTTGCATTAAATTAAATCTATTAATACCTAGAAATATTATTGTACCATCATTATTACAATTTAACTTTTTACTTTCATACTATCCGTTTTCGTAAAACTTTTTAGTTTGACAAAGTAGTGTAAGTAATAATGAGGCTTTCAAAAATCTAAATAGATATAATGAGGTCTATTTTCAGATATAGTGATTTCCTGAAGTGAACAGTATAGATAAGAATTCTAAATGGGAAATGTTTTGCAGATTCTAAATGGAACAAAAATTATGATTTTCTTCCTTGTTAGTAAAGTTCTTTGGAAATAAAACCATACCAGATAAACCAGATGATTAAGGAATGGCAAAAAAGCTGATACTTCCTCATAGATCCTCGTTTTTTGACTCTGTGTTTGTCTCACATTACTTACTTGTCAGATGAAATGAAATGTCACTAAACAAGGTAGGCTAAACGTCAAGAAATGTTGATTGTTCACCTTAGAATTAGGGATTAAGTTTTTTTGAGGCGGTCAGTATGAACTAAAAAATATCACACATTTAATGGGAGAGTAATTCACGCAGCATATACAAATTTATTCTGTATTTGAAGCTTACACTGATGACTGTTTTGGTTTCTATGGTGGCTTTAATTAAGGTATTGCCCACAGTAAAAGACCAGAATATGTCGAAACAGATTGTGAATGTCTGTAAAGAAGAGCTTGTGTGTTTAATTTACCTGATCAATATTTGGTTTTAAGATTTTTTTTGGATTCCTTCTAACACTTCTAACAATATAAAAGTCACAGAACAAAGTCAACATTCGAACATTTTATTTTACAGAAGAATTGCCTTGAAATCAAATTTACATGAATACAAAGCAAAAGTGTTGTCACACAAGTAAACACACTGAACTTCTATACACACATTTTCAAACAGTTACAGAAATTACATTTTGTATGCTAAAAAGAATGTACATAGTGTAAAACAAACTAATATGAACACATTATTATTCAAATTTAGGGGATGTAATTGGAAAAATCATTGATACATCTCATATTTATTTGGCTTCACTCTCTGTAACATTATTGAAAGTTTTTAAAGAGCACATTTGACAGAGCATTACAACACACATAACACTTTAAAAATAGTCACACATTTATTTTTACAGTTGTGACAGTTGTGACCTAGCAGTTAGAGAGTTGTCTGGTCACCGGTTCGATTATCAGGGGCAGCAGGTAGCGACTGACGTGCCCTTGAGCAGGGCACCTAACCCTTGTTTGCTCCTTGTGTGTGTTCATGACTTGTAGAGCGTGTATTCACTACTCACTGGATGCAGAGATCACATTTGACAAATAGGTCACTTTCCGTTAATAAAGCTTTTCAGGTTAGTTCACACAGCCCTCGGGAATACTGGATTCTGACTGGCCATTCACAACATTCCAAGGTCAGTTGTTCCCAGAAAATTTGTGCTCAAACCAATAACAGAGGGTCATCTAGGTACTGAGGGTCAGATGAGTTTGGGCTGTCAGCAGACAAAAGTGTGGTTGTGGTTCCTAAACACTGGTCCTGCATCGTACATTGAGAGGGAGTGAAAGATGGTGGGTTAAACCACTGAACTGGTAAATCAAAGGTTGCTGGTTCGATCCCAGCAGCCACCACCAGTGTGTCCTTGAGCAAGACACTTTACTCCATGTTGCTCCAGGGGGATTGTCCCTGTATTAAGTGCACTGTAAGTCGCTTTGGATAAAAGCGTCTTCCAAATGACTAAATGTAAATGTAAATGTGAAAGATGGCCATTGTCACGATCTTGCGAAGACAGCCTATGATCATTTTCTGGCATGAAAATTATAAGTGTATGACCTACACCTACTGAGAGCCAATAAAAATGCAACATGAAATGACGTATTGATTACTATGTGCCACTAAAGGTTAGTGGTGAAAATTATACTTTTTTTAAATAATATTGCTCTTCTCCACCACCGCAGTTATGTGTTAGACTATGAGGAAGTATCAGCTTTTTTGCCACTCCTTAATCATCTGGTTTATCTGGTATTGTTTTATTTCCAAAGAAAAAAATCAAACCACAACAAATATCAACTATCACCTTTGTTCCATCTAAAATGTGTTAAACACTTTTGCCCCATCCAGAATGTTTACTGTATAACAAAATCTATGGCGTGAGGAAGTCAGTATATCTAAAAATGGACCTGCTTATGACTATTTTTTAAACCTCATAATAACTTTATTTATTTTTTAACATGATACAAGTATAATAAAGAAGGTATCTAAACCTATAGGGTCATAATGATGCCATACTATTATGATTTACTATTTAGGCTTGTACAATGATATTTTTTCTGATGACTTCCTGAGTTTTCTTAATTCAGTGAAGTGCAACATCATAGTTTCTGAAGCATCATTCATGCCTGCAGCTTTATAGTGAATATGTGATTGTGCACCATTTTCTTGATCAGCTGACTTTTAGGCTTAATGAGAATTTAGAAGTGGGAATTTGTTGGTTCAGTGTGAATTAGCCTTTAAACTCACACATATTGTCAATATTATTTACTTAGCAAGAATTTCTTCTAAAAATCTTTTATTTTTACTATTTTTACTAAATTTATATTTACTATTAAGCAGGCATATTTTGTGTATATCGCTGACTAAATATAGTCAAACTGTTCTATTGAACTGAAATTGTTCCCCTGTCATTTTAATACATATATGATAATTAAAATAGCTTTCCCGATTCGAATGTCTGAGTAAACTCAAAGGCACAGTTTCACAGACAAGGCTTAACGTCCCAGACTACAGTATAATACAAGTTTGAGCTGTCTTAACTGAAATCAACTTCAAACAAAATGACCTCAAATACACCAGGGGTGTATTCCAGAGAGCTGGTTATGTAATTTGACCAGGTAAGTTTAAGGGTCAGTAAGCTGATAACCACAACTTTCGGTTCCAAAAACAAAGGTAACTTTCAGGGTATGCAAGTAACCACAGCAACTCCAGAGCAAGTTATGTTTCAGAGTTAGTTCCTTACAGCACAGATTACATATAGTATATTGTCACGGTGTGACAAATGGTATATGGAACTAATTCCCGTTGAAGCTGTGTTCCCGCTGGGACACTTTGAGTGTAACACCGTTCCCAGGCCTGTGTGTGCGTCTGTTGCCATGACAACCCCAAATGACCGATTGGAAACAGGTGTGGGAAATTAATTTAGAGCCATGATGAAGCCATGTGGGCATTGAGAAGGATATAAAAAAGCCAGTGAAGAGAGACTGTGGTGTGGTTCTCTCCCGTGAGAAGTCGTTTTATCGAGTGGTTGCAGTTATTGGAGTGCGGGTGAATGAAGAGGAGAGTGTTGACTTGATGAGGGACTCGAGGGCAACAGAGGGAAAGTGAAATATCCTGTTTGCATTGGAGAGGAGCTAAGTAATCGAGAACTGAGTCTCGTAATTGCATGTATTCGACACTGAATTGGATGTGGTTTGGAGTGTGTGGATCACGATCATAAATGTCACTGAGTGGATTGTACTGATTCATTACCGACCTCCTATCTCTTTCTCCATTATAAATGGTGATGTGAACTCTGCCTGTGTTTGTGAAGAAAAACATCCCGAAATATCCTTTGCAGCATTGATGAATGCGGTCCCCTCGGACAGAGACCCAAGGTAGAGGTCCCGTTCAGCCCATCGACTTTGAGTCTGCTGTAACCTGGGAGCCCACCTGTGTGGGGAGAAGTGACTGTCCCTCTGCTGTGAACGTAAAGCCGGCCCGTTCTGTCTGGAATATCCACTTCATCTATGCCAGAAGAGGTCTTGTTCAGCCTGTCGACTTGAGTCTACTGAATTCCCGCAATTCATCTGTATCGTGAGAAGTGTTCGTCCCCTTCCAACTCATGTGAACTGTATGCTTGCTTGAAGTATCCCTTCTGTCTGTCTCAGTAGGAGCCCTGTGCAACCGGTCGACTTCGAGTCTACTGTATCCTTATAGTCACCTGTGCTGAGAGAAGTGGCTGTCCTTCTGTTACGAACGTGGTTGGTACACTTTGTCTGGAGTATCCATCTGCCCCAGTTTCTGTGCCTGTGGAGAGAGGGAGGTTGGAATTATTCGCTTACCCTGTAAAGATTCCCTCGCCACCCCATCATCAGATTGTGAATCTGCCGTATACGTACCTGACCGACGGCCATCTGCTCCGGATCTCGTACCTGTGGAGGAAGGAAGGTTGGAATCACTTACTTACCCAAGGAAGACTCCCCAGCCGTCCCACCATAAGACCGTGTACCTGCTGCATACGTACTCGACTGATAACCATTTGCCTCAATTCTTGCACCTGTGAAAGAAGGAAGGGAGGTTGGAAATATTTACTTACCAGAAGAGACTTACCGGACCGTTCGCCTGTTCACTGCATCTCCACCTGTGAAAGACCTACCTGACAATTTACCTGTCCACTGCCCCATCCACTACAGGGCCCGCACTGAGGAAGAGAGCGGGAGAGACCCTGGTTGTTGCACTGTTCACCTTCGATTCCTGAGGGCAAGAAGGAAGAAGATTTTAGATTAGGATTTTCAAATTGCTTTGACTTTTAAATAAAACTTGTTGAATTTATTCTGTCTCCGATTCCTCCCTCTGACACGCTCCTCGAGGTGGTCCTGGTTCAGGGGTGGGCGTAGTCCGGCTTGGCCCATCCCGACCTGTGACAATATTATCATTTTAAAGCAATATTACAATTACATTTCCAATCTCAACCATTCAGCATTCACAACTAATTTTATCATTAACTTTATTATTTAACCTTTTAAAATGAAATAATCTTTAAATAAAATAATGTAAGATTGTAATGTTAAACTAATTTAAGGTTTAATGTATTTATATTGAATACTGTAAATGAGTTGAATTGGGTTTATTAAAACATCTCCAAATATCACTGGATGTATATGTTAATAGTGAACTATTTTAACTCCAGAGCAATTACATATCATTACTCTTGTCCACATATTTGGCAATATCTGGTGGATTGGGTTGAAGACTTTCGTGGCCTAATGGTTACAGAGCCAGACTTAAAACTCAAAGGTTGCAAGTTCGAATCCTAGGCTGGCAGGTTTCAAAGGCTTCATTAGGTGACCCCCAATGGGACCACCATGGCATATTTTTCACATATTTTAAATCTTACTTTCAGGATAGGCCGTTTCCACCTCTTTTAACATAGGGAAAGCAATGGGCATTTGGGCAAACAACGTCCAACCAAAAATGAAAATGGATATATTTTTAAATGCATTCATTTAATTAGGACATATTACATGACAAATTGGACATGTAACTGTGGGCCTAATGTTTCATTATCTACCTCTGTCACATCAGACCTTCATCCTCAAATGCAAATTAATTAATTATTATAATTAATTAGTTTGTGTGTACTGAAGTTTTAAACAAGATTTATTAAATTACAGAAAGTTAAATAAATTATATAACTATTGCAGTTTCTACATTTGGAAGAGTCTCCATTAATAAAGCGGATACATTGCAAAGTAAGTTTTCACAAAACAAAATAAAAATATTTTTTTAAGGAACAAAATAGATGTTGAATATACAGTCGTGGCCAAACGTTTTGAGAATTACATAAATATTCGTTTTCAAAAAGTTTGCTGCTAAACTGCTTTAGATCTTTGTTTCAGTTGTTTCTGTGATGTACTGAAATATAATTACAAGCACTTCATACGTTTCAAAGGCTTTTATCAACAATTACATGACATTTATGCAAAGAGTCAGTATTTGCAGTGTTGGCCCTTCTTTTTCAGGACCTCTGCAATTCGACTGGGCATGCTCTCAATCAACTTCTGGGCCAAATCCTGACTGATAGCAACCCATTCTTTCATAATAACTTCTTGGAGTTTGTCAGAATTAGTGGGTTTTTGTTTGTCCATCCGCCTCTTGAGGATTGACCACAAGTTCTCAATGGGATTAAGATCTGGGGAGTTTCCAGGCCATGGACCCAAAATTTCAACATTCTGGTCCCCGAGCAACTTAGTTATCACTTTTACCTTATGGCACGGTGCTCCATCGTGCTGGAAAATGCATTGTTCTTCACCAAACTGTTGTTGGAAGAAGTTGCTGTTGGAGGGTGTTTTGGTACCATTCTTTATTCATGGCTGTGTTTTTGGGCAGAATTGTGAGTGAGCCCACTCCCTTGGATGAGAAGCAACCCCACACATGAATGGTGTTAGGATGCTTTACTGTTGGCATGACACAGGACTGATGGTAGCGCTCACCTTTTCTTCTCCCAACAAGCCTTTTTCCAGATGTCCCAAACAATCGTGAAGGGGCTTCATCGGAGAATATGACTTTGCCCCAGTCCTCAGCAGTCCATTCACTATACTTTCAGCAGAAGATCAATCTGTCCCTGATGTTTTTTTTGGAGAGAAGTGGCTTCTTTGCTGCCCTTCTTGACACCAGGCCATCTTCCAAAAGTCTTCGCCTCACTGTGCGTGCAGATGCGCTCACACATGCCTGCTGCCATTCCTGAGCAAGCTCTGCACTGGTGGCACTCCGATCCCGCAGCTGAATCCTCTTTAGGAGACGATCCTGGCGCTTGCTGGACTTTCTTGGATGCCCTGAAGCCTTCTTTACAAGAATTGAACCTCTTTCCTTGAAGTTCTTGATGAACCTATAAATTGTTGATTTAGGTGCAATCTTAGTAGCCACAATATCCTTGCCTGTGAAGCCAATTTTATGCAACGCTTTTTTGTTGCTGCACGCGTTTCTTTGCAGGTCACCATGGTTAACAATGGAAGAACAATGATTTCAAGCATCACCCTCCTTTTAACATGTCAAGTCTGCCATTCTAACCCAACCAGCCTGACATAATGATCTCCAGCCTTGTGCTTGTCAACATTCTCACCTGAGTTAACAAGATGATTACTGAAATGATTTCAGCAGGTCCTTTAATGACAGCAATGAAATGCAGTGGAAAGGTTTTTTTGGAATTAAGTTCATTTTCATGGCAAAGAAGGACTATGCAATTCATCTGATCACTTTTCATAGCATTCTGGAGTATATGCAAATTGCTTTTATAAAAAACTTAAGCAGCAATTTTTCCAATTTCCAATATTTATGTAATTCTCAAAACTTTTGGCCACGACTGTACAGCCTACACAGGTTGCAATGTAATTAAATACATTTAAAATTAACTGGAAGAAAACACACACATGGTAAAACAACGGTTACAAACATCTCAACAAATCTAACAGAGATAGCCATGATGAATATATATTTTAAATATCTTAGTATAAAAATACTTTATATACTGTATATATAGTAGCCTACATATATATAAACTATCTTTATATTTAAAAGCGTTTATCGTTTTAGAAACTTATAAATTAAATTACACAATATATATGTTTTATAATTTAGCACTTTATACACCGATGAAGATTTAAGTCTGAAACGGATTTATGACAGTGTTTCACAGACGAAACTTAACCTTCTTAACCGTTTCCATGGTGACTTTTGAAATCTGTGATCCATTGGCAATGTCTTCATGTTGTTCCTGTGAGCACGTGTTAACTCTGAGTAACTTGTGGGAGGTTGATTAAACTTACCCTTCAAACATGTTCTGAAACCAACATACCCAGAGTAAGCAAGGTTTGGGTTAATCGACCCATTTTAGAGTTCAGTACCATCGTTTTGTCAACATGCACACCAATATTTGGGTTTTTGTAAGACATGTTTGGAAGAAAAAGCTCCTTAAATATCTTAATTTAGCCGAGGTCTAGTCCTGGTTTAATTTAAACCCTGTCTGTGAAACAGCCCAATGGTGATGAGTTTAGGGACTCCACATTATATTATAGGATATAAAATAACTTAAAGAAATCAATGTTTACAAAAAAGTTTTGTCCTCATTTAAGTTCCAAAGCACTTAAAAATAAAAAGAACAGATTACCCACATAGAACACAATGAAATCTTACATTTCATTATTTTAGGATAGATAGACTGCAGTTATGTCAAAATAAATTGGGAATATCTATAATGAAGAGTTGATGTGTTTTATTTAAATTTTTACGGTTTCATCTTTGATCTTAAGAAATTCAGGATTCAATCTAACTTCTGTGTTTTTCTAATACTTACAACACAAACGTGGACATAAAAATATGTTCTTTGTACGAAGTGAGTCAAGAACACACAATAAAGTCATAAAGATTCTTTGGATAAGCAATCAAATATCATCTTAAACTCCCAGAGAAGAACAATGCACCCCACAGGAAATTGTGCAGAAATTTATTAAGTTTTGTATTTTTGAGGTTGTCTTTCTGAAAGGTCTGACAGTAAGTGTCACCATATAAATACCTCTTAAATCTTTAAATGCTGAATTATTAATGATTTCTTAACGAGCAAATAAAGATGAAAGATTAAACTCTTGTGCTACAAATGTGTTTTTCAGTATGTCGAACTTGAACTTAACAAAGGTGAACTATAATGTATTGAAATACAAAATACATGTCACAGGAGAAAATCAGTGATTCATTTATACATTCGATTAAAAAAAAATCTTTAAATCAACTTTTATAAATCTAATTAACATTTACATGAATACAAAGAAAATGTGTTGTCACATAAGTAAACATTTTAAACATAAGGTGCGTTTACGACATGCCGTAATTACGGTAATTACCATAATTAAACATGTAAAAATCATCTACGTTATGGTAGATCAATTACAGCTTGTGGGCCGGGAGTTTCTTGAGAGTTACCAAATGTACCACACTGCACAACGTGACCACGGCAAATCTCGTGAGAAACCAAAGAAAAAAATTGTGTTTTCTACTATTGCTATAAAAACACACACAAAGCACATCACGTGATGTCATCTAAAAACATCGGTAATTATGAAGCTGCATGAATGCAGCAATATACAAACATTTTCAAAACTATAAAAACAATGAAACTGCTAATTATATGAACAAAATCCAGTACAAATAAAGAAAACACTCTCAGTTTGTCTCGAGAGTGTAGAGTAGTCAAGAGTGTTTGTGATGAATCTTCTCTCATGTTTGTGAATCAGGTTGAGCTTCGTCTGCTTCTCTATGTTTATCAGTCTCTTGTTTATTCACTAGAGGATTCATTTCTTAATCGCCTGCTGCATTCTGAGTTTGGAACAAGATAAATACTTTAAACAACAACATGTACAACAGCATTTCAGTTCTTCACCTGCAGAGTTTCCAGCACTGCACATATGAGACGTCTCTTTATATCAACTGATTCTCTTTCAGCTCATCTCTAGAGATTCACTGACAATAAATCAAGATCTGGCTGATGAGGACGGTCCAGTAAATCAGATTAACTGCAAAACATGTTTATCTATTCCGTACTGATGCTCATTTAACTGTAGCTATGTTTTCTGATTCAATATTTCTTACATAAAGGATGTTTTGAATGCAAGTTCTTGCATTCGGTATAGTCAATAAATGTTCATTTATAAAATCATGAGCATAGCTTTCTTGGTATTCACAACTGATGACCTGTCTGGATCTTAAATATTCATTAATTTAAAAAAAAATGAGGTATCCGACTGCCGATAAGCTCTAAGTCCCCGTCAACCGGAAGTTGTAATAGGTTTTTCTTCCAATCCTGATCTCACTCCACTCAAGACTGTAATACTGGCTCACAGTTTATGGGTACATAATAATGTTCAAGTCATACAAGTTAGTTGTCTCATTTTGTTCTTAGTAAGATAAATACTGTACATACATACATGTGTTAAAAATCATGTCAACAATCTTCAGAATTGTTTGCTGTTAACTTTGTAGCTGGAGTTTAGGGAGGAGCTTTTTTATGTTCCAGCAAGAAACTATTTCTATGGACAAACTCCAAGGAATGGTTTACTGATTCTTGGGTGGACCAACTTAACAGTGTTTCACAAATCTCAGACCTGATCCTAACATTCAGCCCTTCACCAACATCACTGTCTGACCTCATACTACTGTCAGCACACAGTTCTCTAGAATGAAACTGTTTCCACAGAATTGATGGGAATAGCCAAACCTGTTTGTTAGAAGGGAGTGTCCACATGCTTTTGTCTGTATATTTTAAAACTGGTTTACTGGTTTCACCATGAACCAAAAGGGTTATGAAAACATTTTCTCACAGTTTAACTTGATAAGGTGTTGTGTTCACTCACGTGTTTTCAGTATCAGTTCAGTCATCAGTCCAACAGCACTGAATACAACAACACCAACTGATCCAAACACATACACTGCAGTGATACGGGTAAACTCTGTAAATGAATACATGTAACATTTAATGATTATGGAGCGTTGCAAATAGTTTTATCAAGTGTGTCTCGTCACATCATCTAATGCTCTATACATGCACTTGAGGCATCACAGATGTTTGATGACTTTGATCACATACTGAAAATGTGTCCTGTCTGGGCAAGTAAAAACATGACATGTGTGGTTATTGGATCAGGCACTGAGCTTGTTTTGCTACACTTATTCACTTCATGGCACAAAAAAAATACTGGTTTGTTTTTTACCAAAACCTCTCGTGCAGCTTCAAGACTTTCCTACGACACGAGTCACATTAAGGTTTTTGATACAATATTTCATCCTTTAAAAGCTTCTGCATCTTAATGAGGCTGTCAGGAGGTTATGGTGTTATAATATTAATATAATAAGACCCTTTCTGTCCGATTATGATATGCAGCTCCTTGTTATTTTAAGACTGGACTACCGCAATGCTTTAATAGTCTTCCAGCCAGTGTTACTAGTGTCTATTCAGATGATCCAGAAGACAGCAGCGCATTTTATCTTCAACAAACCGAAAAGAGAAAACCTCACACCAATCCTGATCTCACTCCACTCAAGACTGTAATACTGGCTCACAGTTTATGGGTACATAATAATGTTCAAGTCATACAAGTTAGTTGTCTCATTTTGTTCTTAGTAAGATAAATACTGTACATACATACATGTGTTAAATACATATACATTATTTATTTGGCAGATGCTTTTATCCAAAGAGACAATTAGCAAAGCATTTAACCTCTTGTCATTTAGTTTCATGCAACTAACGTACTAACTAAATATTTACGTAGTTACATAAAATCTTACACTTGTCAAATTTAAGATGAAAAAGACTGATGAGCCCCCAGCTAACACCATGTGTACACCGGATGTGTCCGGCGTGAATCGACACAACACACGGCTTGTTCTAAAGGGATTGTTGTGCCACGCCGCATCTAGTGTGGACAGAATGTTAAATTATAATGGGTTCTGTTGACTTTTGTGGCATCACGCCTCGTCCGGTATAGACACAATGTAACTTTTTTATTATGATCTATGTTTTCAAGAAAACTAATAAATCTATGGTTTTATGAACAGGCGATAAGTAAAGCTTGAGGTTTCCCAAAACCATTCAAACCCACTGGAAAAAAAGAGATGCTGAATAAACTGTTTCCTTCATTATCGCTGCTAGTAACTGTACTGGACAACTAGTTGTCACCTGTCATTTTTAGTCACTGTGTTAAGAAAGGTGTAGTTCACTCTGTTATGTACACATCTGTTATGCAGAGTTAATCTTCCAACACCAAACATCTGTGCTGCAATGAAATATTATATAAGCCTTCGTAGATGCCACAGTGCAACACCAACTCTCTCGTGTAGACATTCTGCACACATTTGAGTGTTGTGTTTAATATTTACATTACAGACAGAATTGCATGTGGCAATAAATGAGATATAAATCACAATACATAAGAGTATAACACTACAAGAATATAAAACCTTAAATATGTTACTGAATGATTGAATGAAGATGTAAGATGAAATGCTAAATATAATGTTAAGTCTATGATCAAATGTATTTATGATCCTGGACAACAAAGTTGCATAATATGAAACCTGAATAAATAAGCTTTCTATTGGTGTATGAGTTTTTAGAATAGTACAGTAAGCATTTAAAACTCATGAATCTGAGAGTGCAAAAAAATCACAATATTGAGAAAATTGCCTTTGAAGTTGTTAATCAGAGGCACTGTGGCAGGCCATCCACTCACAAAAATAAAGTTTTTATATATTTAAGGTAAGAAATTAACAAAATATCTTCATGTAACATGATATTTACTTATTATCCTAATGCTTTTTTGCAAAAAAGAAAAATCTATAATTTTGACCCATACAATTAAATTTTGTCTTTTACTAAAAATGTTTCCGCGCTACATAAGACTGGTTTTGTGATCCAGGGTCACATTATGAAAGGTGGTTGCAGTTGTTGCCGATTATTTGTTGAAATTGCTGAAAACTCTTCCTCTCCTAATTGTCTGTATGTATAAAATCTAAAATTAAATGTACTTTATCACAATCCGCTTGATAAGCCTGACGTCACGCACCACCATCTATCATTTCTGAGTCCAAACACCAGGAAAGAGTGTCATAGGAAAACAACAGAAAGCTAATAAACACTGATGGCGTGAGGTAAACGGGCCCAATGTCAGGACACCTTTTGAATCTAGAGCAGTTGACAGTTTATTTGTTTCAATGACAACACAGATCATAACAAAAAGTTATCCAGGGGGACATTAGTGTCACTATTACACCGGTGCAAATATTTTAGGGGACTGCTTTATGAAACTGGAAATAGTGCAAACCAGAATCAATAAAAGTTCATTCAGACAACTGATTTTTTTTACATGAATCAAGGTTTTGACAAATATTTTGAAAGCCGCGTAAATACTTTTATATCTGTGATTTTAGCGTGTTGAAAAGTTGACGGGTGATTAAAACATGAGAGTAAAGTAGCTGACACTGTGTCCGCACCGGCCACGACAGGCGCGACCCGACACAACAAAAGACTTTAGAAACGCATTAGAGCCCATTATAATTTCACATTTTGTCTACACTGGATAAGTTGCGGCGAAACGCGACAAACCCATTAAGAACAAGCAGGTTGTCATGTCGCGTCCGGTGTAGACACGGTGTGACTTTAAACACAAACACAACCTCCGTTTTTTTTTCCTACTAATGGTTCAATATTGCTTGACTAAGAGACTAAGAGAGAAAAAATAGCTAGAGATCACAAACACACATCAGATGAGGAGAGAGGATGAATCAAATATGATCATTTTCTTCATTTGTGAATGATGAATATTTGAACAAGATGTAAAAACATTTTGGTTGAAAGACAATAAACAAGCTGCAAATAGATAACACGTTAAAGAGATAATGATCAAAGCAGATGATCAATACTGTACCAAAATCTCCAAATGACCATAAACAATTCCAAACTGTCCATATTACTTGAAGAAACCCAATCGTACAGGCCCATCCAACACGATCTGTACATGAAGAATAAAGCAACATTATAATCTTCATAACAACTCAAATCTATTTATATTGCCACAGATTTTAAGTCCTCAATTCATTTAATAAACTAATTTAGTCTGCATATTAATAGTAGAAACACAAGACTAAGGTGACAGACATATATAACTATTCAGAGGGAATGTTTTTCTTCATAACATTTTGAAAACATGTTCATACCATTTTCTTTCTCCAGTGCTGTGATGTAGAAAAACATCAGTACTGTATTCATGAAACACATTAAAACGATCCACACTAATCTCCTGACCAAAGGTGAACCTGGAAACCAAAACATTTACTGAATTAAACTGCATTAAAGGAAAAAAAACTTTAAAATCATGATCATCGTCTCACAAATGTCCACAGCAAATGAACATAGATGATCATGCTACTGAAGAACTGGAAATATTTTACTTGTATTTAACACAACATCCAAACTCAACGATTCATGACGACTTATGACATATGCATTAATACATCTTGTCATAAGGGTTTATCTCTGCATTTATAATAGGGTCAGATGATAATTCAAATACTTACAGCCCATAGTATCCCCACACGTAATATTCCAGTTATATCTGGTCGCTGATGTTATGACAGGCAAAACTGCAACAATGATGAAACCTAAAAACAGTAAAGCGATTCTATTTAAGTACATGCTGGAATTTACTAACAGACACATCTGACAACAGATTCACATCACACAAATACACAAACAATAATGCATAACGTGTGTGTTTATGTGAGTGCCCCATGAACAACTCAATGACATCAAATAACGTATTATATTCATAAGGCACTACATTGACAGTAACTCATAACTCATCATTAAACTGGAAATAATAAAGGAGTTACATTTCTTTTGATTGATCTCAGACTATTCATCTTTTACAAGACAATAAGTGAAATATTAAAATCACACACCGATCAGCAACAACATTATAAACCACCTACAGTACATAATATAATCTAGATCCCCTGTGCTGCCGAAACATGAACTTCACAAGACTAAACATGTCCTGTGGTATCTGACACCAAGACATTACGAGAAGATTCTTCAAGATCTGCACAGTGGCGCCACCATGAATCACATCTGCTGGTCCACCACATCCTACAGATCCTGAAATCAATTGAGTTCTGCAGAAGTTAGAGGCCAAGACAACACCTTGAATCTGCATCATGTTCTTTAAACCATTTCTGAACACTGTGTGCAATGTGACAGTGCAAATAATCCATCTGAAGGACGACACTGACATCAGCAGCCACCGCTCTCATGAAGGGTATACTGGGTCTCCAAAAATGTTCATGAAACTGTACATCCACAAGTGCCAAAGGTCTGCCAGCAGAACACTGCCCTGAGCATCACACGCCCTCCACCGGCCTGACTTCTAACTCATCCCCATGTATTCAACACACACTCGCACCCATTCATCCACCTGATCTAAAAGAAAATCTGACAGGTAATCTTCTGCTCCACGGTCCAGTTCTGATACACACAGTCTGCTGTAGATGTTTTCTCGATGATGAAGGCGTCATGGTGGGCACTCGGTCTGCATCTAGGCAGTAACTAACACAGAAACCTGTGATGCTTTATGTGTCTAACACCTTTCTATCATGTGCGACTTTACATTTTTCAGCAATTTAAGCGAATAGCACAGCAGCTGTTCTGTGTGATCGGTCAACACTGGCTAGCCTTCACTCCTCGTGCCCATCAATTACCCTCTGGTGCCCATGAACGCTTCACCACTTGTCATTCTTTGCATCACTTTTCAGCAACTACTGTACACCAGGAACACACAAGACTTGTCATCTTAAGGATGATCTGACCCAGTTGTTTAGCCATCATTATATGGCACTTGTCAAAAGCACTCAGATCCCACCCCTGGAAAGGTGACATCATAACAATATAATCAATGTTATTCACTTCACCTGTCTGTCAGTGGTTTAATGTTGAGGCTGATTGGTGTTTAATCAACATTACAGAAATATATAAGTTCATAAAACCCTTCACATACAGTAAGAGGGTACATTTATTTGATGGGTTGTACATTTATTTGATGGGTTGCACATGGAGGGGCTCACACTCTCTCTCCAAGATCTTCCCTGGATTGATTTAATAATTAAATGATAACTGAATGATGATGGTTAACACAGTATAAATGCAGCACTGTATCATTATTAGGAATGCTAAACATAGTAAAGATACAAAACCAACCGTGTCCTTAAAACAAGGCTGACAGCATTAGATTCTCCCTTTGTACTATATTTTATTTCTTATTTATGTGCCAGCTTGTCATTTATTCATAACGGTCATATTATCCTTCGGTACAATGTATCAACATTCCAGCTTTATATTCAAGATATCAACACCATGGACTATTTAGAGGGTAATTTAACAAAGTTGAGATGGTGACGTAGTCAGACTTGACTGACAGGATTATATAAACAAGCTCCTATCGTGAAAGTCCATCATGAATCTAAACTCATTATTTATTTATAAACAATATTAAAATTGTATATTTCAATAAATATGACAAGTTATTATAAACTTCATATTGCATATACACATGTAATGAATCAGATGAATTAGTATCATCTCACACTGCTTTGATTCACCATCAGTTCTGAAAACTTGTTTTCTCTGGTTTCGCGAAATATGATTTTAAATACTAATAATGTTTTTTTCCTTATTTCTCATGAATGAATTCATACACTGTGGGTTATAAAGATGATCTCACCTCCTGTGGCTGACCCAAATGTGAAGAACAGTAGGACGAATTGTAATGATGGCAGAACATATAAGGTTATAGAAGCCACAACAATGAGTATAGTGTTCATCCGCTGGCTCAATTTCACAGTGATCTTAAGCAGCACTGAATAAAAAGAGAAAACAAAAATTAACACAAGGATTCAAATGTTTTGAATTAATGTCATCAACATTTATCATTACAGATTTATAAAAAGAAGAACATCAAAAAGAACAGATGAGGAAATAATAAATAAACTATGTGGTAAGAAACATATAAACAAACTTTTCATGAGCAATATCAGCATCAGATTATTATTTTAAACAGATGTACAGGAACTTATTCCACACATACAAGTTCTAACAGATAATAAAGACTAAAACGTGCAATCTGTAATAATAAAAACACTTGGCCAACTGTTCAGCTACTTAACTAAATAGTATTATCTGCACCGTACAATCTTTTAATGCATTTTCACATCAGATGTGATCTACAGTAGTCACATTTGTTTATACAACGAACAAAACCCTCCTAATAACTAATGCTTTTATCTCAAATCCTTAAGACGAATACATGATTATTCTCTGAATCTTGCCATAAAATACTTGACATATGTGATCAAAAGTAAATTACTGCATGTGTATGTGGATGTATAAAGTGGAGACAAAGATGGAACTGTTTGTGATGTTGGCCAACAGTTGATCACAACCTCTCTATTCAGTTAAGTGTGATGGTTGACATCAGTTAAGCTTTACAGACCACGGCCCAGTCATGTAGATTTGCCTTACAAAACATTAGGAAGATCAGACACTTTCTATCAGAACAGGCTACACAAATACTTGTCCACGTTCTTGTTCTTTCCAGGCTGGATTATTGTAATGCTCTCTTTGCTGGCCATCTAGCATACACTAGGCCTATACTGTAAATCCAGAATGTGTCAGAAAGACCGGTCTATGACATGCAGAAGAGAGCACACGTCACATCTCTCTTCATCGCTCTGCATTGGCTCCCTACAGCTGCTCACATTAAATCCAAAGCTCTGATGTTAGCTACAGGACAAACACTGACCCCTACACCTAAACTCACACATTGTTGCCCTTTTATTGATTTGACTCCTTCTATTGTTCTCATTTGCAAGTCTCTTTGTATAAACAAAATATGCTGCATTAACAAATGTAAATGATTTCACTAACTCTAGTTTCTGAACATGCTGCAGCACAAAAACAGCAGTTCCCCTAAATACTGTTTAATAGAAAATATCAGCGCTGACATCAGATATTTTCATTTTAAAAATAAGGAGCACAACATTCTGATACATTAAATATTTGCTATTAAGCAGGCACATTTTGTTCAATATCGCTGTCTAAATATAGTCAAACTATATTACTGAACTGAAATTGTTCCCCTGTCATGTAAATACACAACATAAAAATAACTGTCCCGATATGTCTACAGAGTAAACTCAAAGACAGTTTCACAGACAAGGTTTAAAGTCCCAGACAATAATGCAAGTTTGAGCTGTCTTAACTGAAAACAACTTGCACCGAAATGTCTTAAAATATACACCATTGTTTTGTCAACAAGCTCACAACATGCATGTGTTTATTGTAAGGCATGTTTGAAAAAACTGCCTAAATATCTTAATTTAGTTGAGATAGTTCATGCTTAATTTACCACCCAATAATGACTGTGATGTTGATTTTAGGGACATTGTTTAAAAACAATGTTTTTAAAAAAGTATTTCTTCACCCTCATGTCTTTTCAAAGCACTAAAAAATAGAAAGAACAGATTATCCTCATAGTACACAACAAAACATTGATGTTTTGACTTCTCTGGTGCCTTTCATTAATTTAGGGTAAATACAAAAGAACAGAATATGTCAAAACAGATTGTGACATATGTATATTGATAAATAGAGCTCACCTGTTTCATTTACGTTTTGACTGTTTAGTCTCGGTCTTAAGACATTTTCAGGCTGCTGTTTTTAATACAAATGTGGACATAAAATATTGACTTTGACACAAGTGATTCAAGAGTACAACTTAACTCAACTTTATTTTTTATAGAGCTTTTTACAATTTTCATTGTTACAAAGCAGCTGTACATGAGACACATTGAATACAAGTAAAACAACTGAAGGCATATACCTGTAAACACAAGAAAAAGGTGAAAACAAAAAAGACAGACATACAAATGCTCCACACACACAATATGCATACATACTTACACACATTGACATAGACGCACACGCACGCTCGCTCGCACGCACGCACGCTCGCTCGCACGCACGCACGCACGCACGCACGCACGCACACACGCACGCACACAGTGAAAGCACACATTTGAGATAAAGGAGGGAGAACCACAGGTCAGATATTAAACGGACTGTAAATTCTTATATGCAATATTAATTATGTCTAACTTCTGATTTCTAAAGCAGCCCCCCCGGCCAGGGCCAGTACACAACTAAGTCCTTAATATTCTTTGTAAAAGCAACCAAATATCAGCTTAAGCTCATCCAGAGAGAACGCAATGCACCTGCAGAAATGAATTAAGGCATTTCTTATTAAGGTGAATTTATTTGAGTTTGTCTTTCTAAAAGGTCTGACAGAAAGTGTCAGTTGGCAATACTGAATTATTAATGATTTCTTAAAGACTAAATAAAGATTGAACTTCCAACTTCAGTGCTGCAAATATGTTTGTAGTACATCAAAACTTTAACTGAACAAAGGTGAATTGTAATGTATTGAAATACAAATTATAAAACATGTCTGTCTGTGATGTCACAGGAGAAAATCACAGATTAATTTATACATTCGATTAAAAAAACAATTCTTAAAAGCAACTTTTA
Organism: Triplophysa bombifrons; assembly: GCA_029783895.1. Lineage (NCBI taxonomy): Eukaryota > Metazoa > Chordata > Actinopteri > Cypriniformes > Nemacheilidae > Triplophysa > Triplophysa bombifrons. The sequence goes on from CM056457.1 coordinate 3,922,511, forward strand.
AAAGTCAAATCAACATTACATGAATATAAAGAAAATGTGCTGTCACACAAGCAAACATTATAAACATAAGGTGCGATTACAACATGCCATAATCACCGTAATTACCTATAATCAAACATTGAAAAATCTTCACGTTCTAGTATAACTTGCAGGGGCAGGAGTTTCCTGAAAGCTACCAAGTGTACCACATGTGACCACGTGACCACTTCAAATCTCGTGAGAAACCACTGAAAAATTGTGTTTTTACTGTTGCTATAAAAACACAAAATCCTCAGTCCAAGGATGTTAACAGCACTAAGTATCACATCATGTGGTGTCATCACCAAACAACAGTAATTATGAAGCTGAAGCACAAACACCCAAACCTGCTGTTTCAAGAATATTGCACACTACTGTTTATATTAGATAAGTATACATACCCTGATGAAGAGTGAGTGTCAAAGTTGGCAGGTTGCATTTCAGATCTCATTGATCATGTTCTGGATTGGTTTGTATTAAATAAGGTAGACATTCAAAATGCGCAGTGCTGTGGTACTGCAGGATCAGAACTACTATATATTATTAATACATCATCTCTCTACTTTGAAGGATTTTTTAAATTATGACTATACATATGTCCTTATATTGTGTAAAACCTCACATATGATACAAACCTGATTCTGGGGTGATTCAGAGGGTGCAGCTTTTTTACACTTTGCTGGAATCTGTGTTAATGACAAAACAACGTTTTAAACAATATTTAGTTTTGGGACGGTTCTGTAAAGGCGCATAAACAGTGCGGTGGATATTTATTTTTCCCACGCAAATGAAAATCAATTTTGTTTATCTCAATGGCTTTATATTCAAGGAAAAAAAATTTCATGTGTGACTTTAACCCTTGCAAATAGAATAGACTCGTTATTACCAATCAGACATCTGCCATTTGAATATAGAAGGGTAAAAACGAAAAGAACACAACTGCACTGTGTAATGTTTAAAAGTGTAGAAAAAAAGAAACATTTAATCATAACAAGTTTGCAACCCAGTCTCACAGCAGTTCAATTTACAATCTATTGATTCGTGTTTATGGACATGAATTTAGCAGTTTTTTCATGTCCAGACCTTTTCTCATGTGACTTAGCATAACTTTTTGTATCATTCAGCACAACTTTCTATACACAAACCACTTGTGAATAAACATTTATATATTTATAACCTGTGATCTGGGAATGTTGTATATATTTTATGAGGTGGCTTTAAGCCCTTACCCCACCCTAACACCTGAAAACCACAGGTGCAAAGTCAAATCATAATACAATTTACAACCTCGTAAAACGGTATGAATTCTCATCAAATTGCATTGATATATATTTATACATTGAAGATACAGCATATTAAAATACATTACATTGAAAGCCGTGTTGACTGACATGAAAAAAGTTATGCAAAGGGACACAAAAGAAAGTAGAAATTCATGTCAATAAACAAAAATCACTTTGCCTCGAATTCATGAGACTGTGTTGTAGTTTGACAAAGTCTTGTTTGAAACCACGTCCGTATTAAATTCATGATCCCTGTCATATCAGGCAGTGCAACATAAACAATGACATGACTAGTTTAACTGTACATCACAAATCAATTAGATTTACATTGTATGACACAAACCTGACAACACTGCAGATCCTTTTTGATCCCTGTGTGTTCAGACAAGTGGAGGAAAACAACATCAGATTATTATTAAACATTTAGATTATTACAAATTATAGATTTATATAGATAGCTGGTTTAGTGAATATAGTTATAAATGAGCGATATCTTCTGTCACACCACAGTCCATGTGTGAGATACATGAATCCTCACATCACACTTAAACATTTCAACTAAACCTATATCAAATCATTTTATGGACCATGATGCATCACCTAATGCAATAACCATCCATTACCAAATTTGCACAGCAGTATCTACGCCATGTGGCCACACGTTCATGTGTACACCTGCATATTTAATGTGCATATTCAACGTCTAATTTGTATATGTTGTGTATATACTGTGCATATGTGTATAATGTATATTGAATTTTTTGACAGTCAGTCTATTTATACTTTACACTGTTTGTCTGCACTACAAACTTTCACTTAAGTTTGTATAGTCATACAGTTGCTTGTCATAAAGTTGTCTGTCCAACTGCTTTCTACTTTGTACTCACCACACCTGGTGATGTGACAATAAAAAGTGATTTGATCATTTATTTCCTGACAGGGGTGTGTGATAATGAGAGTGACAAACATGTTTACAGATTGGTGGCACTGGCCATGTTTATAAAGATCATTTACTTAAAAACAACAAGAATGTTATACAATGTCATTAATAAAAATCAGTTTGTACTCACAGGGTGAAAGTATGACTATTATCACCACCAGTGCAGTGAAGAGACTTTCAGAGGAAAACACGATGATTCTCAGATCCCCAACCAGACCTTCACCATCAACTGAGAAGAACAAGAAAATATATCTTACACTGGAGACAAATTCTTCAATATCTATCATCTCTCAGCTTTAATATACAAGTACTTTAACATGATAACTTATATACTGTATCTACTCTTTTCTGTATCCTTTCTCAGTAAAGGAACAAAGAAATGCTGTATACGGTCAATAGGGTGTGAAGCATTCATTAATGATTTTAGCTATTAAATCCAGAGAAAAATCATGTCTACAATCTTCAGAATTATATGCTGCTAACTTTGTAGCTGGAGTTTAGGGAGGAGCTCTTTTATGTTCCAGCAAGAAACTATTTCTATGGACAAACTCAAAGGAATGGTTTACTGATTCTAGGGTGGACCAACTTAACAGTGTTTCACAAATCTCAGACCTGATCCTAACATTCAGCCCTTCACCAACATCACTGTCTGACCTCATACTACTGTCAGCACACAGTTCTCTAGAATGAAACTGTTTCCACAGAATTGATGGGAATAGCCAAACCTGTTTGTTAGAAGGGAGTGTCCACATGCTTTTGTCTGTATATTGTAAAACTGGTTTACTGGTTTCACCATGAACCAAATGGATTATGAAAACATTTTCTCACAGTTTAACTTGATAAGGTGTTGTGTTCACTCACGTGTTTTCATTATCAGTTCAGTCATCAGTCCAACAGCACTGAATACAACAACACCAACTGATCCAAACACATACACTGCAGTGATACGGGTAAACTCTGTAAATGAATACATGTAACATTTAATGATTATGGAGCGTTGCAAATGGTTTTATCAAGTGTGTCTCGTCACATCATCTAATGCTCTATACATGCACTTGAGGCATCACAGATGTTTGATGACTTTGATCACATGCTGAAAATGTGTCATGCCTGGGCAAGTAAAAACACATCATGTGTGGTTATTGGTTCAGGCACTGAGCTTGTTTTGCTACACTTATTCACTTCATGACCGTGCACAAAAAAAATACTGGTTTGTTTTTTACCAAAACCTCTGGTGCAGCTTCAAGACTTTCCTACGACACGAGTCACATTAAGGTTTTTGATACAATATTTCATCCTTTAAAAGCTTCTGCATCTTAATGAGGCTGTCAGGAGGTTATGGTGTTATAATATTAGGATAATAAGACCCTTTCTGTCCGATTATGATACACAGCTCCTTGTTATTTTAAGACTGGACTACTGCAATGCTTTAATAGTCTTCCAGCCAGTGTTACTAGTGTCTATTCAGATGATCCAGAAGACAGCAGCGCATTTTATCTTCAACAAACCGAAAACAGAAAACCTCACACCAATCCTGATCTCACTCCACTCAAGACTGTAATACTGGCTCACAGTTTATGGGTACATAATAATGTTCAAGTCATACAAGTTAGTTGTCTCATTTTGTTCTTAGTAAGATAAATACTGTACATACATACATGTGTTAAATACATATACATTATTCATTTGGCAGATGCTTTTATCCAAAAAGATAAGTAGCAGAGCATTTAACCTCTTGTCATTTAGTTTCATGCAACTAACATTTACGTTGTTACATAAATCTTACACTGGTCTAATTTAAGATGAAAAAGACTGATTAGCCCCGGCTAACACCATGTGTACACCGGATGTGTCCGGCGTGAATCGACACAACACACGGCTTGTTCTAAAGGGATTGTTGCGCCACGCCGCATCTAGTGTGGACAGAATGTTAAATTATAATGGGTTCTGTTGTCTTTTGTGGCATCACGCCTCGTCCGGTATAGACACAATGTAACTTTTTTATTATGATCTATGTTTTCATGAAAACTAATAAATCTATGGTTTTATGAACAGGCGATAAGTAAAGCTTGAGGTTTCCCAAAACCATTCAAACCCACTGGAAAAAAAGAGATGCTGAATAAAATGTTTCCTTCATTATCTCTGCTAGTATCTGACTGTATGTGAGTCTCACTTATTTACACATTAATTATCTCAGTTATTGCTGTCCAAACCTTCTGTTTTTTTATTTGCATCGCTTTCATTATATTTGTTCAAGTACATAGATTTTACAGTATTGTATTCCTCTAAAATGCAGACACTAAAACCACACTTATTTTAACTTTAACTCACTCCTACAGGGGTCTCATGAACAGTCATAGGACCTGTTCACACTACCAAAATAAAGTTGACAGTTCTGTATTTAAAGTTCTGTTCAGTTATTTATGTGTTTGACAACCGTATTCTATAACCGAACTCACACCTGCAAATCTTCGGGCCTCACGACCGCATTTATGAAGATGTCAAGCTATGTGAACAGAACTGTACTGGACAACTAGTTGTCACCTGTCATTTTTAGTCACTGTGTTAAGAAAGGTGTAGTTCACTTTGTTATGTACACATCTGTTATGTAGAGTTAATCTTCCAACACCAAACATCTGTGCTGCAATGAAATATTATATAAGCAGATGCCACAGTGCAACACCAACTCTCTCGTGTAGACATTCTGCACACATTTGAGTGTTGCGTTTAATATCTACATTACAGACAGAATTGCATGTGGCAATAAATGAGATATAAATCACACTACATAAGAGTATAACACTACAAGAATATAAAACCTTAAACATGTTACTGAATGATTGAATGAAGATGTATGATGAAATGCTAAATATAATGTTAAGTCTATGATCAAATGCATTTATGATCCTGGACAACAAAGTTGCATAATATGAAACCTGAATAAATAAGCTTTCTATTGGTGTATGAGTTTTTAGAATAGTACAATATAAGCATTTAAAACTCATGAATCTGAGAGTGCAAAAAAATCACAATATTGAGAAAATTGCCTTTGAAGTTGTTAATCAGAGGCACTGTGGCAGGCCATCCACTCACAAAAATAAAGTTTTTATATATTTAAGGTAAGAAATTAACAAAATATCTTCATGTAACATGATATTTACTTATTATCCTAATGCTTTTTTGCAACAAAGAAAAATCTATAATTTGACCCATACAATGTATTTTTGTCTTTTACTAAAAATGTTCCCGCGCTACTTAAGACTGGTTTTGTGATCCAGGGTCACATTATGAAAGGGGGTTTCAGATGTTGCCGATTATTTGTTGAAATTGCTAAAAACTCTTCCTCTCCTAAATGTCTGTATATAAAAAACTAAAATTAAATGTACTTTATCACAATCCGCTTGTTAAGTCTGACGTCACGCACCGCCATCTATCATTTCTGAGTCCAAACGCCAGGAAAGAGTGTCATAGGAAAACAACAGAAAGCTAATAAACACTGATGGCGTGAGGTAAACGGGCCCAATGTCAGGTCACCTTTTGAATCTAGAGAAGTTGACAGTTTATTTGTTTCCATGACAACACAGATCATAACAAAAAGTTAACCAGGGGCACATTAGTGTCACTATTACACCGGTGCAAATATTTTAGGGGACTGCTTTATGAAACTGGAAATAATGCAAACCACAATCAATAAAAGTTCATTCAGACAAATGATTTTTTTTACATGAAGCAAGGTTTTGACAAATATTTTGAAAGCCGCGTAAATACGTTTATATCTGTGATTTTAGCATGTTGAAAAGTTGACGGGTGATTAAAACATGAGAGTAAAGTAGCTGACACTGTGTCCGCACCGGCCACGACAGGCGCGACCTATTTTTAGAAATTCTGCTATTATTCATTAGTGTGAACTTTATGTTAACATTTCTTTAGTTAAATAACTTGCTCAGGGCAGGACTATATAAAAAATAAACCTTCATTTTCAAAAATCCTCTTATTATTCCAAATGTTTCAGCTTTTTCTAGATTCTGCAATGGGTGTGTAAACTTTTAAGCACAACTGTAAATATCAACTATAACTTTTGTTCCATCTAGAATGCTTATATGTAAAATGCACGGTTTCACAGACAAGGTTTAAAGTCCCAGACTATAATGCAAGTTTGAGCCGTCTTAACTGAAAACAACTTGGACCAAAATGTCTTAAAATATACACCATTGTTTTGTCAATACGCACACCAATAATGTGTTCTTTGTAAGGCTGTTTTTTTTAAATGTTTAAAAAAATGCTTGAAAATCTTCATTTAGCCGAGGTCTAGTTCTGTCTTAATTTACCACTCCATAATGACTGTGATGTTGATTTTAGGCGCTCCACAATATATAAAAAGATTTAAATAAAACTTTCAAAAAACAATGTTTAGAATAAAGCTTTGTCATCATTTACTCACCCTCATGTCATTCCAATGCATTTTAAAATAAAAAGAACAGATTACCCACACAATGAAATCTTAAAATGTACGGTGATGTTTGATTTTTCATGTGCCTATTATTAATGTAGGGTAAATACAAAAGAACAGAATATGTCAAAATAGATGATGTTATGAAGAGCTCATGTGTTTCATTTACGTTTTTACTATTTAGTCATTTTAGTCGTTTTTACACTTTCTGGATTCCATCTAACCATCTAACACTAGTGTTTTTAATACAAAAGCGGACATAAAATATTGACGTTGACAAAAGTGATACAAGAGCACACAACAAAGTCATAAAGATTCTTTGAAAATGCAACAAAATATTAGCTTAAGCTCAAACATCCAGAGAGGAGAGTAACACAATGCACCTGACAGTAAATAGAGAAATTTTTTTATTAAGGTTTTGTTTTTTTGAGGTTGTCCTTCTGAAAGAACGGACAGTAAGTGTCAGTAGGCATATACAGTCTTAAAATGTTTAAATGCTTACTTATTAATGATTTCTTTATTACCAAATAAAGATTAAACTTCCAACTTCAGTGCTGCAAATGTGTTTATAGTACATTGAACTTGACCTGAACAAAGGTGAATTGTAATTTATTGAAATAAAAATTATGAAACACGTCTGTCTCTGATAACACAGAAGAAAATCACTGATTACTTTATACATTCGATCAAAAAAAAGCATTTCCTAAAAGCAACTTTTAAAAATCCACATAACATGAATACAAAGAAAAACAAGTGAACATTTTAGACAAAAGGTGCGATTACGCCATGCCTTAATTGCTGTAATTACCATAAATAAACGTAAAAAATCGGCTACGTCACGCAAATCTACCAAAAAAATATTATTTTTGCTGTTGCTATAAAAACACAAAATCCTCAGTCCATGGACGTTAACAGCACTAAGTATCACATCATGTGGTGTCATCTCCAAACATCGGTAATTATGAAGCTGCGTGAAGGCAGCAATATACAAACATTTACAAAACTATAAAAACAATGAAACTGCAAATTTTATAAACAAAATCCAGTACAAATAAAGAAAACAACTCAGTTTGTCTCGAGAGTGTAGAGTAGTCAAGAGTGTTTGTGATGAATCTTCTCTCATGTTTGTGAATCAGGTTGAGTTTCGTCTGCTTCTCTATTTTCTCAGTCTCTTGTGTATTCACTAGAGGATGCCATCTGCATTCTGAGTTTGGAACAAGACAAATACTTTAAACAACAACATGTACAACAGCATCTCAGTCCTGCACCTGCACTGCACATATGAGACGTCTCTTTATATCACCTGATTCTCTTTCAGCTCATCTCTAGAGATTTACTGACACCAGCAGACAAAACGCCGCACTATGGAGAGACGACTCGGCGGGCTGATTGTGCCTAAAATATTGCGCTGTTCTTGTGAGTTTCTTGTGAGACAGATGTAATACTGTCTCCAGACCAAATTTCTATATAGCTCCGCACCTCCTTACAACTCCAAGTTTGTCTGCGAGCTTCAATGTTCAAACTGTCCACAAACATCATTCCATAATGCACAGCGCAGCTGACTACGGCAGCTTGTTTAGTCCAAAAAAGTGCAGTACTTTTTGCATTTGGGTCTGTTCTGTTCGAGGTCAGATCACGTTTTCACCACAAACAAACCGCTTCAGATTTCGTTTGAAAGCGTACCGAAACCACCTCTTCAAGGAGGTTCTAGGTACGCTTTTGGTGCGCACCTGAGTGCGATTGTTATATTCACACCCAGCCAAACGAACCATATCAAAAAGAAAAAGGAACTCTAGTGCGATTCAACTATTCTAAATGAGTCAGATATAAAAGCACTCTGAATATGCAGCACAACTCCAGGGTCCTTGTCATATTTTGACACTTGAAGCACAAACAACCGAACTTGCTGTTTCATGAATATTGGACGCATCTTTTTTTGCACAATTCTGTTTATATTAGGAAAGTATGCATACCCTGATGAAGAGTGAGTGTCAAAGCAAAGGCAGGTTGCATTTCAGATCTCATTGATCATGTTCTGGATTGGTTTGTATTAATTAAGGTAGACATTCAAAATGCGCAGTGCTGTGGTACTCCAAGATCAGAACTACTATATTTTATTAATACATCATCTCTCTACTTTTAAATATTTGTTTAATTATGAATATACATATGTTTTATATTGTGTAAAACCTCACATATGATACAAACCTGATTCTGGGGTGATTCAGTGGGCGCAGCTTTTTTACACTTTGCTGGAATCTGTGTAAATGACAAAACAACATTTTAAACAATATTTAGTTTTGGGACAGTTCTGTAATAGTGCATGAACAGTACTGAGGACATACAGTATAAATTGCCCACCCCAGTGAAATGCAATTTTGTATATCTCAATGATAAATCTTTATGATTGGAGATTTTATATTTGAGGAAAAAAATAATCTTGCGTGACTTTAACCTTTGCAAATAGAATAGACCCGTTTTTACCAATCAGTATCTAATGACATTTGCCATTTGAATTTAGAAGGGTAAAAATGAAAAGAACACAACTGCACTGTGTAATGTTTAAAAGTGTAGAAAAAAAGAAACATTTAATCATAACTTTGTTATGTCATAACAAGTTTGCAACCCAGTCTCACAGCAGTTCAATTTACAATCTATTGATTCGTGTTTATGGACATGAATTTAGCAGTTTTTTCATGTCCAGACCTTTTTCATGTGATTTAGCACAACTTTTTGTATCATTCAGCACAACTTTCTATACACAAACCACTTGTTTATACATTTATATATTTATGACCAGTCATCTGGGGATGTTGCACATATTTTATGAGGTGGCTTTAAGCCCTTACCCCACCCTAACACCTGAAAACCACAGGTGCAAAGTCAAATCATAATACAATTTACAACCTCGTAAAACGGGTATGAATTCTCATCAGATTGCGTTGATATATATTTATACATTGAAGATACAGCATATTAAAATACATTACATTGAAAGCCGTGTTGACTGACATGAAAAAAGTTATGCCAAGGTAAAAAAATGGAGAAATTCTTGTCAATAAACAAAAATCACTAGATTATACTTCGCCTCAAATTCTCAAGACTGTGTTGTAGTTTGACAAAGTCTTGTTTGAAACAAATCGTCCGTATTAAATTCATGATCCCTGTCATATCAGGCAGTGCAACATAAACAATGACATGACTAGTTTAACTGTACATCACAAATCAATTAGATTTACATTGTATGACACAAACCTGACAACACTGCAGATCCTTTTTGATCCCTGTGTGTTCAGACAAGTGAAGGAAAACATCATCAGATTATTATTAAACATTTAGATTATTACAAATTATAGATTTATATAGAGGCTGGTTTAATGAAAGTGAATATAGTTATAAATGAGTGATATCTTCTGTCACACCACAGTCCATGTGTGAGATACATGAATCCTCACATCACACTTAAACATTTCAACTAAACCTATATCAAATCATTTTATGGACTATAATACATCACCTAATGCAATAACCATCCGTTACCAAATTTGCACAGCAATATCTACGCTATGTGGCCACACGTTCATGTGTACACCTGCATATTTAATGTGTATATTCAAAGTCTAATTTGTATATGTTGTGTATATACTGTGCATATGTGTATAATGTATATTGACTTTTTTGTACAGTTTGTCTATTTATACTTTACACTGTTTGTCTGCACTATAAACTTTCACTTAAGTTTGTATAGTCATGCAGTTGTTTGTCATAAAGTTGTCTGTCCAACTACATTCTACTTTGTACTCACCACACCTGGTGATGTGACACTAAAAAGTGATTTGATCATTTATTTCCTGACAGGGGTGTGTGATAATGAGAGTGACAAACATCTTTACAGATTTGTGGCACTAGCCATGTTTATAAAGTTCATTTACTTAAAAACTACAAGAATGTTATAGAATGTCATTAATAAAAATCAGTTTGTACTCACAGGGTGAAAGTATGACTATTATCACCACCAGTGCAGTGAAGAGACTTTCAGAGGAAAACACGATGATTCTCAGATCCCCAACCAGACCTTCACCATCAACTGAGAAGAACAAGAAAATATATCTTACACTGGAGACAAATTCTTCAATATCTCTCATCTCTCAGCTTTAATATACAAGTACTTTAACATGATAACTTATATACCCAGACATCCCATGTCTCCCGGAAGTTCCGGGAGTCTCCCGCATATGGATAGCGGCTCCCTGATGCCCGCAAATGAGTTAAAATATCCCGGAATCTAGAGCGAGTGATCAAGAGCGCGCATGCGAGACACGGCGGGGAGGGAGCGAGGGACCTTGCGTATGCGTGCGTGTGCTAGTCTGCGTGTGTGCCTCATGAAGCGCATGTAATACAGAGAGCGTCCTGATTGGCCTGTTTCGGTAAGTCAACCAATCAATTGTAAGTGTTGGCGGGCTTTTATCTCTTATCCCGAGTCCCGAACTGAATATTCAGTTCAGTATATCTAGAAACAAGAGCGCCATGGCAGAGGGAGAGGGCCCAAAAAACGAAAATATAAGACACATTTTACCCGAGACTACACGAAAGTGTACCCCTGTCTTATAAAAGTGAAAAATAATGACAGACTTGCACGCTGTACAGTTTGCAATAGCGACTTCAGCATTGCCCATGGTGGGTTAAATGATTGTAGAAGACATGTTGAGGTGAGTTCATCAAGTTTCATTTGATTTCATGTGCATATGATTCAGGTCGGCTAACAACTAGCTACACGAAAACACCTTAGACATATTTAAAATTGCAATGGAATATAAATAAAAGCAGTTTACATAATAGATAGAGAGAAAGAGAGAATTTTATTTGTCATTGTGCAGTAGTACCATACAACGAAATTCGCTTGTGCATCATCTAAAAATACTTGCTTTCATATACACACTCACACAATAAATAAAGTATAAAAATTATAAAATCTGCGAAGCAAGCAGCAACAAAGTACAATGAAAGCTTGCAAGAAAAGTAAAAGGTATAGGATGTTGGAAATAGGCCTAGGCCAACATTTGCAGTGAGTGTAAATAGTTAATTTATTCAATCTTGTTGTTCATTTCAACTGTATTTCGTGATAAAAGTAAAGTCATGTTCTGTGGTGAAATATCATTTCCTTGGCATCCTTTTTTGTTGGGGGGGGGGGGGCGGGAAAGGGCAGGGGGTTGTGCTTTCGGGATACCTCCCTGAAATGCTTTTTTGCAGGTTGAGATGTCTGTATACCGTATCTACTCTTTTCTGTATCCTTTCTCAGTAAAGGAACAAAGAAATGCTGTATACGGTCAAAAGGATATGAAGCATTCATTAATGATTTTAGCTATTAAATCCAGAGAAAACAGGAAAAATCATGTCTACAATCTTCAGAATTGTGTGCTGTTAATTTTGTATCTGGAGTTTAGGGAGGAGCTCTTATGTTCCAGCAAGAAACTATTTCTATGGACAAACTCCAAGGAATGGTTTACTGATTCTTGGGTGGACCAACTTAACAGTGTTTCACAAATCTCAGACCTGAGCCGAACCTTCAGCCCTTCAGCAACATCACTGTCTGACCTCATACTACTGTCACAAACAGTTCTCTAGAATGAAACTGTTTCCACAGAATTGACGGGAATAGCCAAACCTGTTTGTTAGAAGGGAGTGTCCACATGCTTTTTTCTGTATATTGTAAAACTGGTTTACTGGTTTCACCATGAACCAAATGGGTTATGAAAACATTTTCTCACAGTTTAACTTGATAAGGTGTTGTGTTCACTCACGTGTTTTCAGTATCAGTTCAGTCATCAGTCCAACAGCACTGAATACAACAACACCAACTGATCCAAACACATACACTGCAGTGATACGGGTAAAACCTGTAAATGAATACATGTAACATTTAATGTTTATGGAGCGTTGCAAATAGTTTTATCAAGTGTGTCTCGTCACATCATCTAATGCTCTATACGTGCACTTGAGGCATCACAGATGTTTGTTGACTTTGATCACATACTGAAAATGTGTCATGCCTGGGCAAGTAAAAACACCTCATGTGTGGTTATTGGTTCAGGCACTGAGCTTGTTTTGCTACACTTATTCACTTCATGACCGTGCACAAAAAAACAAAACCTCTTGTGCAGCTTCAATACACTCCTACAACACGAGTCACATTAAGGTTTTTGATACAATATTTCATCCTTTAAAAGCTTCTGCATCTTAATGAGGCTGTCAGCAGGTTATTGTGTTATAATATTAGGATAATAAGACCCTTTCTGTCCGATTATGATACACAGCTCCTTGTTATTTTAAGACTGGACTACCGCAATGCTTAAATAGTCTTCCAGCCAGTGTTACTAGTGTCTATTCAGATGATCCAGAAGACAGCAGAGCATCTTATCTTCAACAAACCGAAAAGAGAAAACCTCTCAAATTCTGATCTCACTCCACTCAAGACTATAACACTGGCTCACAGTTTATGTGTGCATAATACTGTTTAAGTCTTACAAGTTAGTTGTTTAATTTTGTTCTTAGTTATTTAAATACTGTACATACATACATATGCTAAATACATATACATTATTCATTTGGCAGATGCTTTTATCCAAAAAGACAAGTAGCAGAGCATTTAACCTCTTGTCATTTAGTTTTATACAACTAACGTACTAACTAACTATTACGTAGTTACATAAAATCTTACACTGGTCTAATTTAAGATGAAAAAGACTGATGAACCCCCGGCTAACACAATGTGTACACCCGATGTGTCCGGCGTGAATCGACCATTTCTGTCCAAACCTTGTGTTTTTTTATTTGCATTGTTATCATTATATTTGTTCAAGTACATAGATTTTACAGTATTGTATTCCTCTAAAATGCAGACACTAAAACCACACTTGATTTCTTTAACTCACTCCTACAGGGGTCCCATGAACAGTCATAGGCCTTGTTCACACTACCAAAATAAAGTTGACAGTCCTGTATTTAAAGTTCTGTTCAGTTATTTATGTGTTTGACAACCGTATTCTATAACCGAACTCACACCTGCAAATCTTCGGGCCTCACGACCGCATTTATGAAGATGTCAAGCTATGTGAACAGAACTGTACTGGACAACTAGTTGTCACCTGTCATTTTTAGTCACTGTGTTAAGAAAGATGTAGTTCACTCTGTTATGTACACATCTGTTATGCAGAGTTAATCTTCCAACACCAAACATCTGTGCTGCAATGAAATATTATATAAGCAGATGCCACAGTGCAACACCAACTCTCTCATGTAGACATTCTGCACACATTTGAGTGTTGTGTTTAATATTTACATTACAGACAGAATTGCATGTGGCAATAAATGAGATATAAATCACACTACATAAGAGTATAACACTACAAGAATATAAAACCTTAAATATGTTTCTGAATGATTGAATGAAGATGTATGATGAAATGCTAAATATAATGTTAAGTCTATGATCAAATGTATTTATGATCTTAGACAACAAAGTTGCATAATATGAAACCTGAATAAATAAGCTTTCTATTGGTGTATGAGTTTTTAGAATAGTACAGTAAGCATTTAAAACTCATGAATCTGAGAGTGCAAAAAATATCTAAATATTGAGAAAATTGCCTTTGAAGTTGTTAATCAGAGGCACTGTGGCAGGCCATCCACTCACAAAAATAAAGTTTTATATATTTAAGGTAAGAAATTAACAAAATATCTTCATGTAACATGATATTTACTTATTATCCTAATGCTTTTTTGCAAAAAAGAAAAATCTATAATTTGACCCATACAATGTATTTTTGTCTTTTACTAAAAATGTTCCCGCGCTACATAAGACTGGTTTTGTGATCCAGGGTCACATTATGAAAGGTGGTTGCAGATGTTGCCGATTATTTGTTGAAATTGCTTAAAACTCTTCCTCTCCTAATTGTCTGTATGTATAAAACTAAAATTAAATGTACTTTATCACAATCCGCTTGATAAGCTTGACGTCACGCACCACCATCTATCATTTCTGAGTCCAAACGCCAGGAAAGAGTGTCATAGGAAAACAACAGAAAGCTAATAAACACTCATGGCGTGAGGTAAACGGGCCCAATGTCAGGTCACCTTTTGAATCTAGAGCAGTTGACAGTTTTTTTGTTTCCATGACAACACAGATCATAACTAAAAGTTAACCAGGGGCACATTAGTGTCACTATTACACCGGTGCAAATATTTTAGGGGACTGCTTTATGAAACTGGAAATAATGCAAACCAGAATCAATAAAAGTTCATTCAGACAAATGATTTTTTTTACATGAAGCAAGGTTTTGACAAATATTTTGAAAGCCGCGTAAATACGTTTATATCTGTGATTTTAGCGTGTTGAAAAGTTGACGGGTGATTAAAACATGAGAGTAAAGTAGCTGACACTGTGTCCGCACCGGCCACGACAGGCGCGACCCGACACAACAAAAGACTTTAGAAACGCATTAGAGCCCATTATAATTTCACATTTTGTCTACACTGGATAAGTTGCGGCGAAACGCGACAAACCCATTAAGAACAAGCAGGTTGTCATGTCGTGTCCGGTGTAGACACGGTGACAAACACAACCTCAGATTTTTTTTCCTACTAATGATTCAATATTGCTTGACTAAGAGACTAAGAGAGAAAAAATAGCTAGAGATCACAAACACACATCAGATGAGGAGAGAGGATGAATCACATATGATCATTTACTTCATTTGTGAATGATGAATATTTGAACAAGATGTAAAAACATTTTGGTTGAAAGACAATAAACAAGCTGCTAATGGATAACACGTTAAAGAGATAATGGTCAAAGCAGATGATCAATACTGTACCCCAATTCTGAAAGGACCTCAAACAATTCCAAACAGTCCATATTACTTGAAGAAACCCAATCGTACAGGCCCATCCAACACGATCTGTACATGAAGCATAAAACATTATTATAATCTTCATAACAACTCAAATCTATTTATATTGCCACAGATTTTAAGTCCTCAATTCATTTAATAAACTAATTTAGTCTGCATATTAATAGTAGAAACACAAGACAGAAATATATAGCTATTCAGAGGGAATGTTTTTGTTCATAACATTTTGAAAACATGTTCTTACCATTTTCTTTCTCCAGTGCTGTGATGTAGAAAAACATCAGTACTGCATTCATGAAACACATTAAAACGATCCACACTAATCTCCTGACCACAGGTGAACCTGGAAACCAAAACATTTACTGAATTAAACTGCATTAAAGGAAAAAAAACTTTAAAATCGACATCGTCTCACAAATGTCCACAGCAAATGAACATAGATGATCATGAACTGGAAATATTTTGTATTTAACACAACATCCAAACTCAACGATTCATGACGACTTATGACATATGCATTAATACATCTTGTCATAAGGGTTTATCTCTGCATTTATAATAGGGTCAGATGATAATTCAAATACTTACACCCCATCTGATTCCCACACACAGTATTCCAGTTATATCTGGTCACTGATGTTATGACAGGCAAAACTGCAACAATGATGAAACCTAAAAACAGCAAAGCGATTCTATTAAAGTACATGCTGGACTGACAGACACATCTGACAACAGATTCCGTCACACAAATACATAAACATCAATGCATAATGTGTGTGTTTATGTGAGTGCCCCATGAACAACTCAATGACAACAGATAACGTATTATATTCATAAGGCACTACATTGACAGTAACTCATAACTCATCATAAAACTGGAAATAATTAAATCATTTCCCCAAAAAGCAACAACAAGGAGTAACATTTCTTTTGATTGATCTCAGACTATTCATCTTTTACGAGACAATAAGTGAAATATTAAAATCACACACCGATCAGCAACAACATTATAAATCCGCTACAGTACATAATATAATCTAGATCCTCTGTGCTGCCGAAACATGAACTTCACAAGACTAAACATGTCCTGTGGGATCTGACACCAGGACATTACGAGAAGATTCTTTAAGATCTGCACAGTAGCGCCACCATGAATCACATCTGCTGGTCCACCACATCATACAGATCCTGAAATGAATTGAGTTCTGGAGAAGTTAGAGGCCAAGACAACACCTTGAATCTGCATCATGTTCTTTAAACCATTTCTGAACACTGTCTGCAATGTGACAGTGTAAATGATCCCACTGAAGGAAGCCACTGACATCAGCAGCCACCGCTCTCATGAAGGGTATACTGGGTCTCCAAAAATGTTCATGAAACTGTACATCCACAAGTGCCAAAGGTCTGCCAGCAGAACACTGCCCTGAGCATCACACGCCCTCCACCGGCCTGACTTCTAACTCATCCCCAAGTATTCAACACACACACGCGTACCCATTCATCCACCTGATCTGAAAGAAAATCTGACAGGTAATCTTCTGCTCCACGGTCCAGTTCTGATACACACAGTCTGCTGTAGATGTTTTTCGATGATGAAGGCGTCATGGTGGGCACTCGGTCTGCATCTGGGCAGTTCCGTACGCAGAAACCTGCGATGCTTTGTGTGTCTAACACCTTTCTATCATGTGCGACATTAAATTTTTCAGCAATTTAAGCGAATAGCACAGCAGCTCTTCTGTGTGATCGGTCAACACTGGCTAGCCTTCACTCCTCGTGCCCATCAATTACCCTCGGGTGCCCATGAACGCTTCACCACTTGTCATTCTTTGCATCACTTTTCAGCAACTACTGTACACCAGGAACACACAAGACTTGTCATCTTAAGGATGATCTGACCCAGTTGTTCAGCCATCATTATTTGGCCCGTGTCAAAAGCACTCAGATCCCACCCCTGGACAGGTGACATCATAACAATATAATCAATGTTATTCACTTCACTTGTCTATCAGTGGTTTAATGTTGAGGCTGATTGGTGTATAATCAACATTATAGAAATATATAAGTTCATAAAATCCTTCACATACAGTAAGAGGGTACATTTATTTGATGGGTTGCACATGGAGGGGCTCACACCCTCTCTCCAAGATCTTTCCTGGATTGATTTAATAATCAAATGATAACTGAATGATGATGGTTAACACATTACAAATATAGTACTGTATCATTATTAGCAATACTAAACATAGTAAAAGATACAAAACCAACCGTGTCCTTAAAACAAGGCTGACAGCATTAGATTCTCCATTTGAACTATATTTTATTTCTTATTTAAGTGCCAGCTTGTCATTTATTCATAATGGTCATATTATCCTACGGTACAATGTATCGACATTCCAGCTTTGTATTCAAGATATCAACACCATGGACTATTTAAAGTGTAAATTAACAAAGTTGAGATGGTGACGTTGTGAAACTTGATTGACTGGATTATATAAACTATCGTGAAACTCCATCATAAATCTAGACTCATTCATTATTTATTAACAATATAAAAAGTGTATATTTCAATAAATATGACAAGATTTTATAAACTTCTTATTGCATATACACATGTAATGAATCAGATGAATTAGTATCATCTCACACTGCTTTGATTCACCATCAGTTCTGAAAAATATCAACTTGTTTTCTCTGCTTTTGCTAAATATGATTTAAATACTAATAATGTTTTCTTTCCTTATTTCTCATGAATAAATTCATACACTGTGGGTTATAAAGATGATCTCACCTCCTGTGGCTGACCCAAATGTGAAGAACAGTAGGACGAATTGTAATGATGGCAGAACATTTAAGGTTACACCAGCCACAACATCGAGTATAGTGTCTATCCGCTGGCTCAATTCCACAGTGATCTGAAGCAACACTGAATAAAAAAAGAAAACAAAAATTAACACAAGGATTCAAATTTTTTGAATTAATGTCAACAACATTTATCATTACAGATTTATAAAAAGAAGAACATCAAAAAGAACAGATGAGGAAATAATAAATAAAACATGTGGTAAGAAACATATAAACAAACTTTTCATGAGCAATATCAGCATCAGATTATTATTTTAAACAGATGTACAGGAACTTATTCCACACATACAAGAACAGATAATAAAGACTGAAACGTGCAATCTGTAATAATAAAAACACTTGGCCAACTGTTCAACTACTCAACTAAATAGTATTATCTGCACCCTACAATCTTTTAATGCATTTTCACACCACAGTGATCTACAGTAGTCACATTTGTTTATACAACGGACAAAAAACCCTCCTAATAACTAATGCTTTTATAGAAAAAAGTGTCTTTTCTCAAATCCTTAAGACTAATACATGATTATTCTCTGAATCTTGCCATAAAATACTTGACATATGTGATCAAAAGTAAAGTACCGCATGTGTATATGCATGTATAAAGCGGAGACAAAGATGGAACTGTTTGTGATGTTGGCCAACAGTTCATCACAACCTCTCTATTCAGTTAAGTGTGATGGTTGACATCAGTTAAGCTTTACAGACCACGGCCCAGTCAAGTCGATTTGCCTTACAAAACATTAGGAAGATCAGACACTTTCTATCAGAACAGGCTACACAAATACTTGTTCTTTCCAGGCTGGATTATTGTAATGCTCTCTAGGCTGGCCATCCAGCATATATTGTTAGAACTCTACAAACATCCAGAATGTGTCAGAAAGACCGGTCTATGACATGCAGAAGAGAGCACACGTCACATCTCTCTTCATCAATCTCTCAACAGCTGCTCACATTAAATCCAAAGCTCTGATGTTAGCTACAGGACAAACACTGACCCCTTCACCTTAACTCACACATTGATGCCTTTTTATTGATTTGACTGCTTTTATTGTTCTCATTTGCAAGTCTCTTTGTATAAACAAAATCTGCTCCATTAATAAGTGTAAATTATTTCACTAACTCTGGTTTCTGAACACACTGCAGCACAAAAACAGCTTTCATAATAAAAGATAGCAGTTCTCCTAAATACTGTTTAATTGAAAATATCAGCGCTGACATCAGATATTTCCCTTTTAAAAATAAAGACCAGAGTATTCTGATAGATTAAAATTGTATATGTTCACTTTAACTTAAACATCTACACTGTTCCTTAAAACATTGAGATATTCAAATATCTTTTCAGAAAATCATGCATTCATATCTTAAAGCCTATAATGTAAGCAGCCATTTTTTCCCAGTAGGGTTTTTAAAATGAAAAATTGTCATATTGCCACCAAAAATGTATAAATAACGGACAACATTCAAAAGGTTTCACTCTCCTTGGAGATCGACTGTCCAGTAGAGGTTAACTCCAACTTGCTCCAATACACCTTTGTATTTTACAAGTTTACAAGTGTATTTTACAATGAAGATCCTGATAAGATGATTTAGGCGTGTTTGATTATGGTTGGAGCTAAACTCTCTAGGACAGCCGATCTCCAGGAGCAGGTTTGGCAACCTCTGCTCTACACTATATTCTGAAGATCACTGTTCCATCCGATGATGTGAAAAACAAGACGTCATGACAGTCTTTACCATCATGACGTCACTGATATGTTTAAGACTAAAAGCCTTGCTGTCTTGCCCTGAAGCTCTACATTGACATGTCCATGGACAATCATCACAGTCATCAAAGATAAGAGATCAATACTACACAGTTCTGCTATGGTATATCTTCTATCATGCACAGGTATGAAATGTTGACCACGTCATAAACTTACCTAGTGCAAATGCTTAGTTTAACTGACAAATCTTTTCATTTATTATTCCCTTAGATTGTGTCTGACACAAACACTTTTCGTCTAATAAAAGATGAATTCACTGCGTGCATCAGTTTCTGGTATGTGTTGGGAGGAATCTCAGAAAACAACTCACCATAAATTATATAGATGAGGCATAACAGAAGCACTATTACAAAGAGGGCGATTATCATGGCTCTCTCAGACGCAGTGAAATTCAGACTTTTCTCCCAAGCAGATTTGAAAAGAACTAGAAAAATGAACAAAGAAAAAATGATCAACGCAGCCAAAATATAAATACAGCAGAATTACAGACCACACATCATGTTTAACACTATATACTATACACTGTACACTGACAGTGTCAACCTGAGTGTTTATGTATAGCACACTTTGACTTCTTGTATAGCACACTTTGACTTTTTATACAGTATACTTCTTATAACACTGGAAACGCCCACTTGATACAGACACAAAATATGTTGAGATGTAATTAAAAAAGTCTAGGATCTAATAACTCCAAGTCTAATAAGTCTAAGAAAATATAACATGCTGTTTTGTGTTACATTTATTGTGCTTGTTAACTCAATCAGTGCCTGTTAAGTCTATTTTATAAGAGTAATCATGAATTGTGATTAAGGACTTAACACTGTACACATAGAATTCAAACTGACATAATTCAAACACCACCAGAAATATACCACAGTATCATATGATACAAATAAAGGTTTTAGCAAATTACAAATATGACTTTCAAAATTATTTTCAACTGT
This sequence comes from Triplophysa bombifrons, assembly GCA_029783895.1. Lineage (NCBI taxonomy): Eukaryota > Metazoa > Chordata > Actinopteri > Cypriniformes > Nemacheilidae > Triplophysa > Triplophysa bombifrons. The sequence goes on from CM056457.1 coordinate 3,943,686, forward strand.
TAATAATCTGTATTATTGTGCTCATGATACGTGCTGAGTGGTTTGTGCTTACCTGAATAAACAACAGTTGTGAAAGAAATATAATCAGTTTCCAAACTCCAATTCCAAAATTTTTTAAATTTGCCTGTAAGGCAGAACATACAGTGTATGTCATGATTAAATATGATCATTTAACACCAGAACACTGAAGATAAATTACTAGGGATTTTATTTAGCCTGCTCCTAGAAAATCACTGACACGGGTGCAGTCTGTACATTTGTGTTTTATGAATATTTTCATCATCTCTTGTGATAAAATGATAATCATTAGAAGTGAATCAAACCTGTAAACTGTGCTTTATATGGGGCAGTAAACAGTAACATTAGAGGTCTGACAATGTAAAGGGTACAGCAGAGGACTGTCTCATTCACTGATCCTGAAACAACAACACATACATCATGACAATTAACTGGTGTATAAACAGAAATGAACATCTGAGAAGACTGAAATATATTAAATCATCTATTTGACAATGCATTGATGTAATGACTAAATTAAAGTGAGTCAAGTCTAAGAATTAAAGTGTAAGAACAATGGGTCAAAAGTGTGTCTACTAATGTGAAACAGATACAGCAATATATGTCATAAACACCGACCTTCTGAAACACCCCAAAAGACAAATGCAAAGAACATGATGATATTTGGACTGAAGACCAGAGACATCTGAAGACGGAGATCTGTGTCTAGAAAGATAATACAGATGAGTCAACTGAGTTGCATCAGGGTTGCAAGACTAATGTTGTTTGGTTACTACATTTCTGTGATGTTCAAGCATGAACAAGCACATTTGGATAAACTGTATTGTATCTTCTACTTTGTGGTCCTTACACATATAACCATTTCACAAACATGTTAGTATTGTTGGGAATCACTGCTGATACTGTTCTGTGTTCAGTCTGACTCCATGACATCATTTTTTTCTAAAATGGCCACAAAACATGTTGAGATGTAATTATTATTTGGTTTTAGATTTAAATTCAATCAAGTCTAAGATAAATGTCCCTACATTTCTTATTTTCATCTTAATCCGATGAATCTTCAAATTTTATATAAAATATTTTTGTATTTTGATCAGAAATTAAGCACTGGACATGTAGAATCTGACAAGAATGAAGTCATCAGAAACATAAAGCAGCACCACATGATACTAATAAAGACTTTATATAATATTCAGGAATGTATTAATGCAATATCGCTTGAGTAGGAGTGTGACATGGCTCTATATCAGCATGGTTGTGATTAGGCCAGAGGAATGAGCAGGGCCGCATTAAGGCTGTAAGGGATCCCTGGGCTTTACCTCTTTAGGGCCCTTCATCCACCAGAATTACAGCCACATTCACACAATCTTGATAACCACATTTATTTTGCAGAAATAAATGCCATTAACAAATTATCAAAACAAATAAGTCATGTAAAATATACACAAATATCACTGTATTAACTATGTGTTTGTGTTTACTGTTTATGTAAAAATAAATGATTTGGGCTGCGTTTCTCGATAACGTTGTCTCTTAGCGTGCTAAGAAGACTCTTAAGGTACACCTCAACACCAGTTATATCTTGTCTAGTCGTGTTTCCCGAACTATTACTTTTCTTTCTTATTTCTCCCGTTACCAGGTGCTATCCAGGGCTGTCCATCGATTATTCGACAATCAATTATTCACTTCATACAGGGACTGCTTCACTGCGTTATGTGAGGTAGCGGTGTTCTTTATAGAATCAGCACTTTAGAGATATTTGAAGTTGCATTTATTAGGACTCATAGGATAAAAAATAAACCAAATTGAAAACTAAATCCAACCATGGAAATTATTTAATGAGTGTGTATTTAATGATTATTGTGAAATAAGTGTGCGAACCCGCAATCTCATGCCCAAATGTATCAACCCGGTACATTAACTGACAGTATATATGGTCATTTAAATCAAAGGTTATCAAACTTTGGGTCATAAGGGGGGGTCACGCAAACCCACTTCCTTTTGCAGTGCATAAAAAAATCCACCATCAACCAATTAGACTTGTAGTTCACACGTTTATTGTGCTTGGACACTGGATTAAAGACACATATCAAGGGGAATATATAAACAAGTATGCCATAACTGTGCAGCCCTACAATAAGGTACAGTATATTGACATTAAACTTATTCATTCTTGACAAGAAAATAAAAAGTAGGCTACTAAAAGGCAGTGAATGTGTGTTTTTCTCCCTATTTTCTTTTAAAAAAGGTGTGCCATGAGATTACCTACCTTTGATTATAACTGTGTTTGGGAACCCCTTATTTATATTATAACAATATACTGTATGTTGCTAAAGTGACTTTATTTATTTAATAAAAGCGCAGAACACGGAACATAACAGCTATAGCAGGAAAGACACCTAGAGCTGAATTTAGAGGCTTCTCCGTTGAGTTTGTCTTGATAGGTTTTCACGGATTTAATGCACTTACACTAAATTGCTCCGTCGGGGGCGCTGTCTTTTATTTAGCAGAAGTATTCGCTGCAGTTTAACTAGACTTCCTACCACAATCTTTCTCTTTAAATATATTTTACATTTTTTGGTTTGCCAGCTTGGAGAAAAGCTTATAACCATCAGTGTGACAATTATATTCTTTGCATGAAAACACATCAAAATACTGGTGTATTTAACTTGATATAATATTAAAATTGTATTTGTATAGACTGCGATGTAAAGAAGCTATTTTTTCACAGTGGCCACTGGCGGAGTGAACTCTTAACAGTGATAAGGTATAGCTAAGAGCGCTACAGACTAACCTTACAGAAGGTATACTTAACTAAGAACGTTTCGGGAAACACATAATAACGATAAGGTATAATTTTTTATAGTTTTAAAATACTTATTACTCATATTAAAGTTTTTGGAATCATGATTTTAAAAAGAAAAAGATTTTAACAATTTAACCTCAGGTTCCATAATTCATTATTGGCAGCAGCTATTTACACTAAGTTCAAATAGCAGTATGTTCTTTTACACTTAGTGAAAATGGCAGCAATTTTTTGTGTGACTTGGGTGGGTTTAGCAAAGTATTCTGCAGGAGAGAGTTGGAAGAGGAGCGGTTAGGGTCAAGTGCATATAATGCACACATGTCTTGCTGAAGAGTGACTTCGGAAGCTCGGAGAAAAGCAGCCAAAAAGCAGAAAGCTAAGAGAGAGAAATTGGTGTGAGGTCTCGTCCATAATGCTGAACATTGTGAGAGAGTCTGGTCTTTATATTTATAAATGTTTGTGGAAGCGCAGGAACATGCGCAGGAAGTTTTGAACTTTGTCGGAGCGTAAATAAATGCACAAGCCCCAGTAAAGTCGAACCTCCCTGTTTACTTTGATATGCTTTTCATCAAATAAAATAGCTGTATTTTCTTTTGATTAAGTGTAAATACTAGTCAGAGATGCTGTTGATAGCCTACTTATAAGTAGTAGCAGCTACTGTTTGCACCTCAGTATTGTTGTGCATTAAAAATTATACAATAGGCCTAATAACGGAGTTTTTTAAGTAGATTTCAATTACATTCTTAAATTTATTGAAAACAAATGTCTTCATGATCTGATATGTGATGGAAAAAGGTAAAATAAGAAATTTAGAATGAGCTGGAATCAAACCCAGGTCTCCTGCATCCATCTATACAGACTTAGAGTTAATTTATTGTCTCAGGTGTCTTTTTTGCCAAAAACGAATTATGTGTTACTCACTGTACAGAAGAATGTCTCTTGTAAACATACCTGTGTTGTTTGATCTGCAGTAGATGAGAGAACACAAGAGAAGAGCAGATCCACATGCAGAAATACACAGAATCAACACCATTATGTGTAAACCAGACAAACCTGCAACACACAAACATCAGTTACTGCACATAAGATATAATGTTTATTTCCTTACACATGTCATAAGTGCAGAAATAAAGCAGAGAAAAATTTACACTATCTAAATGTCAATCCATCACACGGTATTCACACAGTGAACACAATTTTGTGAAACATAAAATTTGCTGTTACACTGAGTCATTAGATTCAGTTGTGAAATACAGTCACCTACTGCTATATATGAGAAATGGTCTTTGTAATTATAAAGGAATACATTTGTCATCATTTCCATCATTTCATTCCAACATCTTACTCTTATGACTGTTAGTATAGAGGAACAAATGAGAAATTTAGAAAAATGTAGATGCTTTGTTACACATGTTACACAAAAACATGATGCTGGTTGTCAGGGTTGTGGTTGGAATTAATCTTATTGTAAAAAATGAAAATACTGACTTAAAATTACTGACTAAACAACTAAATAAAATGCATAAGTTTGTTTGAGCCTTAAAAAATATGGGTATTTTTCTCACCCAGTTGTTGCAGTGTTACAGTCGAGTTGTCTGAGAATCGACCAGCAAACACTTGACACATGTAAAGTCCTTTATCTTCAGTTCTGACTCTCTTCAGTCTGAGAGAGAAGTTTCCTCTGTGGATTTCATCTCTGAAGAACTCAACCCTGTCTGTGTATCGCTCATCTGATGCTTCTGAATAAACCTCGTTGTTTTGATAGAGCAGAACTGTGATGTGTTCATCTTTTTCTGTTTTCTTCCATGAAACCTCTTCAATGTCTTCAGGTGGGATGTGAGAGTCCACAGAGCAGTTAAGAGTCACGTCTTCACCAACATACACAGATATGGACTGATCTGATCCAGACACTATCAAACGCTCTGAAAGAAGTTCAAACCATAAAGTAAATCTGATTCTCGACTTCCCAAACTGATGTTACAAAAACAGTTTTGATGTTATTGCTGTTGCTGGCCAAGAACGAGTACACTTACTCTCCATTCACCCACTGTCTACCCACTTCAGGTGAACAGGGGCCTAAAATCGAATTCTCATGACCCCCTTCCAAATCATATAACACATTTACTCGTGTCCAGTACAGTAAAAATTAGATTAGATTAGATTCAACTTTATTGTCATTACACATATACAAGTACAGTGTAACGAAATGTAGTTTAGGTCTAACCAGAAGTGCGTAGATGCAGTTACTGAAGTTATAGTGCAGTAGGTGAGTTAATGTGGTAATTAAGGTTACAGTAAAGTGGATGAGTTAGTGCAGTTATTGAAGTTACAGTGCAGTGGAGGAGTTAATGCAGTTATGAAAGTAGTCCATTAGTGCAAATGAGCATTCAGTATAATATTCCTGGTGTGTAAGTGAGCAGAAAAGAGTGCAAATGATGCTGTGTGTGTGTAAACAGTCCGGTAGAGCAGATACATGAAGTACTGGTGTGTACAGTTAAGTCAATAATAAACACAATGTGAAGAAATGTATGTGATTAATCTCACCAACATCTTTAATTTCCAGCACAGTCTCACCAGACTCCAGTCCATTATGAACTGTACATGTGTATTGACCTTCATCCTCAGCTGTCACATTCTTCAGCAGGAGAGAGAAATTTCCATGTTTAAAGTTCTCAGTGAAGAAATGAGCTCTATCATGATAATCCTCATTCTGGACTTCTGGTTTAATATCTCCATCTTGATACAGATGAATGAGAGTCTGTGAGTCTGATCTTTTCCATTCCACCTCCAGATCCTTCAGTGATGAGACTGAATCAACAGAACAGGGCAGAAGAACTGAACCTCCCAGAGGAACAACCAGAGGACCTGATGGACCCTTCACTGTGAACCCTAAACAATGAATAAAAAAAACCTTTTCATTAAATATAGTCATTTATTATGGCTTGCACATCTCATCTAGCCACAAACGTCTGTAAATAAACCAACAGAACAGGGCCATATAACCACTGATTCATTTTGAAATAACCTGATAATTGGTAAAAATGTCACAATAGGCCTACTTAAAAAAGGTTTGTAAACATGTGAATCATTAATTGTAAAACTAGTAGTTTCTTTAGAACACTGAATCGAATTTTTGTTTCTCGTCGTAAATGTGACTCAGTAAATATAACTCACCATCAGCGATGTGCAGCAATATTGACATTAAAAACAACTTAGGTAGGAACATCTTTGAATATACAAAATTAGACAAAATAATCATAAATCCTATAAATTGTCATTAAAAAGGTTTGCTGACGGACAATCATGTTCGGAAAATGTCGGCAGACCAACTTTTACTTTCAGATTAATGATTTAACTTTCACTTTTGAATTGTTACAGGGGCTGGGTCACTGAAGAGATCAGGAAATATAAGTTGAGTTAAAAAGGCACTACAATAAACACATACTGAGCACAGAACGTTAACTTTACCATATAATACATTTAAAGCTGAGCAACACGACAAAAAAAACATTAGACGTTCACCGTAACAAAGGGTCTACAAACTACAACTCCCATAATGCATTGCTCTGCACTATTCCGCTTGCCTGGTACGTCCAGGAAAATATAAACCAGTTCACTACCTTTTCAGTGTTTTACCCCTTCGCCTGCTTTCGTACATGCATTAAAATAAATCAAAGTATTACGTAGGGTTTTGTTTCCAAGCCGTGTCCCAAAATAGTTGGAAATTACATATATTATAATGTTTTATTTTATTCAGGCGGAAATTTAGAGAGCCCTCTCCAGTTCAGGTCCTACGACGGTCGAGGTGGATCCCTGATCTGAGATCAGTTACTCTGATCCTCTTAGCTCATTCACGTGCACGCAAAACAAAGCAGGTGACGTGTTTAAAAAGCCAGATAACGCCTCTGCTTTTACTTCCCTGTTTCCACATCGTGGAAATCACAGGGCTCTAAATATGGATCATTGCAGCAGGAAAACAAGTTTTAAACGCAAAAACAACTAAAATAGCGGTGCACCATTGATTTAAATCACACACAAACAACCACATCGACAAATATACCTAACACAAACAAGGGGCTCTGTCTAAATCACGTGCAAAACTGTGTCGCACAACACTGGTACATTTATTCTTAGCACAGATATCTTTTTTCGTAACATATATGACAGACACTGTACAGCCCTGTATTCCATCTGTATTGGGTCGGTATAATCCATTAAATCACAGATTTATATTCTCTATCTTTATATATATATATATGATTTAACATTAATTATTTGTCCCTCAACAGCAAATGCATCAACATGATGACGCAGGATGGCATCTAGCGGAGGAATCATGACACAGGTTTGTATAAATTCACAGTAGGGTATGAATGGCTAAATGAAGCCACGTGAAGCTATGAGGCTTTCCTCTGGATCGAGCAAAGATTTGAAATGGAGGATCGATTACAGTGCCATCTAGTGGATCATAGAATGTACAACAGCCGTATCTGGGATGAAGCCTCACTGGATGGAACATCCACCTCATTGATGTAGATGTACTCTGTAGTGCACAAATAAAAATGATAAACTGATAATATTTATGTACCATAACGTGGAAATTCCTGTTAATATATAAGTCAATATTAGTCAATGTATACAATAAAATACTGTTTAGTGTGTTGGGTGCCAAGAGTAAGTGAGAAATTGTTTAATTATTTTAACTAAAAGATTAAAAGTATATGACATGTAATTGATCTGTATAGTAATAACATTGTCTGTATCTGGTATAGGAGAGTATATAAACTAAACGTCAAATAGTCTAATTCATGGATTATGTTGTTATTAAATGTGCTTGTGAAACTGGGTGAAGAAGAACGTGGGCCCAATAAAAGCCTATTTTACTGGTTTTTATTGAGAAATAATATTTTTAAGGGTCAAGACTATTTCTCCTCTTGCACAATACCTCGCCTGAATTGAAATCACACTCTCACAGGGTACAGAGGAGGCTGGTGTACACAGAAACTGAAGTGCCACCAGATAAAGGATTCAAGTTGATCACGGGTTCTGGGTAGTTTCCTAGCAGGTGCCACAGGTTTCCACCTAAACAATGTGAAGGACACAATGTAAATATGACAGAAAATGTAAATGAATCACACTAATGTTTTTGTCATGAAATATTCATCAAAGGCAGATTGTGTGCCTCACATGTAGAATCTTTGCACAATCAATCATATTTGCTGCATAATCTGTGACAAGGCAATGACCTCCATATATATTTTTTTTACGTGGGCTATATTTTCATCTGTGTGATTATCTGGAAACTTCTCTACCTACAACAAGACAGTGTCAAGCTTATCATTCTCATTAATGTATAGTGGCAGGTTATGGCCAAGTAAGCGTCTATGTTTAGAGATGTCCACATATCTGAAGTTAAAGACACAGCCTTGAGATTTTCCATATCAGCCTTTGCCTTGATATTGGCATTCTCATCATTTGAGTGACATTTTCTTCAAGGCCTAAATGTGCAACAGTAAAATAAATGTAACAGAAAGGTTATTATTAAAATATTTCTCCAGTGTAAATAGTTAAATTGGACTCTGTATATTTCTACACACCTGCCTGCTTGGAAGTACATAGGTGGGACGCAGAGCATGGATCAGACCCCTGAAGCCTTCATCCTCTGCCTGTGAAAACAGCTGAGAGTCTTTGATGATCATATTCACCAGTGCCTCATCAATCATCTGCTTTTGAGAACCTGAAGGGAAGAACATTTTCAATGACAAATACAAGTCAAAGGTAAATCTCAAAGTGAAATTATTATTATACACCTGTGTACAGGATTGGTCTCAGACGCAGTCTCGTGTAGAGCTTTAACGTGACTGAGCATGGAGGAAGTATTATTTTAATACAGAAGCTCCTTATCACACACCAAACACCTTACCTGTTAAATCAATAAAATATAGATGAAGATGTCCTGGGAAATATGAGTGAATACGTGATTTGTATTATATACCAAAACATACTTTACTAGAAGATATCAAAATGTTCCCAAACAGGGAATGTTTTTCTTCCAGATGCCATTTATCAAATTACTTACCACCACCTCACCAAAACAAAAAAAGGAGAGAGAGAGAAAAGAAAAGGAAAAAGAGAGAAAGCAAAGACACTCAAGTTACAAATTATTAAACTAACTAATAGCTAGCAATCAAAACCAAAACCAGAAAGTAACAAAATTAGAACATTTATTTATTTAATATTATCTATGTCTTCAAAGCTTTCAAACTACACTGCTCTCATTACAGTTCAACCAACCAGACAGTGCAAGATAGGACCATTAAAGTAAGGCAGGGATTTGACCAATAGTGTCTATCTGCGGAAGCAAGCACTTGATTGGACAGCAAGTGATGTTTCGTTTGTCGTCAACCAGCATTGGAAATAAATGCTGCGTGCTCGATACGCATATCGGGGTCTTCGGTGTCATAATTCACAATGTACATGACTGTTTTACAATGTCTGATGTGATTTAATGCTTGACATGATTCATGAGAGAGACAGAGACAGAGAGAGAGGGGCGATCTAGACACATAGACAATGGACTTCTCACTAGCTGCAATAACTGCAAATAAACATCAAATTCCAGACATGGACAAAGTACAAAACTCAATTTCTTGAGTGATATTTGAACAGTAGTTCAATTACAACTTTCACTTGAAAATACAGATTTTTTAAGAATTACAAACGTTATTTTGGCAGATGTCATGAAATTAATATGTTCTCTTAAGATTCCTGAAATTAATTAAAATTTTAATTCAGATATTACACTGTAGGATGTACTTACATATTTCAGGACCTTTTCAATTGGCCAAGCAGTAGGGCTAGATGGCTTTGGGACAAGCTTCTTCTGATCATATTGGCCCCTTTCTGTTAAAGTACAAAAATAATTAGAATTTGATGTTTGTCAAATTAACAGCTAAAGAAAGATAGAGATGGTCGTGACCCCTAATACAGACCTGTGGTTCTTCTCTGGAAGGATTTAGCAGTATTAAGATTTTAACAAACATGTTTGCAACACATAATTTAAATCAGTGGTTCACAAAGCTGTTCCTGAGGACCCACTGCTCTGCTTATTTTCTTAATCTCCCTTCACGTACTTCAGTTAATGGATCACTCCGTTAATGAGCTGATGATTTAAAACAGGTGTGTTGAGGTAGACATGCAAAATGTCAGAGCTGTGGGTCCCCAAGAACAGGTTTGGTAACCACTGATTTAAATAATCACACTCAAATCTAACATCTATAATGCAAGAAATTCCTGTAAAAGTGTAGTTCATCACAGATCAAATTCCAAAATAAATCCACAACATATTGGAAGAAAAGTGCAGTGAACTTTGGCTGTTGCCTAATCTCTCTCTTTCTCTCTAGCGAGGTTTCCAGTTACAGGGCTGTGCAAACATTTTCTAAATTTCGATTCAAAAATTGCGGAATGACCCTGTTTCGATTAAATGATGTTATGCCAAAGCCACTAGATGGAAAGCCTACAACCATTGGCCGAAAAAGTATAATAGCTAGGTAACGCCCTGGCTTCAGATCGTAGGGAAGGAGCCCAGATGCAATTTTTTCATGGATGTCAATGAGTTTTGTTAGCCGTTCAGGTTTCTCCAATTTCAAGTATTACAGTCCCTTCCATCTCCCTATAGGATCTCTGGTTCAGAGCCATTGAGAGAGAGAGTTGCGTCAGTCAACTCTGTTGACTCCAATGGAACAGTTATTTCACAGAAATGGTGGCTCGCGGACCCTGCGAGATTTAACTACAGTTTTATCAAAAAAAACATGGCTACTGTAGTAACAGATCTCAATCCCCATAAACAAATACTATGGGAGTCAAAGAGGGATGAGGGTTACAGACATTCTTCTAAATACCTTCCTTAGTGTTAAGCAGAACAGAGAAATATTTCCAGGTTTGGAACAATCTGAGGATGAGTTAATGATGACAGAATTTTCATCTTTGGGTGAACTATCCCTTTAACGTTTTCTCTATTTCTTCTAATCTTTATAAAAAAATTAAATAAAAAACTTAGCTCTGTATACTCTGTTAGGTTATATGAGACCAGTCTTCTTTTTTTTGTACTTGTGCCGTCCCAAATGCTTCCATTGCTTACCCCACCTGTAAGTCGCTTTTGATAAAAGCGTCAGCTAAATGATTAAAGGTAAATGTTAATGTAATGTTAAAAATGTATTCACGACACTGGTCTTTAATATAATCCACAAGTGATTCAATCAGTGTCATTTTCAGTAGCAAGCTTAGGGATGTGTGACACGTGCTGCTCTTCAGATAATGACGTGCACAGACGCCACAATGTCACTCGCTGTTCTTCTTCAGGATGAGCTCCATGTGGAGGTGACTATCCCTATATCTTTCATTTCCAGAAAAGGGGCCCTTGACCTGCGAATTCTGGAGGAAGTAGCGCAATTATTTTCTATAAAGAGCCTGTCTGAAATACAATTGGTGAAGGAAGTGATTCTGGAATGACTCTTCAAGTTAGACAAGTTCTTTTTATTCAGGTAAGTAACAATAATAATTGCAAAACATTACAAACTGCACAATGTATAAGGACCTTTTTAAGCAGCTTTACATTTTTTCTATGAACTGACATTAGGAATACTTTCTAATCAAATACTTATACTTACTTACAAATCAATGTATAACCTTTCAGAACAATTAGAATCACACCTGTTGTGTGAACTGTGAACCCATGATGAAGAGAACTGAGTTCCAGCACGACGATGCTGCCATCTAGGACTGAAACAGGAAAACATATCAACTGCTGCGTACATTTTTGCATTTGGCAGACGCTTTTATACAAAGCGACTTATATTACATTGTATGCTCCTTAATGTATATCATGCTAAAATAAGGTCAAAAAGAAAGAGGTGTACAATGTGTGCTGGAATATCAAGTCTTTTTATCGCTCAGTCTGGATGACTTTTAATGTTTTGATAGAGCAGAACTGTGATGTGTTCCTCTTTATCTCTTTTCCTCGATGAAACCTCTTCAATGTCTTCAGGTGGGATGTGAGAGTCCACATAGCAGTTCAGAGTCACGTCTTCACCAACATACACAGATATGGACTGATCTTTTACAGGGATATTTCGCCCAAAAATAAAAAATTCTGTCATAATTTTCTCACCCTCGAGTTGTTTGAAATCAGTATAAATGTCTTTGTTCTGATGAACACAGAGAAAGATATTTAGAAGAATGCTTATAACCAGACAGAATTTGCTCCCCATTGACTCCCGTTGGCAGAAAAATTGTCAAAAGAACCCCAGAACTGTTTGCTGTCCTACATTCTTCAAAATGTCTTTTGTGTTCAACAGAAAAAAATAGAAAAAGTGTTTTTTCCTACTATGGGACTCAATGGGGGCAAAATCTCTTTGATTATAAGCTTTCATCAAAATATCGTTATCTGTGTTCATCAGAACGAAGAAATGTATACAGATTTGGAACAACTCGAAGGTGAATAAATGAAATTTCATTTTTGGGTGAACTATTCATTTGAAACATCAGTTGATGTTTGTTGTGTCAGATTTAGCAGACTTACACCATAAGTCACTCGACGGCATGTCATTGGTTTGGTACGACATCATTTATATTAACATATAAACATGTAAATAAATAAATGTACCTAAAATAATGATGTTTGAAATATCATCACTGAATTATAAACAAAGACATGACCATCTGATTTAATGTAAATGACATTCATCCGAGGTTTGTAAAGAAGATATCACTCACTGTGAGAATCTGGATTTCGTCCTGTCCTCTACAAATATTGTATCTGTGTCTAATAGAACATGTATCTATCATATGTATTCATTTATATTCATTCCTATTAGTATTAGCTTCTATTCATATAATATGTGCCTTACTTTCTTGTTGTTTAACCTCGTTGAAAGTTGTATCATTTCTTATGGTGTCATATGGTGATATAAGTATCTGTTGTCTCCATCTCAAGGTTCCTAATGATGTCTAGGGACAATTGTTTTGATACTGTAATGATGAATGTATATTGAGTACGTATATTGAATACGTACTTTGTGATATCATATCTGATTGTTCTCAGGAGGAATAAGACTAAACAGAAAGTCTGGTGATTTTCCACTCTGGTGGTTTTATATGACACCTCCTGTTTCAAGCTTATAAATATTAGTCCTTAACACAATAAACTTTGGACTCTGATTGAACAAGCACCTGGTGTCTGTGTCAAACTTTGTCCCCAGGATCCTGAAACTTTGTGTGTTCCATCGACTACTTTTCAACCGTAGAATAATATTTAGACAAGGGGACATAAGAATATTCACATTCTTTCACTCACAAACCGCAATCATCAGCAATACTGAAATAAAGAGAAAGTGTATCAACAAATATACAAAGAAAGAAAAAGAATTCTGGGGCAAATGGACCATAACAAACACTGGCAAAAACTCAAACTGCTAAAACGACACTCTCTTATATTGCAGAATAAGGCAGATATGCAGTAATGAGAAACAGTTTTTTCTTGTCTCTTCTCTTTATTAACAAAAATAAAGTTAAACATGTTAAAGCACACATCTACTACTAAATATCATACAAATAGAGACAAATGTAATACTGTATAATTAAAAAAAAATCAAAACAAAGCTTCAAGTTATAAAGTTTAAACTTTGTACAAAACAAAATATTCTTCTAACATTTTCAATACACAAAAAGAGACACAAAATAAAAAAGTGACGAACGTACATTTTAAATTTATAAAACTGCCAAAAAGTCGTCCTTTAATTGATTTATTCACCTCATTTTATCTCTCTTGTCATTTACTATTTAGTTTATGCATTAAGCAGACTTGCATTTACATTTACATTTACATATAGTCATTTGGCAGACGCTTATTACAGGGACAATCCCCCTGGAGCAACATGGAGTAAAGTGTCTTGCTCAAGGACACACTGGTGGTGGATGCTGGGATCGAACCAGAAACCTTTGATTTACCAGTTCAGTGGTTTAACCCACTAGACCACCATCTCACTTGCAGTGCATTCAAGATGTACATTTTATTAGTACATGTGTTCCCTGACAATCAAACCCATGACTTTTTATTCTTCTAACCTAATGCCTTACCATGGAGTCATATAGGTCATAATGTATGAACACCTGTAGCTCATCCACCAGATGACTAAAATTGATTTGTCTGTCTTGAATTATGAGTTCTCTTTCACCTTTTATTTGCCTAGGTAAAATTGGGCATCTAATTCCTTGACTAATATCAAACCACCATACCGTATTGTAAGCTAATTTCACTTTGACTTATTATTATTTTTATGAAAATATTCTATACAAAGATAATTTTCTTCCTTTTCTAATCATCACTTTAAACTTATAACGGCTCTTTATATTTCTCATTGTCTACATAAGACAGTAAAATCATTGCTGTGCATTAATAGCTTTTTCTCCCTTTATGGATTAATTTTGTGCGTTATCCTTTCCCCCTTTTCACAGTCAATAATCCTAAATGAAATGTCATTGGGCCATAGTACCATATTACTTTATTTAAATTGGCTTTAGATTAAACTTTACAGTCACACTGATGTTAGAAACCTTTTACATTTGTGTGAGAAGTTTTAAATAACAGTAAACAAACACACTTATCACAAAGATAAATAATTTGTCACGATTCACTTCATGGAGCTCACTCCTGAGAAATGTATCTTACTGTCAAAGGATAGATGAGGAACAGCTTGTTCATTATTGACGTTCCTGTGAAACCCCAGTATCAGGTGCAGACAGTGTCTCCATTTCTTGGGCTTGTGTGTTCTACGTTCATAAAATATATTAAAATTTATCTTTCACAAAAACAGATGTTAAGATGTCAAACTTTGTAATGCAGGCAATCATAATTTAAAACAATCAACATTACCTCAAGATCTCGTCCATGTCTTTGAGACGCGTTACTTTGATTATGATGTGCACTGGAAAACAGAATAAAAAAAATTAATGAATAACAATAAATTAATTATACATTATTTTATTTAAAGAGTTGGCGTATAAAACTATGAACTTACTCAGTCATATTAACTTTCCCTGTAGTGACAGACGGCATTAGAGAGAGAGAATTGTCAAATTAACACCATTAAGTAAAACACATGTTATCATTAACTAACCGCACTGAAATGTTTTTTATCAATGATTTTGGCAGAATCGGGACCCTTAGTGAGAGTGTAAAGCTCTGTACATGAGTACTCTGATACTAGCAGTGAGTCACAGCTACAGAAACACAATTTATAATCAGTGATAGTGGGACAGGTGAGAGAAGCAAAGGTGCATGCTGGAGATGTCTGAAAAGGGGCGATACGAGTGTGGAACGGCTTTCACTTGACTGATCCCTGATCCCTGAGACATCTACAGTAGTTTGAAAGATCCTGCCCTCTTACGAAGCTTCAATTTGAACTTTGAGCCTTGAATGTTTGTTTTTAGTTTAATTTTTATAGTGCTTATACTAATCACAAACATTTATTTACACTTATTTACAGTTTTATTTGTATTTTCTCCATAAAAATATAAACTTGCCATTGTTATGAATACATCTCCTTCGGATATTCCTGATCTCCAGCCAACAGCTTTGTCCCCCAAATACTGACAGTTGTTGGACTGACTAACCCTCTAGCATTGCCTATTCTCTCACCTGTAAATGTTATCCGCCTGCCCTGATCATTCCCTGTTGTTTCATGTCCATCTAGTGTTAAAGCTGCATATTGATCCTAACTGTCATGGTTCTGCCTCTCCTTGTCGGGTATTTCTTCGTCTTGAGGCAGAATCAGAACAGGACTCCCTGTTTTATGTGGGAAGAGGCGTTTTTGACTATCTTGGCCTTCCATACTCTGCCCGAGTCTCGTCTATGTTTCTCGCCCTTTTGTCTCATTATTGCTTGTTTAATTAGTTCATGTCCTGCACCCGTCCCAGTTCATTTTAACCCCTTTAGGTAGTCTTCATGTTTTATTGTCCTGTGCTAGTTTGTTGTGTATCTTGTGCCTTGTTCCAGGACCTTGTACCACACGTTGTTATCAAAGTCTTGTAAAACCCTCGGTGTTGTTCATCAAGTAAGTGTAGTCTAGTGTTTTTATTAAGTGTTTGTTTCTTCTAGTTTAGTCAGCCCATGTGCTAGTGCTTTTGTTTTGCCATTTTGTATGTTTATTAAAGTCTAATTGTTAACCCCTCCATCGTTGCCTGCAATTGGGTTCTTCGCCTACATCTCTTGACACTAACAGTCCTCATTAAACCAATACAAATATGATACAATTACTACAATAATTCTGCTGAAGTCTTGTTATCTATTTCATCTATAAAAAAGATTTAAGATTTTAATGATACTCACAGAAAGCATGCATTTGTAAAACCAGCAGGAATAAGGCAAAAACACACTCCGAAGGAAAGACGATGACTCTCAGATCTTTGATAACACGTTCACCATTTCCTACCAGTTAAAATCAATGAATTAAATAAATAAAAAGAACAGAAACATCTATATGAAGTTAAGCATTTAGAACATGTTAAATAATTCAATCTGTCATGTATTTGTATAATCTATGTGTTGTGGAACCCCACAAAACTGTATGGTGTTGAAAAGCCGTTTTCACTTACGTGCTTTCAAAATAAGTTCTGTCATAAGTGCAGCAGAATTCAGCAAAACAAGACCAACTGCTCCAAACATGTACACAAAAACACTGCAGCGAGGCACTGAAACAGACACAAAGCACAGCCTTAGTGAAACAATCACAAAGTTGCATTAATTCGCTTGGTCTATGCCTGATCTCATTGAAACAAATGTGACTATATTTGCCCTGTTCCTCACACAATGCTACGCCACAAAGTGTGTATGTTTTATCCTGTTAAAAATAAACTTTCTTAGAAGGTTCTTTGTCAGGCTGTGTGCCTCAAGACCATTACAAGTCTTGGAAAGATGTAGATTGTTTTATCTGTGTAGATCTGCTGAGGGTTTTCTTGCTTGTTTAATGTGCAGTTACATGTCTTACATGTTATCTCTGTAGTACCAAGGCTTCCTCTGTTTTGTTCTGCATTGTCCTGTTGTCTCTGCACTCCTGAAAAGTTTGCTGTGTGAGCAAAATATGTTGTTAAAAGACAGAGCAACACAACACAACACAGATTAAAAGATCAAATCATGGAAGCTTTTTATAATATATTCTGTATTTTTGCATCAATACTGGGTTATAGTTTGGGGTCAAAAAGTCAAGAACCCAATCACTTTAAATAATGCTGGGTTCTTTTAATCCATTGTTGGGTCAAATAGAAAAAAATGCTTTAATTTAACCCAGCAGTTTAGTTCTTCCCTGGATAAAAAACAACCCAGAGAAGTTTAGATCGTGATGATAAAATTAGCCCCTAGGATTTAATTAATTCATAGTAACACAAACTTTGTGTTTTACAGCTTAATTGATCTACAGCTTTTATGTTATGTCTTATATAAAAGTTGCAGCTTGTAAAAATATACTACTGTACATTTAAAATATGTTTTGTGATTTTTACTGGTTATGTAAAAAGCACATTAAGCTCTTCTCAGAGATCTTGGATGTCGATGTTCTCAGGTGAGGAAGAGGAAGACAAAAAAGAGGAAGACAAACTTATATCTAACATTACTTATATGAAACTCATTTATAAGGTCAATAAAATGTAGTTACGGTAAGTGTTGGGAATACACAGCATTGTAATTGAGATACTCTATGAGCAAAGTGGATAATACCATGAAAACTGCATTCGAAGAACACAATCATCTTCAGGGCTTGGATAAATAAAATGACAGAGATCCATCCCCTATAATCTGTTATTTAAACAAACAACATAAAAACAGAGTTGTTAAAAACACAGTTTTCATTTTAAACAAGTGAATGTCAGATGATTCTGTGGACTAACTTAAGTTATCAGTTATGTATCAGTTGCACTAAAGCCTGTTAATATTATCAACTCTTCACTAACTCTAACCCTAAACAAAGCAACCTCGAAAAATGTGAAAAATAAGATTTTTAGCTCAATTTAAGCTTGTGAAACAAATAATATGGTACAGTTCATGTACGTTTTAAACGTTGTTGCTAAATATGTTGTTTAATTAGGATTTTAGCTGGCGATTGTAGAAATATCATTATAAAATGGTAAGTTCTGGGCCTTGATTCTGATTGGTTGAGTCGAGTTAAGGCATTTTACCCGATTTATAACTACTGACCGCATTACATGGCCTACATATCACTTTATATTATGAAACCTTACTACGCATATGGAATAACTGTTATATTCAGCAATAAATCCCGCAAAGCAGTGAGTTACAAGTGCGTTTTATAACACGCCCTTAGCTTTTATAAGATGCTCTGTAACCCACGGCTTCTTTGGGTTTATTGATTTAGCTTAGTATAACAAATTCTCGTCTTGCGTGAATAACGTAATAACTGCACAAACTGCAAGGAGGTGCGTTAAATTTAAATAACTTTGAAGTTTTAAAGTATAAGAAAAAGTGTAACACAATATACAAAAAATACATCCTTGTCCAATAAAAAAACTTACAACAAGAACGTGATAGTTTTTATTTATTTACTTTGAAAACATTGCTAATGGTTAATATAATTGGAATAAGTATACCTTTTTCTCTTTCCAAAAGGACATGATGAAAAAAGATGGATAGAGGAACATCCAGAAGTGTTGTAGTAAACAATATCCATCTTTTCTGTAAGACTGTGAATAAAAATAAAAAGATGACCTGCATTCATATAAATAGTGCACTATAGTACTATCTGTGAAACTGGAAAACAAAACGTCTTATGTGTCAATTTTGGTAACTTTTTGTAAATTATCTTTCCATTGATATACGGTTTGTTAGGATCGGACAATATTTGACTGAGATATAACTTTTTAAACCGCTGGAATCTGAAGGTGCAAAAAATCGAAATAATGAGAAAATCGACTTTAAAGTCATCCAATTGAAGTCCTTAACATAGCATATTACTCCAAAAAACTAAGTTTTGATTTATTTACGGTAGGAAATTTACAAAATATCCTCATGGAACACGATCTAAACTTAATATCCAAATTATGTTGGGCATAAAAGAAAAATCAATCCATTTTGTCTCTCAAATATTCCCGTGCTACTTAAGACTGGTTTTGTGATCCAGGTCCCATATAGTACAAACATGATAATGTGTTTCATACATATACTATACTATACACTAAAGTACTATGTACTGTATATAATATATTATATTTTAACATGCACTTACCTTTGAATTTATTTGCACGTTGAAAGAAAAACACACAGATCGCCAGTAGAGTCTGAACCCCAGGCACAGAGACAATGGCTAAAATAAGATAATAATGGTCCATTATATTCATATAAAAAACACAAGGCAAATTATCAAAAATGATCAAATTAACTGTAGAAGTGACTTATCAGGGAATCACTCAAAATATTAATAATACCATATAACACAAGTACAAATACTTCTATGGTCAGTAACTATGATTTTGTCACGTAAGGTTTGCTGCTGAATGAGCATATCTGGTTTGTTCTAGACATTGTGGAGCAACTTTACTGTCAAATAACTTCCCAAACTAAACCTAAATCACCAGGAAGTAATAGATTGATATGACGCACAAGTTTCTTATCTTTAACATACAGTAGACCCAACATCAACCCAAACCTAATCAGGGGTGTGTTTCCCAAACCACGACACAACTCGCTGTTTAACCACCATAGTACGATGCATCGTTGGGGAAATTAACGATGTAACAACTGTTTCCTGAAACCATATTAAGGTCACTTGTTTGAACCAAATTGGTTCGGCGATCTTGTTCATGATGCCACACAGGTGGTGGAGTAATGATGTCTACTAATAAATACGTTTAGATCGTATCAATGTCAAATTCTTGCTATAAATGACATTGCATTGAAAGACTACTTTTGTTATTCTACTTTTGTTATCTGTTGTTTTATTTCACAATATTTAATTTATTAATGAGTGTCCTCCCAAATCATTCTGCCCAGGGATTCCCCAGGGTCAAAGAGAACGCATGTCGTGCACATGCACACTTTTCAAACAACAGCGCTTCTATTTTCTTGACAAAATAAAGATGTAAAATTAAATTTGCATTTATTTATAATGATGGATATGGAATGCACTGCATGTTGCTTGCTTACTTTGATCAAAAGCTTGATGCATTCAAGTCTACCTTTACATTTCGTCATTTATCAGACGCTTTTATCCAGAGCGACTTACAGGAGCAAAAATACAGGTGCTGATACCAATTTACAACTTTCAACAAAAGCCAGAACAATATCTGTGGAGAGAAGCTTATTTTTTTTTCTTTCACTTGTCTGTCAGTGTCAAGTATTCACAGAAGAGATGGGTTTTAAGTAGTTTATGAATGTTGTGAGAGATGTGGTTCACCGGACTGAGTTGGGAAGAATGATACACCAGGAAGGAGTTGTGAAGGAGAATGAGAGTGAAAGGGATTTACTGTCCTTATGAGAAAGCAGTACAAGACGCCACTGGTTTGCTGAAAGCAGGGTTTTTGATGGGGTGTAGGACTGTAGGAGAGTGTTAATATAGGCCGGTCATAATGTAAGTGGTGCATCGAAATTTTGGCTGAAATTTTGGAAATAAAAGACGAAATATCCGGGGCACACACCCCTCCCTTCAGTGCTCGTGCTCACTCCATCTCTTATCATAGGACGATCATGTAAGCGCACCATAACAAAGGCTGAATCTAATAAATATAACAAGAACAGCTCAAATCCAGCAGACAGAAAATGACACGCAAGCTCTGTGTGATGTGCGACTGCGCGTGACCGGCTTTATGTTTCTTTATTGTTGGAGATCACAGACATTGACATGTGCATGTTTCAAAGCTCAATCTTAAACGCAACAAACTCTTCATATCTTATCAGCGGAACCATCTGTCAGTGGGCATTATCCAAACGGCATTTATGCGCCCTTAAGCGGCCATACGCCTGAACTCCCTCGTGAAGGGCACTTTCAAAAGTCTGTTAGAGAAGGGCACAAGCCATGGTCACTTCAAGAAAGTGAGTTCCGTTTGTGATCACATGATCTTGAATTCTGAGTTCTCGCAAGGCATTTTTTAGCAAATATGGTTTGGGATTTTGACTTTGCATATAAATGTAAGTACCACGATTTAGCTTGTATTTGTTTTAGATTATTTTGTCAGAGATAAATATGATTAAGATAGTTAAAATACAGTATAAGATCATTTACTTTATATGAAAATAAATAGCTACTTGTTTATAGGTTTCCTTTATTATATACTTCCTTTATTGATAACAAGTGGAGTGAACACTTAACACTTCACAAAAACGGTGAAAAAAATAATAATTACATAATTACTCAATTTTCAACAAACGAGCGCTGGATTCAGAAAGCACATGCTGCGTCAAGGTAACATTTTGCAAGTCATTCCCTTTGTGAAGGGAGTTCCAAACGCATACATGAGAGACAGTAATGCCATTTGCACTTTTAACAGTTCACTTCAAGGGCTCAGCCCTTCGATTGGAGTAGGGGATATTATGCTCACTTATGTTTGGAAAAAGCCCAGTAAGTGATGATGTAGATCACGTGGACCGTCATCTGGCAGGTGCTGCTCACTGAAGCTCATTCAAGTTTGTTTACACTAACAGTGATTTTGAGAAACGCATACCCTGATTGGTGGACAGGAATGTTGTTCCATTCAAGGATGTTGATCCAGGAACCAATTTTAATCATATTTGTATTTATGCACCAATACTGTTATCGGATTAATAAACTGTATGTAAAATGATCACTCACCTGGATTTGAAAGTCTGAATGAATATAGTATTTGAAACTCTTGAAACACAGAAGTCAAGAGAAGTGCCAAGATAGAAAACTTTTGAAATAGTTTTTGGGTTAAGGCTGCAAAGGAGAACAATAGTGAGTAATATAAACAATACAGACAAGGAACATCAGAAGCAACAATATTGTCATTCAGCAAAGATTACAACATGTGGTCTGCATTCTCTTTATGCTAAGAATAACAGTTCATATTTTTCACTACTTTCCAGCATCCATCTAACAGTAAGAGTAAGAAAACAGCTTTTGGGCCTTTATTGGTGCTGGTCTCCGCTGCACAGTCTTTTGTCCAAGATTATGAATTGTGTGTTCGTTTTAAAATGATGAAACACAGGGTTATATACAAGATATAAGAGGACCACTTATTCCGATTCTTATCCTAAAGTTCTTATTCTGATTACTCTGATTGTGGTGACGCAGGGGTGGCTTTTTCTGTTGAGCAGGTAAGATGTGACTAACGTGACTTTAAAACATTTACGTTTTCATTGGTCAGAACCAGTGTTGGGTGTATCTAGTAACAGGTTGGGTGTAAGTAGTTAATGTAATTTAATTACTTTTCCCTTGAAAAAAATAAAATAAGTGATTACTCTTAGTTTTTCTGTCATTTAATAACAGTTACTTCTGATGTAATTAAACTAAATACTGTGTGTAATATATGTGTGTGCAATAGTGGAATTGACATCAAAATTCAAAGTCTAACTTTAAAATCCGTGCTTTAATGTAATTCTCACATTGTAATACTTTAGTCAGTTAATAAAAGTACTTTATGTAGTTTATATTATTTATTTGAATGATTTAAATAGGCTGTTTCATGTCTATCCTTGAATCACTTAACTAAAGGTTGTTGTAGGATATAGAAAGTAATTAGTAATAAGTAACTCGAAACATTTTGGAGATTGTAATTTGTACAGTAATCTAATTACACTATTGAATGTGATATGATTAACTAGTAATTCATTGCTTTTCCAGAGTAACTTACGCAACACTGGTCAGAACAGTGGCAGATAAATACGTCACAAGCTATATCGGATTCTATATTTAGTATAAGTTTTATTAATGTTGTGCATCGCATCAGATGTGGACACGGTGTGACTTGTCTTGTTGATGCACAGATTCACCCCTGCAGAGCAGCAGAGCAGCAGTGCCAAAGCTCAGTCCACATAAAGAAATTGCAATAAATTAGATTAAATAAATTGAATTTCTAGTTAAAATCCTTTTAATTGATTATCAATTAATCACATTTTATTGTTTTATATGTAATATACTATATAATGGTTTGTTTAATATTGTTTAATGTTTAATAAGTAAAGACGAGTCATTACTTTTAATATACTGTATATGAAACTAAATCCATGATTTTATTTCAGTGTCTGTGGTGTTAAATGATGTTGATGATCAACTGCTCTCATCTGGATTGCTTTACTGTAGAAGAATTAACACAAAGTTGGGCATAAACAAGAAATTAAATGTTTTGGTTTGGGTATTTATTTTCAGCAAGAACTTATTTGAAGTCATTGTGCTTCAAATTCTCACTCATGACTCGTCACATATTGACGTTGAGACAGCGCCCCTCGATGATGCTTTTTGACGAGCAGCCCATTGCTGGCGTTTTTTGATGTGCAGGGTTGTCCTGGTGAGAAACCATCAGCGTCAACAGGCAGGGATGGGCGTGTACATTTTACTGCTATGAAAATATATATTGCAGCTATATATTTGCAATGATGACATTTGTTGGGGTTTGATATTCAGTTTAACAGCCAGAACAATTGTTTAAATGATGCTATTCAGGGAAATTGAGCAGGTAACGTGGTTCAATAATACAATTAGTCCAACTGATCCAAAGCCTAACGTCAGATTTGTACGATGAACAGATGCAAAATCGATCACCATCAGGTGTAGGTCTCGGATCTATTTGACAGAAACCCCACAAATTTTTATCGAACTGCAAATTTTCAAGATACAATTTTCTTCATCCAGCAAAGGCCCCTTTGATGTACAGAGAATCAGTGCTTTAACAGAAGCAACACTACGATCAAGGACGCTGCATCTACCAGCTAAATTTGTCATGTGACACCACACTTGTTTTCTAAACTACGTTTTGCATTATTTGAAGTATTGATAAGGGTTTTATGCGTTAAAAAAAATCTGTGAAAGATTTTGTCAACATTTGAGAAATTTTATAGACAAATGACATTTAAATCAACAATATTGCTTAACATTTTGAAGCGCTTAACCTTTTTCCCAAGCAAATCGGCGGATGATACTGTTGCAGTTGAATCTGAACAGGTGTTCAATAATTTAAACGAAACTCTTGCAAAGAACAGAATATTAGCTATTTAGTCCCTTCAAATGGGGGTGCTGCTCCCTTTCAAAACAAGTCACCTCACTCAGGAGACAACAAGGAAGTTTACTAGTACTGTTTTTTCAGTCATGCGAGATGAATAGGGAAACAGCAAAAGAAAAGATGATTTGTTCTAACAAGCATCTAAGAAATATCATAATAGTAATACCAACTTCTCAATGAAGTTTATTATGGACAATAAAATAAATTTTGAAACAAAACCTGAAGAATAGGTGACATTTTCCTGAGGACAGTCCAGTGCTGCATATTGAACGCTGAAATGTTTCATCATGGTTTGCATGATGCTGATGACCAAATGTTAATGTAAAATATCTTAGTGTTTACACTTTAAGGTCTCTAATTCTGCCTCACTTGAAAATGTTAAGGTGGAAAAAGCTTAATAAAAGGTAATTACAGTGCATTTATATGAAAAATGTATTAACGTAAGGAATGAAACAAATAACAGTTCAGTGATTACTCATGTGGCCCCAACCGCATATTTATCAACCTCAAATAGATTCATGATCACCACAGATTAAAGGATTATACCTTAATGAAAAGTCTTACCTGTCATGATGTAGAGAGACAGCAGTACCACAAATCCATAATATATTCCTTGAGATACTCGAGGTGCACTGCTTGTGTCATGTGCACTGATTTTCCAGCCATGGGCAAAGAAAACTGTGAAGGAAATGAATTGAAAAAATACAGAAATGTAAAAGATATATGACACAACTTCACTGAACTAATGCTGGTTTGAAACTTTACCATGTTTGCTAACCAAATATGCACCCAAAAATGTAGCAGTATAAACCTGATATTTGTAGGAAGATAAAGCATAACATGATTCAATAATGAACAAACTCAAACATTTTTTCATCTGATTAAATAAACTTGCACATAGGGATGTCTGTCCTGACCCCTTTTATTATCTACATTGAGTTTTACTTCCATTATAAACCCCACACCTGCTTCTCATTACTCTTTTCATCTACATCCTCTATATTTTATTCCCTTGTGATCCTCATAAAAGAGGCGAGTGCTACTTCTCTGATCTATCATTTCCAGTTGGTCACTGTCTTATTTGACCTGGTTCTAGTGTCTAGTAAAGAGCTGTGCTACAGATGTCTCCAGTCTAGAGCTGCATCCCAGCCTTCTTCTCGCTCTGCCCCAGTTACATCCTGCTTGAGTCCTGATTCCAGGCCCTCCCTTGCCTGTCTGTCTGCCCAGCTGATATTCTGCTATTTCTTCTCTCCTGTCTGGTGCCTTGCCCTCTGCTACCTGGGAGTCTTCCCCTGGCTCTGGTCACTGTTGCCTATGGGCTAAGCTGGTGTTTTTGGATTTTTCGAGACTTCTCCCAGTTTATAGACTGTGGAAATACATTTTCAGTTGAATCTGCGTTTAAAACTGTCTGCTTGCTTAGACAACACCTTTGTTACAATAATGAGGTAGTTTCTGTTGTGCAGATTTACCTGAATAAACAATGATTATCAAAACAGCAAGTTCTCTTGGAACATTGAAAAACCTGATCCATGTTTTATGGCTGCCTGTAAACAAAAAGGGTTTTAGACATCATATCAACATTTTGTAAAGCACTGCAAGGACATATTCATATACGATGATGCGCCAAACCATTACAACTGGTCACAGGGGAAGAAAATCTACATGTAAGATGTAGGATAAATGTGCAGATTAAAGATCTGTGTGATTTTGATAAAGGCCCAACTTTGATGCAGAAGGCAACTGGTTTTAAGTTATTTCTAAGGATTGTGTGTTGAGTCATAAGAGATATGAATTGTTTTGAGAAGGGACAAATACTTAAAAATGCCGAGGTGTGAAGCAATTGAGTATTTTTACACTCGGAGATCAAGAGTATGTACTTGATGAGTGTTTTTGCTTCCCTACATTATAAAGCAGAACCTATATCATACTTTTTAATTAACTAAATTTGATAAATACATAGATTTTTTACACTAAAATTACTATTAAAAAGTACATTAAACGAAAGTTAAAAAGAAACAAAACTCTAGGTAAGATTCATGATTCCTGCGGTTCACTCGAAACACAAATTGTAAAGTAATATTAATATTAATAAATAAAGACTTTCTTTAAATTTGTATCTTCTGCATTCTATCTAAATTACTATGAACATATACTTTGTAACAAAAATAAATTATGCTTAAAATGCATTTACCTATTTGCTTGAGAAAGGACAATTTTTAAACTGAAACATACCTTGAAGATACTTTAAAATGCGTACCGCCCAGAACAACATAACAGGTCTCAGAATATAAAGAGCACAGCAAGCGACCGTCTCATTCACAAATCCTAAAACAGACATTTTGATGATGCATTACATAATACATGACAAAATCTGTATGGTTCAACACCAACACCTGAATTATTACAACATTAGAACAAACAGAAAAATTCCCAGACACTTAATACTGCAAGTGATATATTTACAAATGTACTTACCCTCAATAACACCCCACAAGAGGAAGGCAAAGAAAACACAGAGGTTTGGACAAACAACAAGAGAAACCTGAAGCTTCCAGAGTGTCCCAGTGGTGTCTGTATGGGGAACAAAATAAAATGTTTTTCTGTGTAAACATTCATTAAAGCATCTGCATACTGAATAGTTATTTGTTTACAGTTGTTTAATGTCACAAAACAATCTTAAAGGGATACTTCACCCAAAAATGAAAAATGTGTCATAGTAGGAAGAAATATTCTTTAAATGATAAAGAATCTAGGACAGTAAACAGTTCTGGTGCTCTTTTGACTAGCATTGTATGTTTTCCTACTATGGGGGTCAATGGGGCCCCAAATCCGTCTGGTTACAAGCATTCTTCCAAATATTCTTCACTGTGTTCATCAGAACAAAGAAAGTTATACAGATTTGGAATAAAAAAACTCTGACTTATCCATTTACATGTATGCATTTTGGAGACGCTTCTATCCAAAACGGCTTGCATTGCATTATACTATATATTTTGTTTTTGAGAATCTGCAATCCCTGGGATCGAACCCATGACCTTGGCGATGCAGGAAGTCTTGAGCTACAGGAGAACATCCAATCTTCATTTGTTCTTTTTTATCACCTCTCAAATTGGGCTGGGCAAAAAACCCGGAAAAATCCGTTAATCATTTTTTTAAATGCATTCGATATGATATCGATTCTCAATCAATCCCGAAAGCAATGAACATTGATTAACGTGAATGTTATTGCAACTATTTTCCACTAGTCCTCACTTTTCTTCTAACAATGGGTGGATGTTACAACAGGCAGGGCCGCATTAAGAGCTCACTGGGCCCCGGGGCTATGAGTTACTGCAGGCCCCCCCCACCACTTTAGGTCACCAACTACAGAGAAAGAGAAAAAAAACTGCTTTTTTCTAAAAAATGTCGATGTTTCATGTTTCTGGTGATCTGGTTAGGATAAGCATGAAACACATTTTTACACATGCTGTTAGATTAACACTAACCTGTCAACATGTCTTGAATATATAGGGGTGGGCGATGAGCTAAATGTTAGCCTATATCATCAAACGGAGTCATTTTATCGAACAATATACTTCACAGTCAAGTTATATTAATTTAATAAGATTTTTATCATATCAAAAGTTAATGGCACTAAAATTTAATAATTATTGTGATAATTTTCAATATCACAAAAAATAATAGTAGCTTAAGAAATGGATATCAAGCTTACTGATGACAAGAATCACAAATAATAATAGAACAAAGGCACATAAGAAATCGACCTACTTGAAAAACCTTAAGCACTGAATAATATTGTATAAAGTAATCAAATATTCAATACATAGCTCTCAATATAAATTCAACATCCATTCTTATTTATTTTACTAAAGTGATTCAGTCAAGGACAGTAAATTACTTTCTGATGTTTGATTAACATTATTGACACAATGGCGACAGCAGCTTTATTAGCAGCTTCTGTCACTTTAAGACCAAGTGCGCTGTGCAAAACCGTCTCAAGTTCACCATCAAAACGAGCATTTACAAAATTAATCCTCTCCTGCTGCTTATTGTGCCTGAGCAGTTTAAAATAATTTGTATCTATACCACAATGCTTAAATACGTGTTTAAATTATAAACTTACATCACAATTGACATATTTCTACCGGACACATTAGCACTATCGCCACTGCCAGCCCTTTAGGCGAATAGTTTGATCAAACACAAAAAGCAATATCATACATTCATCAAGTTAATAATCAAACTTAACAGTTAATTGGTGGAGTCGATGATGACGCTGTGTCTTTATCATCCACCACTCCGTGATCATCAGCTTTAGTAAAATAACCCGATAGTTTTGGGATTTTACTGATCAGCTCATGTTTCCTCTGCTGTTTAGCTTTTAAAAAATAATTTTTTGAGCCCCACTCGCACATTTTTTTTTTTAAAGATGACATTTTTAGCTGTCGAAGACGAAGACTGTTTTTTGCGTGGACATTTTAAGAAAAGTGTAGAATGAAGTGAAGAGTGGAGGCGATTGATTGGTTGATGCGTAGGCTATATTCTAATAAGGCGCAGACAGCCATCGCCTGATAGGCCTAAGCTGAATTGTTGTATATAAAATAAATGCATTTGATTTGGTATATCAAATTCAAACGTGAAGTTTCAATTCACCGTGCCCTGCTGCCCACGGGGGTTTGATTGACATGCGACCTGACCAATCATAACGCGAATGCGCAATTTTGTTAATAATATTAATGAGAATGATTCCATGATAATGCATGGAATATACGGCAAAGCGCTACTAAATAACAGGGCTAATTTGTGGGGGGCGTGGTAAGGCTTTGGCAATCAGATGGCTAGTAGTAATCAATCTGCTCCACAGCCAATCACGGGCCCCCTCCTTGCTCGGGCCCCGGGGCTTTAGCCCCGCCTAGCCCTATTGTTAATGCGGCCGTGACAACAGGGGGTATTTTATACATTTATTGCCTAACTAGCATGGTGGATGTGGGTGTGTCGTCAAATTTAACATCACCATCACAGAACAGGCAGCGGTTCACATGATTGTGCCTCTCTTTGAAGCTAATTTTGTGACATTCTGTTGTTTTATTGTATCTTAAATGTAAAATAACCTGATCCTGTTTGATCAAGGTATGCGACTGTTCTGTTTCAATATACCCAAGTGTATTTAAAGTTTAATATACAGGTTTGTGGCTCTTCATTTCATTTTTTACTTAACCATTGTCATCTAATGTTTAGTGATCTTTTTTGTATTCTGTAATCATTGACTCGAAACAAGTGCTTGTGAATCGGAACCCAATCTGAACATCAGAATCGATACCCAGGTTTCCTTAAAATTACCACATTTTCAACAAAAATATTTCTGTAAAAGACTATACACTGATTCAGAACAGTTATACACATACACAGAGTATTTACTGCTTTTGGATCCATATATGATGTACTATTTTATAAAATTGATAACAGCGCCATCTACTGCATAATAGCAGAAACACATAAAATATGTCATAAAATATATTTTTGGCAGGGAAGGGGTGTCTCTTAATTGACAAGATAACTCATTGGTGGGAAAAGAGTAAAATAGGGTCAGATTTGTGCTTCATTTCTGTTGTGTTTTTAAACTCCAACAAGGCATACCTGTGTTGTTTGATATGCAGTCGATGCTAGAGCAGATCAGAAGAGCAGATCCACATGCAGAAATACACAAAATCAACACAATTATGTGTAAATATGAGAAACCTGTAACACAGAGATCAATTTTTGTAAGCCTTAAATGGAATAAGGTCATATTTTATCACTGTTTCTTATAGAAGACAATGCATAGCAATTAATTTATTAACTCAATGGTTTGGGAATCCAACACCATATATTTTGTTGTTGTTGTTGTTGTTGTTGTTTTTGGCTCACCCAGTTGTTCCAATATAACAGTCGTGTTCTGTGAAAATGGTCCAGCAAACACTTGACATATGTAAACTCCTTTATCTTCAGTTCTGACTCTCTTCAGTCTGAGAGAGAAGTTTCCTCTGTGGATTTCATCAGTGAAGAACTCAACTCTGTCTCTGTATCGCTCATCTGATGCGTCTAATAGAGTTGTATTGCTTTCATAGAGCAGAACTGTGATGTGCTCATCATTAACTCTTTTCCTCCATGAAACCTCTTCAATGTCTTCAGGTAGGATGTGAGAGTCCACAGAGCAGTTCAGAGTCACGTCTTCGCCAACATACACTGATATGGACTGCTCTGATCCAGACACTATCAATCGCTCTGAAAGAATATAATAAAAATATATTTCAGAATATAAATTCAATGGTAGAGTACATTTTTAAAACGATGTGAGCAACTCATGTGATCAAACTCACCAACATCTTTAATTTCCACCACAGTTTTATTAGACTCGTGTCCACTGTGAACTGTACATGTGTATTGACCTTCATCCTCAGCTGTCACATTCACCAATATGAGAGAGAAATTTCCATATTTAAAGTTCTCAGTGAAGAAATGAGCTCTACCAGAATAATCCTCATTCTGGACTTCTGGTCTAATATCTCCATCTTGATACAGATGAATGAGAGTCTGTGAGTCTGATCTTTTCCATTGCACCTCCAGATCCTCCAGTGATAAGAATGAATCAACAGAACAGGGCAGAAGAACTGAACCTCCCAGAGGAACAACCAGAGGACCTGACGGACCCTTCACTGTGAAACCTAAAAGTAAAACATTATTAATATATTTATAGATAAAACGATACTAATATATTAGTAAAGATTGTTCACCAAAAACAGAAAATTCTGTTTGGTAACTGACATTCTTCCAAATATCTTCAATTGTGTTTAGCAGAACTAAGAAATCTAAACCGGTGTAGAACAACCTGAGGGTAAGGAAATGATGACAAATTTTTCATTTTTTGGGTGAACAGTCCCTCTAATAGATTTTTTTCTTCAAATAAATAGTGATTCCTGTTTCACTTTAATTGAAGACATTAGTTAAAGTGACTTTAAACTAGATAATCTGGGATCAGTTTACCACAATGTGAAGGGATAGTTAACTCATAAGTGATTTTTTTTATATTATTTATTCACCCTTGTGTCATTCTGCTAAACAGCCAAACAGATCTCGACTCATACCCCATCGACTCCCATTTTATGGCAGTAAATGGGGGATGAGATCTGTTTGGTTACTAACATTCTTCCGAATATCTTCCTTTGTGTTTATCAAAAAATATGTATACAAGTTTGAACAACCTGAGTGTGAGTAAATGACGACAGATTTTAAATTTTTGGGTGAACTATCCCTTTAATATGGGAGAAGGAAACTTAATTTCCATTCTCAGTTTAGTTCATCTAAAAGGGCGACATTTATAACACACGTCCTCCACATTTGGCCTAAGCCCAGCCTAAAAATGACAGAAAATGCTGATATTGTCAATTTAGGAAAAACTGAATGCAACTGAAAAGGAAGCCAAGTTGCTGAAGTGTTTATTTTCAGAATAAACTTACTATTATATTGGTTTTATCAACACTTTAAATATCTAAGCAGGTTCAAGAATGTCAAACAACATCATTTAAAGCACCACGCCATACACCCAAATAGATTATATTGATGGTGTAGCTAAAAATATTGTGCAAAAAGTACTCTATGTGCACGAATTTACATTAGTCCGTGATAAACCATCGAACAGAACACTGTACAGATAGAATATTTCTGTTAAAATAGATGTTACTTACCGTCACCAAACCCCAGAAATACTGATATGAAAATACAGCAAAGTAGATACATCTTGAAAAATCTAAAAGACCAAACAATCATATCAGCAATTAATTATCATAAACGTTTATGAGCAGACGCATAGTCCATATTAACGGACGATCTTTACTTTCGCTTTTGATTTTATCGTTGGGGGATGGGTTTTAAGGGGGAATTTTGCACTCTTTTGTCTATATGTCTGGGTGACCTGCGTAGTACACAAACCACCAGTGAGCCTCTGATCAAACGTAAAATAGAGAGAAAATACATTTTACACTTAATTTAACAAATTATCAAAAAGCATCCACAAACTACAATAACCACAATGCACTGATCCGCGACACTTCCGCTAGTGTTGTTTTCGTTAATAGCAAAAAACAAGTTTAAATTAAAAAAGCATTGAATAAACAATATTAACAATTTACAATTCTCAAAGGCAAACATATTAGCATTTACAATGTGCTTTCCGCTAGTGTTGTACTTGAAGTAGCACGGATGTCAATTTCGCCTGCTTTTGTAATTATTTAACAAATTCTGAGAACGAAGTCTAAAGGGTTTTATTTGAATTCAAGCGTGGCCACTCAGAAACTCATAACTACCTAATCATATACTTTTTCTTATTACTAACATCACATATATTAACATTGATGACATTGTTCAGGCAGTAATCCAGACAGCCTTCTTCAGCAGAAGACAGAGGTCCTGTGACGACACGGCAGAGTGAGGTTTAATGTCTGCTCTGAGATCAGTTATTCCGATCCTGCTCTAACGCATAAGATTAGATTTTGGGACTCTCAAACTGACCTAAGACTAGTCTTTTATATCATTTTAAAGATGGCAGCCTCCGTCGGGCGTTTATTGAAACCTTGGACATCGAGGTAAATATTATTTGATGCATTCATTCAGAATTTTAATTATATGGTTACAACTGATATGTTTTGGTACAATACATTTGTTGTTTTCTTATACATTTCTGTTAGTCTGTGTTTCGTGAGATGGAGTCGGTATAATCCATACTATCTGGATCCTGATCCCAGTAAAGATGCTCACAGTGTTCCAGAATCAGATCTCAGTCCTGAACAGAAAGAGTTGAGAGAACTGAAAACAGTGAGACCAATAAAAGCTGCATTATCAAGCACCACCAGCTCTCCTTTCGATGATCCTGTGATCAGGTAAATAACATTAATAGCATTAAATGTGATCACAGCTTTATATTCTCTCTTTATATATGATTTAACACTTGGAATATCTGTTCTACTCCTCAACAGCAAGTTTATTAACATGATGATGCAGGATGGGAATAAAATCCTTGCTAGAGGAATCGTGACACAGGTTTGGATGTAATGGACTGTAATACAATGTCTGATGTGATTTAATGCTTGATACGATTCTGTTCTGTTTCATTCGTGTTTAGACACTGGAGACCATGAAGAGGAGACAGGTGGAGAAATATCACAAATCTCCTCCAAACAAGAGAGAAGACATTGAGTGTAATCCGTACGCCATCTTTCATCAGGCCTTAGAAAACTGCAAACCCATTATTGGTCTGGCCAGTATTCAGAAGGGTGGAAAGTTCTACCAGGTTAGAATATTCATGATTTAACACCAGACTGAAAATTACATTTACTCAATGGACTGAACAAATACTTTTTAGGTAATAGTTCGTTCAAAAATTAAAATGTGTCATTCTGTACATCTCATATCATTCTAAACCTTGATGACTTTCTTTTGTAGAACAAAAAGGAGATTTTGAAAGTTGTTGCTTTTTTCTAAAACAAATCTGTATTTATAATCCAACAGCGAAGGAAACAGTAACATAACAGTAACCCACCACACAATCAAATCCAGAGACTTACAGTCATTTGTTTATGCCGCAGGTGCCCGTCCCGCTCACAGATAACCGGAGGCGTTTTCTGGCCATGAAGTGGATGATCACAGAATGCAGAGACAACAAACACCGTCGTACACACATGTATGAAAAACTCTCGCAGGAGCTGCTGGCTGCTTTCTCTAATGAAGGAAGCGTAGTGAAACGCAAACACGACCTTCACAAGATGGCTGAAGCCAACAGGGCATACGCTCACTACCGCTGGTGGTAGAGAGAGAGGGGCGATCTAGACACATAGACATTCTCACTTCTCACTAACTGCATCTAGAATTCTGGAGGACATTTATCCAGAAAAAATAAAAGAGACATTACAGTGTGTATCTTATAAATGCAGTTTGTCTTTGTATAAAAAATAAAAAGCAAAAGTTTAAAGAAATAAAGTCTCATTCTTAAGCAAGAATACTTCATAAGGTGTTAAAAATCGACAATCTGGTCCAAGGTACATTATAATTAACAACAAATCAAAAGGCAATCTTTTATTTGAAAATGTAAAACTTCATTACTTTCAAATCCCATTCTTTTGCAAACCAGAACAATAAGAAATATGCATTTCACTCATCCTCGTGTATTTAAAATGTCAAAAACAAAGGGGGTTGTTTATAGAAGAATCTCAAGACTGCAATGAAAGTGGATGTTTATATATTTCTAAAGATTTGTAATGACCATTAACAAACTCCAGTTTGTTCACTTCAAAAAGCCATAACACAGATGACATTTCTTTAACAGCTCTAGATTTCCATTCACTTCAACTGTTTGAAAACATCATCTCTGTTTCACAGAAGTCATGTGAGTTTGGAATGACGTGAAGGCGAATTAATGGTGATAGAAGACTTGTATATCTTACACAAGATAAAAGAAATGTATACTTACACCTGTAAGAAAATGTTTGTTAAGACAGTGTCTATTTCCAGTGGATTATCAACCATCTGATGAAAACCTACTGGCATGAAACCTTACAAAATGATCCAATATAGTGACATAACGCAGTCTTCTTACATTTATTATGTCTAATCCAGTATGCTTTTTTTTTTTAAACGTAGGGCTGTGCGGTATGAGGGTATATGCCGTTACCGTGGAATAAAATTCCATCCGTCCATATATTAAAAACTCTATGTTCTTGGCATTGAAATACCTGCAGCAGAGATCCATGAGCTGAAATGAAGTATTATTTTATTTGTAAAGACCTCTGTGTTCACAAACATAAGAACTGAATGATACACTTATTTATAAAACATATTTTTATCATCCCTGTACACATCAGTGAATCAAACCTACTGAAGATGTACTGATTCAGCTTCTATAACAAGAAACTAATGTCTTCACTTTCAATTTATTTTAAGATCTAACAAAATAGAGATATAAACCAAAGGCACATTTTTCCCTGAACAAAGCTGCCTAACGTTGGCTACAAATTATTATTTTTCCAAGAGAACAGATTGAAAGTGGTTCAACTTCATTCAACCATTAATTCTAAATGAACAGCAATACTGTACACCCCAACAGTTTGTCCTATGGAATGCTGGGATAGCTCTCTAACATCATTACAGACCACAGGATTGTTTGCAGAGGTGTGTCATCTTGCTTCTTTTTGTAAGAACTCAAAAAGCCATCAAACCATAGAACGCACTCAAACCGTCAATTCACACAGCAAGTGACTCTTCAAACTGTAAAAATAAAGCCTTGCATCTGCTAAGATTTCTTTGTCTTCCTGTTGTATGTCTCTCTCTCGTGATTGGTGGAGGCATCAGTCTGTAACTTCACTGTAATAATATTTCTGAGCGGTGTCGCTGAGATTCCAGCCTCCCGCACGAAACTCCAGGATCTCCAGCAGCAGCAGTCGACCCATTGAGCTCAGGTCCTCCTGCAGGAGAAATCCATCCCTCAGAAGATAAAACATCTCATCCATGCGCTGCATGTTCATCTTCTCCAGCTGATCTCCGATGCGGTGTAACTGTAATACCAGACAGTCCACCTGAGACAAAGAGGAAGAACATACCTAGAAATAGTACATTCAGAAAAACTGAAATGCTGCTTTAAAATGTTCTTTTAATTTATTCCGAGGCTGGTTATTATATCACATATGTTTATGGTGTATGTATATATAAGGGATACAAAATAAATTATCGGCCATATGGGTATCATATCAGATAATAAAATTTAGGCCAATATTATAGTCTATAAATCATCAATTATTTGCCCTGGTTTAACATCTTCAGCTGCAAAATGCTTCTCACAGTTTTAATACAGTACTGTCGTGGTCATTTACTTACTGCTATTAGCAAGACATTGTTGATGTAGGTAACTTATTTATTTAATACACAGAATTTATGAATGAAGAAAAGCATAGATTTTCAGGAAAAAAGAGAGCTAATGGTTACCTTGTTTTCTGCAGTCAATGTTTTCAAATAAAGGCAGTTGTCCACTTTTTGCCTATTGTTTCAGGGATTTTCTATATTAATTAAGTTACTGTATTTTGGCCGATATATCAGTTAATAAATTGGCACAGTTATATTTTTGTCTATATCAAACATTGAAACAAGATTAAAAAAGATTTTTGTCAAGTGATCCCAAACTTTTGACGTCGGTAGTGTATGTGCGTGTGTGTATTATATCAGCTCTCTAGTATCAGTGTTGGTCATGACTCATGAAACACCTAATTGAGCACTAATGTTACTGATATGACAATTCACCTCCACCTCATTCTTCAGGGCGTCCGGCTGTGCCAGTCTGAGCAAACAGTCATACACAGGCTGAACCAGAGCCACCATGGGCATGTTGTTCACCTGCAGCCAACAGAATCGAGTTAAACATCAGAAAATACTTCACTTCACAATGATGAATGCATGAATGGAATTATAATTAGACACGCCTATACGTTTTTTTGTATGTTTCAGATACTTTAATTCTAATCTAATTCTGAACACATTTCATGAGTTGACAGTTCACCTTGAGGTAGTCAAAGATGTTGCAGATGAAGGACACAAGACAAACCCAATCTTGAGTGGATCTCCTCCGCGTCTCCTCTCTGGCCATAAACTCCTGCTGCAGGCGGGTCAACAGATGACGACGAAATGAGCTCCCGTTGTTCTGTTTGGCTTCTGTCTGCAAAGGAATTCAGTTTAAGGGTTTACAACTCACATAATTATCATTTTTCCAAAACTACGTCATTGGAGAGATTCTCGTGAGTGATACTTTCACCTGCTGAGAAACCTCCTTTTACACAGTGAAAAACATTCAAGCTTAAAATTATGATAAAACTGGAAAACAAATTCTGCAGATATTACATGAGTTTACGAATACAAGTGATTCTCCCCATTATAATCCCTAAAAACACTTCTTAGGTTTAATGGTGATGTTGTAAATGTGTGAAACGTGTTTGTTTACCTGGACTATAGAATAACAGATTCGTCCGGCCTCCCGGCTGAAGATCTGGTCCTTCAGAGACTGCTCCACTATAACACTGCAGACTTTCTCCAGATCAACTGACCCCGGATCTGACAAGAAATTAAACATTAGCAGCCTGACAGTGAAACTGATCATGTAAAACCAACTGTTCTATAGCACAACTGACCATTCAAGGCTGTTTTCAGGAGCGTCTGCGTCTCTATATCAAATGACTGGATCTTGTAGTCGTCCTTGGATGAGTTCTCCATTGTGTTTCAGATGAACAGACGGTGAGGAATAACTTCTCTTCAACTCAACTCTACACAAGCCATGACACTTCTCTGTGATGATGAATATGACATGTGAAGGAGAATAACAAAAGGTTGATGAAAAATTGAATTCACTATAAAGATGAACATTTAAAGACTTTATTAAACAGAGCTACTGTCAATATAATCTTTAAAAAAACGATGTTATAAGAAAAATATTGTAACATACTTTGGAATTTACTATAGTAGACTACTAGGTATTTAAAGTATATTATATAGCAATTACTACACTTTGTGAAGATAAAACAGTATGCCACAGTGTAGTAGTTTTAGCCATAGTTGAGTGAAAACTGTAACTTTAATTACTACTATAGTGTAGTTAAACATTTATTATGCTAAGGTTTAAAAACACAACATATTCTTGGAGTTTTACAACAGATTGCTAGCAAATGTACCTGTAATAATGAGATCATCAACCAAATAAACCAACAGTGAAATACAGACGCTGATGGATTAGATTAAGTACTTGACTAACGTAACAAACCTAGTGTAACTAACTTAGTAAACACCACGCACTAGAGTTCTAAACAGAGAATCATTAAATAAATAGCTCGATAAGATCGATGAAACTTAATTTCACCACAGCAGACCAAACTGACAAATTCGTGGTAATTTTACATTTAAGTCTCAACGCTTTGTGATGTGAATAAAATCTACAGTAAAGAAACTGAAGACAGCGAGACGCTTGTTTACATTCAGAGAACAGGGAACCATAACGCAAAATGGAGATGTTAACCGCAGTAAACAATACTAACGCACCTAATGGCGACATTTTTTATGTTAAATATTGCGTGTCGGGAGAAAAACTTACTTTAAAATCAAGGGAAGTAAACAATCAGTTTTTATTCACATATATCACTCGGTTAAACAGCAAATACTGCACATGCGTGTAAAACGCTCCCTACGTGACGTTCTAAATGCGCGGCTACCTGATTGGTTGGTTCTTTCTTTATTTTGTTTAATGGCGGTTGGCAAACCAGCTTTTGGTGGATGTCCGCCACCTACTGGGGTGGAGTGTGAAGACCAGTGGAAAATACTACCAGATTTAATCATCTAAAAAAAAGCCTTACTTCTGTGTATCAAACGTGACTCTCTCAGAAACCTTAATAAAATAGGGTGTATTTTAGATTTTTTCTGTGCACTCTGAAATAATTATTTAATTGTTAGTTTAACTTTCAATTCTTTGGTATCTTAATATCATCTTCATTCTTCTTCAATCCCTCCCTTGCCATTTTATCCACCGACTCATTCCCCTTTCACTCCTACATGAGCTGGTACCCATATAAATGTAATTTATGTATCTAGCGGATTAATTCTGTGTAGGACCTGTTATATGTCATATATGTAGGATCTTGCCTAGCATCGGATTTACGAATGGTTGGTTGGTCAAACTGGACCAATGTGGTTTGAGATGGAGGGGGGATTTTTCTGAAGCAAGCAATCAGATGCATCCAGTCGTCCTCTACCTTTTGCTAATGGTAGCAGGAGAAGAGATCTGATTGGGTTATGAAGAAAGTTGGTTGCGAGGCAACGCCAGCATTAGGGGCTGTGTCCACCAAGGCCCATTTAAGACGAGTTGAAAAATACTCAACTTTGGGCAGAATGCTGTCCCTGAACAGCCCCTGAAAACGCAGCTGAAAACGGCAGGAGCTCGGCTGAAAACGTCCGCTGCAGGTGAAGCGTTCTGCCCAAAGTTGAGCATTTCTCAAGTCTCAACTGTTTTCCCTGTTCATGTTTGTTAATTTTATTTTGCAATTCAACAAAATTATAGGACTTAATCAAAGCAAGTACTGAATGTGTCGTAGGTTTAGATAGTATATTGATAGACATAGAGAAAAGTGTGGAAAACCAATCTATGAATGAAGGAAAGAGTATCAGTGTTTCTTTACAGTCATCAATAGAACTACAGAGAAAAGGAAAATGTGTATTTGAAACAGATTAATAAAAGATATAAAAGATTTGTAGTGTCTCAAATAATTTACAACCCAAATACTGCTGCAACTGTAATATTTTTTATTTGTCTTTTCTAATGACACATCTGTATATTGCAAAAAAACACAGCTTTTCTTACATTCTTTGTTTTTGGTTTGTGAGTAGAGCT
The DNA here is from genome assembly GCA_029783895.1 of Triplophysa bombifrons. NCBI lineage: Eukaryota > Metazoa > Chordata > Actinopteri > Cypriniformes > Nemacheilidae > Triplophysa > Triplophysa bombifrons. The sequence goes on from CM056457.1 coordinate 3,983,192, forward strand.
TGCACTTAAGGTTTTATTATTAACTGTTGTCATTTTTGGTGAAGAAATATTTAACATTAAACAAGCACAAAAGTAAAGTAATTTAAAAAGGAATGTCAAAAAACATTTATTACAATATACAAAAATATAATCTTGATACAAAAAATATAAATAAAAAAGTTTAAGTGCAAATGATTCTATAGATTGTAAGACTTAAAGAGTATTTTTCTAAAATGTTCTTAGCGGAACAAAAAATGGCAAAATACTTTAAGACATATAGAAACGTATATAAAATACATTAAGGAAAAAAGAAAATACATTATGTAAAAGATTGCAACATCTCTGTTAGCTCTAAAGATAAATCTTATTGGCTATATTTATTTGAACAAATAAAAGTTAACATCCTCACAATATTAACAAAACTATATTTGAACCAACATCTCTAACTCTTAATACCTTTAAAATTTAGAGAAATAATACAATTTAAACAAAAGGCATCAATTAAATAGCTTAAAACATTTGTTTTCTTATACCCGAGAACATTGAGGATGTTGTAGACAATCCTTTGACTATTCAACTCAATTTAACTCAACTTGATTCTGCCGCAACGCCCTTCGCTGTTATAAAATGCACTTTAACGCACGGATAGCTTCAGTCAGTTTGATTACATTTGAAATTACTTTGCAAAACAACTGCCATATTCACTTGTTTGATCGAAAATTACACTGTAAACATCAATAAAAACTTTAACTTGGCAAATTACCATGGCATTATCCACAGCTAGCCGTGCGTTAAAGGATTAACTCTGCTTCCTCCACATCGTGCATTACAACCCTTTAACGCATGGCTAGCTGTGGATCATCCCTTTCTTAAACCCTGGTTATTTTTTAAATCACAGTTATTTTTAGGTTTAGCATAAAATGCACATGTGAAAGCTCATGATTCTCAAGAAAGTTCTAACACAGCAGAATCTAAAACTGCGAAAACTGGCGGTAATAAAAACAAAAAGTGGTCAAAGTACATGGTATTTACAAGACATAAAATACATGAATCCTATATATATATTGAAGATGTCCTGTAAATAGGCCTAATTTACACAGTTAATACAATCAGATAATTTACCTTCACCACCTGTTTACATTACACATAACAAGTTTAAGAGATTATGCATTTGATTTGATTCTTTGGAATGTCCGGTCACTGCGAAGCTCAATTCCCATTTCCATGGTAGAAACTGGCTTATAACTCCCACTGCGTCGGTTTATAAAGTATACCGTACAGTTCGTAGAGTGCAATCTCTGCTAAAGACTGTGCAGACAAACAAAGAGAATGTTTATAAGCCTTAAAATCTTCTTAGGTAAACATACTGATTACAGGGCTGTACAGTTTTTATATTTATGTTGCACATGCAATGAAAAAATCTGTCTTTGCTATGAATAAATGTAATAGTGTTGCACACGTGCGATACAGTTTGGCTGGTGCATTAGACAGAGCCGCTTGTTTGTGTGAAGTTTGTTTTTCATTGTGCTTGTTCGTGTGTGAGGTTAACTAATGGCGCATCATTATTTATTTTGGATTTTGTTTGGTTTTTGCAATTAAAACTTGTTTTCCGGCTGCATCAAGTCCATTGATCTAGAGCCCTATTATCTGTGCGATGTGGGAAAACATGGAAGGAATCACGAAAGCACTATTCTACTATTTAAATATGTCCTTTGCTTGTACTGCGTTACAATGTGTGAATGAAAAAATGAATTTGGTAAAAAACAAAAATTATATGGCCCTAATTTATCCATTTGTATAACGTTATTTGTACAATGTCCTTTTTCAGTCAGCTACCTGTGTATTTATGTCATGACCTGCCCTTGTGTTTTAAAAAGATGATAACAGATGTATACTTGTAATGCAACTGTTTGGCCAGTGCTACAAAACTTTAAAACTCTGTTTCAAAAAAAATAGCAAAAACAGTTAACATACTGAACATGCTGTCAGGTCAGGTGATCTCATCTCGCTCCACACTGTTCCCAGTGTCATTTCTAAGAGTTTCCATTTCATGGGATTCTCCTGTCTGGTTCTGGTCCAAACCGGGCCACTTTGTAGAACGAGTCCCGTCAGATTCCACTGAGTTCTGTGTTAAGGACAGGACATTTGAAACAAATCAGTCTTCTTTAGGACAATTCTGTCTTTGTAAATGTCAATATGTAACCTTCTTATAAACCATACTGTATAGTTTATTATTATACTATATTTACATAAAATACAACATATTATATTTTAGTACTAACAGTACTAACCTGAGAACCCTGCTTAGATGTTGTATCGACAGGTGTCCCTGACATGTGAGATCAGATGAGTTAGTCATAGTTAAACAGAAAAGCACTAAATACCAAAGACATTAGAAGCTATGGACCACTTTGCAAGATGTAAACATGGTCCAGAAGCACTTCCGACTTGAGTTATTTATTTTATTATTCATTCAAATTAACATATGTAATTAAATCTTCAATATATTTGTTTAAAATGTTCTGTTGATTGTATTCAGTTCTATTCACGTCATCCGAACTGGCCTATTTCTAAAAATTATATTACATCATTGTACTATAAAATTATATTTATATATTTTTTAAGGTATGGTGACTAATTTCTTGTTGAAAATGTACTTCATAGAACTTAATGAAGAAAATAAAAGTGGAATAGAGGAATCAAAGATGCAGGTCGCCATTGCAAGCCTGTCCTGAAGAGATTGGTCAGATAAATGGTGATGTCTTGCAGAATACAAAGCTAGAATGGAAGTGAAATTCTAGAAAATATCAAATATGTGTCATTAGATACATACAGTATACAATACAATTCATACTCACAATGTGTAAAAATGGGTAAAATCAACAGGGGAATGATAAACAGGATTTCAGAGGGGAAGACAACAAATCTCAGATCTCCCACCAGACGTTCACCATTAACTGAGGACAGAGTCACATTTTAAACTCAAACACTATAATGCATAATATCTTGTGCCAATATTGTGTACAGGAACATCAAGTCTCATCAACTCACCTGCTATAAATATGACCTCTATCATCAGTGTCACAGAGTACACTAAAATACGACCAACTCCTCCATACAGGAACATAATGCTTTTGATCCAGTGCTCTGTAGATCATAAGGAAGATTTACTTTTATTAGTAAATCTTAATTCCTTTTATTATTTGAATTATTAGTTGTGACATAGAGAAGATAGAAAACGATAAATTCTTTACTCGAATTGTTGACTAGGATTTCAGAAACGAAGAGCATCCACATTACTTGAAAAATTCCACCTATACAAACCGGTCCAACAAACTCTGTCAATAAAAAAAACAAAGTTGTATTTATTATTAGAAACCAGAGAGAGTTTTTATAGTCCGCGTACAATTAAATCATGTGAACTAGATATAATAAAATAACCATTGTTAATAAAAATATTCAGACCTTTTTTCTCATTTTTCAAGACTGCAATGTAAACCCAAATGAATATCACACTCAATACACTCATCAGTATCCATACTGCTTTATCCAGATAAAGAAAGACTGAAAAATATGAGAAAGTGACACAGTCAGACACTAAAGTATATGTCTAAAGTAATGATAAACCATCACACACGTAATATGTAATACATTCAAGATTAATCAACAAGTATATCGCAATAAATAATAATGAAACATCTAATATGTATTTTAATTCAGTCCTTATATCGAAGAGAATATCCTTTCTCATACTTACAGTATTTTTCTGCTCTACTTGCACTTTTACAACACCGGCGGAGCAAACACAGACAAGCAAGCACCAGCAGTGCTGCAGCAAAAACTACAAAACCAGAGAGAGAAAGATACAGATGGAAAGAATTAAACTGGTCTTAATAAATAATGAGTTGTGTCTTCTATTCTGAGCATGTTTATCAGTTTATTCACCATCAGGAGCGTTCTCACTTACGTGTCCAGAAGCCAACAAAAGGGTACAACAGAAAGCCGAGTTGTGCTGAAGGCAGCAGAAAAAAGCCACAAGCAGCTGCTTGTTTTCCAACTTTTTCATAGAATCGCTTACATAATTTTCCAAAGCCTGAAAGCAACTTCTCAAAGCGTTTAGCCAATTCTATTACAAAAATAAACACAAAAGTCACAAAAATGTACACTGATCATTAAAGAAATCCTCATTATAAGCAAATGTTCTTCTGTTTTCATGAAGTGAGACAAACATAAATGGAATATGAATGTTAAATTCCCAAACATAAAAAACAGTGATGTTTTGTTGCTGGAGGTGGTTGTGTAAAGCAAAATTATATTAATTGTTTTTAAAAAAAATCCATAAAAACAGCAGACATCACTCACGTATGATAAAGACCAGAGACACCAGGACCAGCAATAGACAGATAAACTCCTGAATGTAAATGAATGTGTCGATGTCTCTGAAACGTTCCGCTAACAATGCTGGAACAAGTATTAAAAACATAAATAATTTACCTAATTAAATTAGTTAAAATTATAATATGGCAATAAAATAAAATGACCAAAACTAAATAAACAGAGCACGTCCTCTTAAATATCAAATTAATATTAAACCATGACAGGTAGCTTTTTTACTTAAAGAGAAATAAAAAATGTATACTTTGGACTGATATAAATAGTGTAGAATAATTGTGAAATCAACAGATGTTTTTCTAATACAATGATGTCATTGTTACAATAAAAATAATTGTGGATTAACCAACCTGAATACATGGTTACCAAAACAGCAGGAAAATTCAGATCAGCATGTGAAGACTCAATGTTCTTTTTAATAACACCTGTAATAAGAGATGATAAAATCATACTCATTAAGGGGTTTAAATATATATGCAAATTTTATCATAATTATTGTTAATGTTATATAAATGTTACTAAACGTAAAATAAACCTGGAAAATCGTTGATGTATGGTGTGACCCAAAGCAACCTCAAAGGACTCAGAATACAAAGCACACAGCAAGAGATCCTCTCATACAAAGATGCTGAAACAAATGTTCAGAAAATTAAGCAATTAAAGTCTGATCGTCACTCGTGCAGTCATTTCAAGAGATTTAAGGGAAACATTTTGGAAAAAATTTATTAAGTTAAAAAGGCCTGTAAGTATACTGTACTGTAAAGATTTAGATGAGCTCAACTGAATTACCTTCAGTAGTACCCCAGAGGACAAAAGCCAATAATATGAGAATATTCGGACAAAAGAAAAGACAAAATTGAAGCAGCAGCCTTGTGCCTAGAGTGAAAAAAAATGATTTAGAAAACAATAAATTGTTCTACGTTTGTTTATTCCAGCTAAATAAAAACATACCTTTGTTATTTGATCTACAGTAGATCATAGAACAGAAGAGAAGAGCAGATCCACAAGCAGAAATACACAGAATCAACACCATTATGTGTAAAGAAGAGAAACCTGAAACACAAACACACACATCAGTGTAAACCTGTAGACAACTAAATAAAACTATTACTGAATTAGACAGTATTCCGAGGTATGTACAATTGAATAAACATTAATGCAAAATAGAGCATATAATATAAATATGAAATAATATTGCACCCATTTAGTGGTGAGACAACACCCTTTTTTTAAATAACAATTACATGTTGGTGTCTCTTGGTGAGTTCTTGAGAGAATTTCTTGAGACTGGCCATGAAATTATCATTTTCAGTCTCTTTTTGCATCCTGTATGTAACTTTATTCAATAATTTGAACCATGTGATGAAACCCATTTCGATCTATGTTGAAAATAACAGCGTGTTTGTTAGGTTTATTTAATCTTCAACAACTCACTCAGTTGTTGCAGCATTACAGTCGTGTTGTTTGAGAGTCGTCCAGCAAACACTTGACACATGTAAAGTCCTTTATCTTCAGTTCTGACTCTCTTCAGTCTGAGAGAGAAGTTTCCTCTGTGGATTTCATCACTGAAGAACTCAACTCTGTGTCTGTATCGCTCATCTGATGCGTCTAATAGAGTCTGATTGTTTTGATAGAGCAGAACTGTGATGTTTTCATTTTTATCTCTTTTCCTCCATGAAACCTCTTCAATGTCTTCAGGTTGGATGTGAGAGTCCACAGAGCAGTTCAGAGTCACGTCTTCACCCACATACGCTGAATGATCTGATCCCAATACTCTCAAATATTCTAAAAAAAAGAAACAGTATGACAAAATGCAATATCAATTCAGCATTTATTTTAAATAAAATTCTATTTTAAAGTAGATCTAAACTGACCCACACTTACCAACATCTTTTATTTCGACCAAAGTTTTCTCAGCACCCTCTACACTGTAAACTTTACATCTATAAACCCCTTTATCCTCTTGTCTCACATTCTTCAACATGAGAGAGAAATTTCCAAGTGTAAAGTTGTCAGTGAGGAAATGTGCTCGATCACGATAATCTTCATGCTGGGCCTCTGGTCTAATACCTCCATCTTGATACAGATGAACTACAGTCTCTGAATCAGTTTTTCTCCATTCCACTCGCAACTTTTCCAACGATAAGACTGAATCAACAGAACAGGGCAGAAGAACTGAACCTCCCAGAGGAACAACCAGAGGACGTGAACCTCGAACACTGAACTCCAGAGTATCTGCGTGTGTAAAAAATATATAATTACATAGCCTAGTAAGTGATTAAATAATACAATGTTGGGTCAGATAGGACCAATAGTTTATGCATAATTTAGATTAGGCTGTGAATGACTGGTGGGTTTAAAGAGACTGAAAGTCATTACAGAGATTGGCAAACCACATCCACCCTCTTGAGGTTCTTCCGGAGACCGGAAACGTTGAAAAATATAAACATATAAACATAATCACTCCTACAATGATCTACAATTATTATTACTATTAGATTGGCTTTATTAAGTGTCGTTATAGATTATCTACTTGATCACGTCTTTAATCCATTAAATCATGTTTTTATCGTTTAATGTATTGTGACCGCATCGATTGTTTACTGTTATATGACTTTCTCAATGAACGAACATTTCAAACACTCTTTGAAAAGAGAATTTAATGCAAGCGAATACCATCATCTTTGAGTCATATAGTTATGTCTTTAATAAGTTAATCATTTTGGAGACAAAAAGAAAACACAAGACTACACGCGTGAAACATAAAATAATAATACATACCATAGAATATCTCGAAGATGAGCATCAAAATACAGTTTAGAAACTTCATCTTCAAATGTTTTTTTTACTATTGGCCATTATTTTGACCACGCACCTGTCGTGGTGCCAAGTATAAATAAATAAACAACTTTTACAATCGTCTGCGTCACCGTTACTGTAACTTTCGATGTGTTGTTGACATGCACATCATGTCTTCGCCGATGTAATTTAAAGAGACAGGGGCACCTGCAGCCGCAGGTCGGCAATCTGGGCGTATCGAAAGGGCGGGGGGCGTACCCAAAGGTCTTTTCAACTGGACACGAAAGCTGCCTGTTTAACATCATCTTAAACGCTATTGGCCTACATCTAAAGCCACTTTTTCACTGTGGTGTTTTTGTATCGAAGATTTTAAATATGAAACGATAATCTGCAGATGATTTATAAAGATACTAGTGAATATTTTAATATTGGCCTCGACGCGAATCTAATGTGCGAGTTCTCCGTGATCTGCGGACTGTTAGCGCCGCCACGAACAGCTTGATGGCAGCAAATACTACACCTCAAATTGGCCACTGCCTCTTATATCACTGTAATAGGATTATTATCTTAGTTTGGGTTACATTTCATAATATGGAATCGTTGTTCTGATGAATGTTTCGAGACTAATCATTGCCTGGCTGCATGTATTTAATCTTCTTCGTCTTGGAGCACTATGAGTACTTTTGAATGAATTGTTTTTCCATATTGGGCAAAGTAAACTGAACAATAAAATGTGTTTACTTTACCAAAAATAATCACATTACCTTAACCATATTTAAAATGAAAACGAAAAGTAACAGGTCTTAATGTAATTTTGCGTTTTATTGTTAATGTAAAATAAAGGTATGAGGATGCACATTTTTGATTTTAACTATTTAGAAATAACTGATATTTAAGGAACAGCTGATAAGTGTCACAATCAATTGTGAATTACAATTATTATTTAAAGGGTGGTTCAAGGTCTCTAAAATAATAACACTTACAACTGCACTAGCGTCTTATAAATTCATAATAATTTACTTTCCTTGGTGTCATGATAGAATAACAACATGTCATACTGTAAAGGCATTTCTACCGTTTAAGTACAACTATGATTTAGTATGTAAACAAAAACATACAGAAGAAGACTGAAATACTCATATAACAACTTCAGCTGCTTCTAGATGAGTAAGAGCTATTTACTAAGGCCTACTTTCTGTAATTTTTAAAAACTCAATTTCGGCACGCCCCCACCTTTCGACACGCCCATTTATTTGACCTGCAGATATGCCTAATAGATTTAAAGGTCTTATTTTGCCATCTAGTGAAGAGAAGTGTAACAGTTTCTTCATGCAGAAGCTTAAGTCGAAATCACGGGATAACACTCAGACCACCAGACACCAGATAAAATAATACACTTCTTCATTTATGGATAGAAAAAGTAAGTTTTGTATAATTAGAAACCGCATCTTAAAAACAATTCTAGCTGGAGCATTTAACGATTCTTGTGAGTGCGTAACAAACAGATTTAAAAAGTTTTCAGATAGAAATGACCTTCTATGGACTGAATAAAAAGTATGATTAAAATGTTTGGAAAACTCTACAGTTTAATGTGTTTTTTATAATCCTTTCCACAAAGAAACATGGTGGACCATAGTTACACTAGAACTGAGAACCATACTCTTATCAGTAGCACTGATACATCCCATCTGACTACTTTAAAATCAGAATATTTCAGATACAATCAAATGTCCATTACACCACGTGTAGCAGCAGCCCAGCACTAGATCAGAGTCCATAGATTGAAATGACCTCACAGAGGACAAAAGAGGTCCAGTAACCAATAGGAACACAAAACAGGGTCATAAAAACGGATAGGCTCAACATCTCAACGTTTTTATGCTTCTGTCAACATGGTCTGTCTCTTGTCACATCTCAGTACAATGTTCTGGTCATCAAGGTGTCCTTTACTATTGTGATAGAAAACATCTGACTACACACACAATAAAATAATGCACAAAGATTTTGTAACATGCTAATTATTCTATGATAGATGATGTCATTTTATGACTATTCTGCGGTTCACTTTTGATGGTACAACTTATACAAGTTCGCTTTACTGGGAAACACCACAACCTCTATCATCTGGCAAACCATGTGTCAGGAACAGGGGAGAAGAACCCAAGTGCAGGCAGCGGCGGTGAGGGGGTTAACAAAGGTTTATTTGGACAAAACAGGAACAAAACAAAAGCCCACGATGGGGTAACAAAGACAAGACTAAAATAGTAATATATAACAACAAGAAACAAAGACTAAACTAAAAACAAACCGACACATCGTCTTACAAACAGGCAAGATATGGTTTATCCACAGGGCCAGGATTAAACAAGCGAAACAGCACACGACTCGGCAACAACACAAACAAACTGTTCCAGCATTAGTTCATTTTAAGGAAATGTTACTAAACTTTAGTTGTTGTCTGCGCATGTGTTTTGATGAGTGTCAAGTGATCGTGGAAGCACAGATTACGTATAATATATCATAATTTTACAGCAATATTACAATTACATTTCCAATCTCAGCCATCGCAATTTAGCATTCACAACTATTTTTTTATTAACTGTATTATTTAACCTTTTCAAATTAAATAATCTTTAAATAAAATAATGTAAGCTGGTATTTTTAAATGTTATGTATTTATATTAAATATGGTATTTACTTTGAGTTAGGTTTAATAAAACATCTCCAAATATCACTGGATGAATATACACATCTTACAATTTCCAACATTTAACGGATGTTAGTAGTGAAGTATTTTAGCTACCGAGGGATGCATATCATTACTCTTGTCCACTTATTAGGCAATATTTGATGCATTGGGTCAAGTATAGTTGTGGCCTAATGGTTAGAGAGACAGATTTAAAACGTAAAGGTTGCAAGTTAGTTTCTCAGGCTGGCAGGTTTCCAAGGCTTTATTAGGTGACCCCCAATGGGATTACCTATGGCATATTGTTCACATATTTAATTTGTTATTATAATTTTGAAACCATTTACATGAAAAAATACATTAAAAACTTAGGCATAAGGTTTTTCATACTAATTGTATTCCTTAAAAATGTCTTTCTGATCCTCAGCCTCCTACAGTTTAGTATTGAAAGGCCTTTCTCCAGATTAAAATAAGCCTTTCAGGATAGGACGTTTCCACCTCTTTTAACATTTGGAAAATGCACGAAGCTCCTGTTCCACCACATCCCAAAGATGCTCTATTGGGTTGAGATCTGGTGACTGTGGGGGCCATTTTAGTACAGTGAACTCATTGTTATGTTTAAGAAACCAATTTGAAATGATTCGAGCTTTGTGACATGGTGCATTATCCTGCTGGAAGTAGCCATCAGAGGATGGGTACATGGTGGTTATAAAGGGATGGACATGGTCAGAAACTATGCTCAGGTAGGCTGTGGCATTTAAACGATGCCCAATTGGCACTAAGGGGTCCTAAAGTGTGCCAAGAAAACATCCCCACACCATTACACCACCACCATAATTGCATTAATGAGATATTGAACAGGCGTTCCTAATAATCCTTTAGGTGAGTGTATAAAGGCTATGATATTTATGTATATATGACTGGGCCTAACATTTTAAACCTCAACCTCATGTCACAGCAGACCTTCCTCCTCTGCTGCAAATTATTTATCATACATAGTGAAGTGTACTGAAAAGCATTCATTTTCCAAAATTATGACCATTGTAGTAGTTTCTAGAATTAAAAGAATCTCCATTTAATATGACATCAGCAACTGTTGCAAATAAAGCTGATACAATGCAAAGTCAGTTTTCAGAATCCAAATAAAGGTTTAATTTTTTAAGAAACATACATAGAAGGAACACAAAAGAGCTTTAATACTGCCTTCAAAATTAGCAATGTGATCAAATACACACAACACAATTTTGGTAAAATACCATAGTAAACATGCTAAAATTACAGTTAGAGACATCTCAACAAATCTACAGTTTATGTAATAAAGATACCCATGATGAGTATATATTTTAAATATTATAGTTTAATAATAGCGCATATATTTAAAATATTTTTATATTTAATTGAATAATTTTATAGCGTTTGTAGTTTTATAACACATAACTTAAATAATTTAATTTTATGATTTTCATGCAGCGTTTTATACACTGATGCAGATTTAAGTCTTCTGTGAAAAAACTTGTTTTACAGTCAGAAACTTTAAGCTTCCCGCCTGTTTCCATGGTGACTCGTGAAATCTGTTATCCATTGACAATGTCTTCATGTTGTTTCTGTGAGCGCGTGCTAACTCTGGGTATCTTTGGGGAGGTTGATTAAACTAACTCTTTTCAGGGGTTTTGGAACCGACATACCCCGAGTAAGCAAGGTTTGGGTTAATCAACCGAGAGTTCAGGGTTTAGCTGACGGTAAATTTACCTGCTTTCTGGAATACACCCCAGAGAGAGAGCATGGCAGGTCAAAACAAACAATGTCAGGTCTCTCTCTATACTAATCACGAGGGGTCTGTCATTATCCTGCCACTAGACTAGAAAACCATGACCAAGGAGGCAGCATCATGACACCATGATCTGCCCTGAGCTTTTAGTGTTGTGTTACAGGCTGTTTGCAGTGGAAGACCTTTACCATTATATGAAGGTCAAACAAAGTAACTATTATTAAATATCAAAAAAAAAGGCCAAAGCAAATTGTATTTCCTGTTTAACATATTATTAACAACAATTACAAATAAAATAACGCTTACGAGTTGATGTTGGTTGATTAGTTATTATTGTGTAGTGTTTACTGTAATCGTTCTTCAGCCAAATGGTTAATACACTTCCTATACAGTTTAGGACTAGACTGTATTTAAATATATGTAATGGCATTAACTTCAATGTTTTCTGTATGATCTCTTAACAATAAAGTTGCTTAAAAGGTTCTTCACAGCGATATCACAGAAGAAGCATTTTTGGTTCACAAAACAATTCGCTGATTTTAGGAAGGGGGCATCATTTAAGAAAGTGGGCCTAATGTTGGTAATGTCACGAGCACGCCCAGATAACAGAAAGTGGGTTTATTCTAAAATAATCCAACACCCTTTTCAGGACAAGTTTTGGAAGTTGTATAAAATTTATTTAAATTGAACTGAAAATATAACAGCAAGTTTTTTTAGTTGATATGGAAACAGAGCCTTGAAGATTTATATGAATTCCATTAGCCTCTTCCCTTCCTGTATGTGTCTCTTCCTCTCCCCTGATTTTACTGCTCATGAGTTTACTTCATGGGTCTCCAATGATATGTGGTGACTCCAGGGATGTTTCTCATACACAAAGTGTCTGTAAATCTTTAAATATCTGTGGATTTCCCATTCAAGAACACAACATACAAAAGCAACTGATAAAGCAGCCGTTCCCATAACTAAATAAAGCAAGTGAAATGATTAGAAACCGCAAAACATATGAGTGATGTGAAACTTCCTTTTCCTGCCACAGTCTCTCTAGATATCTGCTTATATTTTAGGCCTGAAGGAGCCACATTTCCCAAAGTCCCATAAAGCAAAGAAAGAGTGAAACGGATAGGTAAAAGAGGGACGAAGACAGACAGGCTGGCGTGTATAGTTGCTGTGTCTTAAAACAGCTTCAAACATGTTCACATTTCTGAATTGGCTGTAAAATTGACTCCTGAGCTTTTATTACTTTTATTACTCGCGGCTACCTGCCCTGCAATTTGTGCACTTTCATTTAAGCCACTTTGATAAGAAAGAGACCACAGGTATAACTCAGCTTGAATTTACCTTTAGATGGTGCAAGTATAACTGAATGTTTTTGAAGACCATGTTCTTATGAATCCTGCCGATCATGTCTGACATCTCTCATTACTTCAAATTCATAGTTTTTTAACTATGAGTGCTCCAAAGACAGAACAGGAACAAAAATCATAAAACTGCTAAATGATTCATCTCAAAATTATTAAGGGATCCGTTCAATGCTTCACAATTCAATTTTCAGGCCAAACAATGCAAATAAATAACGGAAACAAATTGAATAAAAAAATGTGTTACTAGTGCTCTACTCAATTTCTATGACTGAACAGTTATTTACGATTATTAAACAATTCCCATAAAGAAATGAATCAGTGTTTTGACCAAGAATCAGATGCGCACTGAAATCAGAGGTCTGTGAATCCTCTCTGAACCAACATGTGAACAAAATCAACCACAGAGATCTCAGAACAAGCATTTATGTTTCACAAGAGAATAAACTTTACAGACTTTAGATTTACTAGAGAACTTTATGCCCATAACATCAAACTGGAAAGCAGCGAAACACAAAGACAAACACGCCCTTGTCGTTCATCATTCGAACTATAACATTTGCCCTCAGAGAACATTGCACAATGGAGATTTTCAAGCTTTTTGAACATTTTTATTTGAACATTATTCATTTGACTAAAAGATGCCCATATGTAGACTACAGAAAGCCGAATAATTTCACATCAAACAACATAAATGTACTGCCATGTCAAATTGCACGTGATCCGAACGCAAAATGATTTATTCTTACGCACACTGAAGGGCCTGTCAGTAAAGTAAAAGAGAAACTCGTATGTGCTTGTGACGCAAGAGGTGCTCTGCTCCTGTTGCGCGCGGCTGAATCAAACGCGTGTGCGCGTGGAGAGAGCAGCACCTCTCTAACAGGATCCAGCCGGGTCAGGTCACCTTTGTATAGAGGAAAACACTGCAATCCTAATGATCTATTTCTTAGATAATGTAAACAAATATATGCCTACATTTTTGGTAAATTGTAGAAGTTTAGCCAAACAAAATTTGAGCGTCTCTGCGAAAGAGAATTGCGCATTGTGCGCGCACCACGGGTATTTACTTGTGCGCTAGTTTACACGCGGATTGGGAATGAAGGTGATGTCTTATTGGTTGTTGATGCTGGATCTCAGACAACGAGACACCGAAACTCTTACCGGTCTGGTTTGAAACAGGAGTTCTGTTATCTGGCGGAGGCGCACCGATGCATCGCATCTAAGGTAGGCTGGATTTATAAAAACTAAGAAACTAAATGAAACGTGTTCTCTTCAGAGAGTTTTGAGTATTTGATAAGTATTTAAAATGATACAAGTGATTGACAGCTAGACACTTTTAAGAACTTTCATTGCAATAACGCTTTAACTTACAAAAGAATCGACACCTGATAGCGTTTTATCTGATGCATTAAAACAATAGACTGCTTAAGTCGGTAGAAAGAGCTTATTGTAAGTTGCACTTTTGATGCAAAGTGCTTGGCAATTGTCCTGTTGCCATGGTTACTCTCTGTGAAACCTCCATCCTCAAACGGATAAACGCTATTAAATTACATACTGTGCAGCGTTATGAAAATGACTTTATTAACCCTGGGTGAGGTTTCACGCCACCATGAGGGGCGTCAGACCCCCTGAGATTTTCCTTTTTGTATACAGTCATTCTTCGCACTGGATGAGATCCCTGCTGAAAAAACAATACAAACTCTAATGGTTTCCATTACAGATAATCATTACGAATGATGATAGTGTAATATGTTTTGGGTTTACGTCCACCACATAACATCCCTCCAATATAACTCAACACATTACCAGCAGACACCCACAGAGATCATTTTAGTTTCCATCCCAAACCAATACAATTCCCATTACAACCATTAAATTCATGAGAACTTCCGTGACATTTTCCATTGTTTTGTCCAGCAGGGATGTCCTTTGTCATTGTCTGAGCGAGCACTCATGGTTATTAAATAAACTGTCTGTGTATATTATGGCTGACTGTCATATATGAGCCATGGATATAGAAGATGTGATGCGTCACTGACATTTTTCTCACTTAGTGGGTGCTTATTGCACAGAAGCAAAGTTAAATATTCACCGGTACGCTGAAATGCAGACGGTTCATATGAATTAGCGTCTACAGGACTGTTTGTACTCATAACACCGACATCGTTCCCCTTGTTTCGATTTATGGTTCAGTGGATATCTAAAGCACTCATCTATTTGTGCAACACATTGTGTCTCTCTGTTCTCTTTGCATGCCTCATGTAAAACGAGAGTGCCACTTAAAGTCAAGGTCATACAAAAATATAACTACAGTAACTTACATGAAGAGTAAACAACTCAAATGATGTCTTACTACAGAAGTGATGGGACAAAAATCTAATTCTTTTCTCATTTATTCACCATCATGTCGGTACAACACAGATATTTTGAAGAACGTTGGGAACCAAAGAACAATGAACCCCATTGACTTCCATCGTATGAACACAAAACCCCATTTCAGACTTTTCTCAAAATATCAGCTTTTTTGTTTCACTGTATATACAGATCTTTAACCACACGAGGGGGAATAAATGACTGGATTTCTATTTCTGGGTGAACTATGGACGATTTAAAATTATATTACAAATACAAAATTATTGAAAAAAAGGTCTTTAAAAATGTGGGGTTTTTAGTTTATTAAATGTATTTGATAAAGTTAATTTAAACACGCCACTTGTGTTTTAAACAAACATGT
The DNA here is from genome assembly GCA_029783895.1 of Triplophysa bombifrons. Taxonomy (NCBI): domain Eukaryota; kingdom Metazoa; phylum Chordata; class Actinopteri; order Cypriniformes; family Nemacheilidae; genus Triplophysa; species Triplophysa bombifrons. The sequence goes on from CM056457.1 coordinate 3,998,908, forward strand.
TTTTTGTTTTCATTTTCTTGTTTTCAGCCTCTTGATGACTCCAAAATCAGAAGTTCTTCGCAAAAGCTGATCGTGCGTCCCAAGATGGCAACCCAGGGTCCCATGTGGAACACGTCAACCTTCGACATCTTAAATCGGTCTGAAATCACCAACGTCACCCTAAACTCCAGTGAAAGCTTTCTCTCGGAGGACGAAAGCACCAAAGTCATGGCCGTGATATACCTCGTCGTGTTTGTCCTGGGTTTGACGGGAAACTCTTTAGCTATATTCGTGGTTCTGCGTAACACTAAAATGAAGACGGTCACAAACATGTACATTTTAAACTTAGCGGTAGCCGATGAGCTGTACATCCTCGGACTTCCGTTTCTCACAACCCACAACGTGCTCTCCTACTGGCCGTTCGGCAACTTTCTGTGCCGTATCGTGATGTGGGCAGACTCCATCAGTCAATTCACCAGCACATTCTGTCTGACAGTAATGAGCATTGATCGCTACATGGCCGTGGTGCATCCCGTCCGCAGCGCCAGGTGGAGGCGACCCAGTGTTGCCAAGGTGATAAATAGCATGGTGTGGGGGCTATCTTGTGTTCTGACACTGCCTGTCATTATTTACTCTGACGTTCAGCCCGATCTGAACACCTGCAACATGAGCTGGCCCGAACCGCGTGACGTGTGGTCCACCGCCTTCATCCTCTACACCGCCGTCTTGGGCTTCTTCTGCCCTTTGCTGGTCATCTCGCTTTGTTACCTGCTCATCGTGGTGAAGGTGAAGTCGGCCGGGGCGCGGGCCGGGCTCTCCAAACGTCGCAGATCAGAGAGGAAGGTCACGAGGATGGTGGTGATCATAGTAGTGGTGTTCGTCCTGTGCTGGTTGCCATTTTTCATCCTCAACATCATCAACCTGATCCAGACTCTGCCGGAGAACAACCTCGTCACTGGCGTCTACTTCCTCTCCGTCATCTTGACTTACGTCAACAGCTGTGCCAATCCGTTTCTCTACGGGTTCCTGTCTGAAAACTTCAAACAGAGCTTCCAGAAGGTGCTCTGCATCAACAGGGTCAGCGGGGGGGGCGACGGTCGCCTGGGTCACTCGCACCTGAACAGGAGCCGTCAGAATGACCGGTTCTCCTCTCAAAGAAGCTCTGAATACAATGAGCAAATGCAGAGCTATCAAGTAAGGTCATCAACGATAAATCACAGAACGTACAACACCACTCAAATCAAAGGGTGAAAATGATGTATCGTCGCTGTCGGACTGAAAGCTTGTTTCTTGAAAACTGCCACTTTACAAGAAATGAAAAAAAACAATTAAACAATGTGTTGTAAAAGCTCTTCTCATTAGCTCATAATGGTTAACAAAACTCATAGACAAACACGAGGGTTCACAATAGTAATGATATATAGAAAAAATCTTGAACAAGGGAGATATGAGGTTTCAGTCTGACAGTGACGATATATATATATATATATACTGTATATGTATGTATGTATTAAAAAGACAAGGATTTGAAATCAACCAGGAATAACAATAACTAAATTCTATACCATTCATAATATACAATACACATTAAAACATATAATATACTGTACATAAAATACTGTCAAACATGTGTATTGCCTGTCTCACGTGGGTAAGTCTTTAGGACAGCCTTTAATGAACATCCGAAGAGTGTTCAGGATATAAACTATAAATATATACTCATACATATACATACATATATTATAATTTACAGAAAACACCACCATAAAACCAACATGAATAGAATATACCATGGTCTGTTTGAATACTTGATTCTTATTGGCTGGAAGATGTGCATTAAAAACGTTTAATGCATGGTAGTCCAAGTCGGTTTTTAAATTGGCAAAGGACCATGGTTTACACGGGATAATCCATGGCTAGCCGTGCATTAAAGATTTTAATGCACTTTTCAGAGAGGTTCTTGGCCTCCATGTCGTGAATCAAAATCCTATAATACATGGCCAGTCGTTGATTATCCCTTACATAATGTATAATATACATTACGCACACTTAAGGAAACGCTGTTCAACATCTCTATTGACTCTCGGGTGAGGTATAGTAGGATTTCCAGGATAATCTTTATAAACTTCAACAGTGCTTAACAGCAGAGTGCTTAAGAAGATTTCCACTCAATGAATAACAAATGTTCACTCACTGATGTTTTGTTTCTATTAGACATTTCATTAGTGCTATCACTCAAGAGGAATGAGCTACTATTGATTTCGGTTGTAAATGTCAGGCTTATCAGAGCAAACATTATAGTAGAACATCACTAAATCTTAATCAATAAAGCTATCGCACCGTAAACATCAGATTATAAACCACCTGCCTGATTCAGAATCACATAAATAACTTTTCTCATGGTTTGTCTCTAAAGGCTGGTTAACAGCATAGCCATTGAGAGAGAGAGAGAGAGAGAGAGAGAGAGAAAGAGTTGCGTCAACTCCGTTGACTCCAATGGGACAGTTTTTTCGCAGCAAAGGCGGTTCATGGAGGCTCGCAATAGTTCCCGGACGTTACTAGAAACGTATGGAGCTGCGGCTAAACAGACCGATTGTGACAAACGTTTAACCCATTTAAAGACATAAGTCATTTAATGTACCCACCAAATCCATATAGTCTGCAAACAAACGACATATTGTGGTGGTGTCCCAAAAATATAAAAAAATCGCTCTGGATCGGTTCCACATTTGTGGAATGATCTGCCCGCTGCAGATCAGCAGATTCTGTGACCATCTTTAAGAATCGGCTGAAAACACATCTCTTCCGTCAACACCTGACTGATCAACTCTAACTTTGATCTCTTTTCTATCCTTTCTATTAAAAAAATAAATAAAAAATGAGACAAGTTTTATTGCACTTATGCTTCTTCTATTTGTCTTTATATTGTTCCAATTGCTTCCATGGTTTACCCCATTTGTAAGTCGCTTTGTATAAAAGCATCTGCTCAACGACTAAATGTAAATGTGAACAAAATAAATGAAAGAAATAAAGCATTTAAAGAGAAAACCCAGAACTTCCTGGAACTATCTGAAGGCTCAATGAATCACATCACATATGAAAATTTGAACTTCCGTTGTCACAACTCTCTCTCTTCCAATGGCTTTAGTTAACATTATCTCACATGACAAACACTTAATTGGCTGGTGGTTTGAGAATGTGATTTAAAACTCAAGTCACTGTCATGAACACGCTGATCCAACACAAACCATTTGTTGATGTTTATGGGGGCAGTAGAATGATAAGCAGCATTTCTATTCAATAAACGTGTTTGTTTACACATAGACCAATTTCCGACATCCATTAAATATTAGTAAAGTCTGTGAAGATTTTGAAGATAGTTGCTTAGAGTTAAAATACTTCATATTGTTGTTGTATTCTGAAATCCTAAACAATTTTTATTTTAGACAATTGGTTTGGAGGCCGGGCGCTGTGACAAAACGGAAAACCACCAACCCGAACCACAGGCGCTCAGCCAGTCCATTTAAGAGCTGCATCATGTGTGTGGGAAATCTGAGGGATGGATGCCTAAAACTGTCTTGTTTGCTACGAGCGTGCATCTGGACATTCCTCCATATATGGAGTCCAGCGAAGAAAGAAGTCCATTCTCAACCTCTGGACCCAGAGAGGTTGGTAGCTGTTACAGAAAACATTTAGTTGGATCTTTGACAATTGGTGGTGGTTTAACATTCCTGTTAGATTCTCAATGTCTCTTGGCGGATTTCCAGAATTCCCTGTGGATAAATCTGAGGATATATGAGAAAATACGCATCACTTAAATTTACGTGTCACATCGGATCCAGTTCTGCAGGAGATGGCAGATAATGTTTCATTGCAATGACTTCACACATTAATCACGATCTAAACGTCTGGATGGATGGTTGCGTTCAGTTTCAAATCCAAACATGTGTATCTTCATGCGTATTTATCATAGAAACAATTCTGGGTAAGAGTCACATGTCAACAGTAAGATGATTTGCCTTATATGTTGAGCTGTGTATTGTTTTTGATGTTGTAAAGTTAGGTGTTTTGAATAGAGATCTAGTGAAAGGGGGTCAGGGGTTTCTTTACATAATGCTCACAGTTCTATGGGGATTCAAACACATTTCATTAGTCCATCCTTCTTTGATGAGACCTTAACATATCATGACTTGTTTTTTACCTTGACTGTTTTCTAACATGACTGTTTTTCATGTATTTTAGTAAATATGTATATATTAGAGAGTAGCCATCTAAGCGTTTTATTTCATGTTATAATTTCTTAATGACCTCAACATCACCACAGATGCAATAGGCCTCTTTGGAGTTTGAGACAGGGACAAAACGTTGACTTTTCAGTGTTTTAACATTAACAGTTAGAGTACAGACTGATTTACAGTTTAGCCATTTCAACTAATTCTCAACTGTAGCTGAGGGGCAGGTGCAACTAAAAACTCCAGAAAACTTCAAAACAAGGACGTTACAAAGACGACAACACACTTGACACACCAGCAGTCTAGACAAGACCAGAATCCGTAAGTGTTGAGAAAGTGGACTTTAGCACTGAGTTTAACATTAACATTTCATATAAAAAATACTGGAATCTACAGAGAAAACCGTCTCTCTGCTTCCAAGAAGACATTTTTGCAGAAATCTAAACGCCCTTTCACATCAGGAACAGATATATTAGCATCCACACCGACGGACATTGTTTTCTTATGTTTATTCTAAAATGAACAAATCCAACTGTTGGCTTAAATGAACCTAGAATGTGTCCATATTTGACTCAAACATCGGTTAAAAAATATCAAAGCCTTTTATCCCTTATCCATAAGGAAAAGAGACATGAAATTCACATGTGCAAAAACACGTGATCACATGTGAAATGTGTGTTTTTCGAACATTTTGGGGTGAATCCCATGTGAACCCTATTGGATCACATGTAATGACCCATTCAATCTAATTTTGGCAAGTGGTCGATGTCCTCAGAGCAACATATTTTGTTGACCTGAGGACATCATTTTTATACATAAAACCCAAAACAAACCCCAACACTAACCATAACTTACCCCTAAAATCAGAGGGAAATGATAACAATGGTCTAGATTCTAGAAGTAGCTAATCCTGGTTGGAAGATTGAACTTAAAAAAACTGTTAATTTATTTCTGAAAGCTGATTGGTTGAATTATATGTTGTCCCAGGGTCAACATGATGTTGCTTTAAGGATATCAAGTACTTGGAGAGCCTAAAATCCCATGGGGATTTCCCATGTTCTTCATATGTCACCACATGTGTGTTTAATGTAAATGTGAACGCTCTTTATTTCAGTATATTTTTTGATTGGCTCATTTGGCTGTCAAATTTTCATCAACTAGAACTAAACATAGAACCCTGAAAGTGACCCCAACAATATGGACCCTCTGTATTGTTATAGTTGTGGTGTGTACTGTGGTGCTATTCTCTTGAATTCAGAATTAAATCTTTATCTTTATAGTTGTTGTTCTTGCCGTGCATGGGCGTTAAGATAGAATTGAAGTATCCCATGACGCATCACACAACACGCTCCGTCTGGGGTGTGAAATTCCTCCAAATCGGTTCAAAACGTGCTCTCCTTAACATTCGTTCGGAAATGTGCTTTCGGTGACAACTAAAGAAATTTGAGTCTTTCGTGAGATTAAATGTTCTGCTGTTGCTCTGCTTCAGCCAATCAGCCGAACGATTCATTGTATGCTGCTCACAAAAAGCCAGACAAGACCTTTCATGAGCTTTCCGAAACGCTACACTCATGGGATTCAGAGCCATCTACCCATAAACAACCACCCAGCAACAGGCTTCAACAACTCACTTTAACCATCACTGTTGCACTTTGCACACTATAAATTTCAGCCTGTAAGCACATTCCTGTGCATCTACACATATTCAAACACTTTCCCTTTTACATTTTATTTTATTCATATTCTCTAAAGAAAATTTAGAAAATATGTAACTCTCAAATGTAAACGTGATGCAGTCACAATACAACATTATAGTTTTAGCATCAACAGGTCACATGAGTGTGTTTTGAGTTCAGTCGCATGTTTACAGATGGACCAGCTACCTTGAGTTGACTTGTTAATGTTAGAAAGACCAGTTTTACATCCACAGCCTTGACAGTTGCCTCATCCACACGTTACTTCTCTCTCTCTCTCCTCTGTTTCGCTCTACCCTCATATTCACACTGTTTACTGACAAACTCAGGGCGCAGGAGCCTGCAGGTGTCTGCCGTGAAGGTAACACCTGTCTTTTATCTCTACATCCAAACCTTACAAACTGTCAATGTCAAACCAGAGGGCATTCCCCAGCATGCACTGGGAAATCGATCTGTGCTAAATATTCAAGTTTGGTTTGTTTGCATGGAACTGTTGTATTTGAAATATGGGTGAGTAAAGAAAATGTTTGTTGGTTGTTATAAGAGATCAACTTCATGTCATTTACAATATCTGTCCAAAAAACGACATATGTTTGGTATTGGTTCGATATCCAGAAAACAAACATAGTACAGATAAAACTTTAAGTCTGAATACACTGTAAGTTGCTTGTAGTCGTATATATATATGATTCATTATTAATATTATTAAATAATACATTTCCATATATTGGATCCTAGTCCATCATTTTCAATATGTGAAACTCATCCAATTTCTTAGCAAAATATTCTAATATATATTAACAATTACTACTCTTACTGTATTATTATTCTAAACATTTTCAAATATATGCAGTTATTTATTATATTAATGTATTAGTTATTCGTTATTATTAACTTATAAATACATTTTGTTTGCATGAGGGATATTAAATTTCACTATGAATAAATCTGCATGATGTGTTGATGTGTGTCGTCCTGCAGTGACATCATCGCCGCAACATTGCTCTGAGGACAGCAAAACAATTACAGAAGATAAACAAACACACACTGAACCACAGTTAACACTGAGCAAAGAAACCACACAAAAAGCAGAAACGCTGAAATCCTATTAAAACTTGTGAGCTGTATCACGACAATAAATCATTAACTTTTAAAGTCTTTGTGACCTCCAGGTATATTCAATGTGTCCTTTGTGAAGTTCACCTGTGAGAGTGGACGAGGAAACGCCCATCTAGAAGAGATTGTTTTCTGTCACCTGAACCCGCTGAGAATGGAAAAGGCACTTTCTGTTTAAATTGGCCGGTTTAGCGAGGCGTTAAACTCTATTGGTAAGGGTTTATGAGTAAATTCAATTTCAGGTGCCATTAAACAAATAAGACTTTTAAATGCCCTTCATTTAATTGGAATAGAAATGGGATTGTGGGTTATTTCAGGAATCTGTTAGGAAATTGTGTTGGTCTGAAAAGGAAATAAATATATGGCGGACGCATTATTGACCTAGTCCCTTTCAAACGGCCGTTTATAGGGATAGTTCACCTAAAAACGATAATTCTGTCATATTTACTCGCCCTCAGATTTTTACAAACCTGTGTACATTTCTTTGTTCTGCTAAACACAAAAGAAGATATTTGAAAGAATGTTACACACTAAGAATTGCTGGGTTAGAAAATAACCCAACCTTAACCCAGCTGCTGGGTAACTATGGGACAGAACACGCGCTGGGTTATTTTGACCCAAGTGCTGGGTTGAACCATTTGACCCAAAATGCTGGGTAGACTCATGTCCATCAATACGATAAACTGCATGCTGGAGAAATTCCTAAGTAGGAAGAGACTGCTTAGTTAACATCAAGCACAGAAAAGGACTTGAAACAGATCAACTGAGCAACAAGTCAGTTTCAACGTCATGTCCCGAAACAATGGCGAAGGTCTGGGATGACATTGCTGCCTCGTCCCCAAGGCACAAAATGTGCAGATTACATCACTGGTCTCTGCATTTTGCAAGTATTCCACCATGACAGTCCCCACCTGTTAAATATATGATAGTTAGTCTTAAAACATAACTAACATTTAAGTTAAAATGCATTTAATGAACATACACAGAGGCCTTATAAAAATCATAATTTTAGAGGAAAACTTCAAACTTCACTTTTGATATTTTACTTCATTCACTACATTCATACTGTATATAATTTACTTCTGAGGATATATTATCATATTAATTTACTTTATAAAATCAGCTTGCTGTGACGTGCGTTGCCGTCTGACAATGAGAGGCGTGAAGGAACCAGAAGGTTCGATGAAGTGGAAAAATGAACAAACCGGTCGGGTCAAAATAACCCAACCAAGCTGTTCAATGGTGAAAGAACCCCTACAGTCCATTTGACCCAGCATGAGCAACCCAACTGTGTGTTTACAGTACCTCAAACAACCCAAAATTATGACCCAGCACAATTAACCCAAAAATGTGTTTACAGACATAACCCAGCATTTTTGTAAGGACGTGATGTGTAAAGATGTGTAAGGACATCTTCAGAATCTTAAACAAAACGAAATATGTCTCTTACAAAAACAGCACCATTACACAAGGGACATTATCAGCAGGCTTTAATGGCTGTGATTATGAAAATGGTTCTGAGAAATCGTTCCTGTTTTGAACTCAAAGCCATTAAAGCAAAATGGAAAATACCTGGAAAACCTGAATAAGCAGCGCTTTGGTCAGGTGACTTGACCTTAATGCCTCAGGAAATTGTTCAATTATAGTTGTCTAGTGCAGCCAATCTATGGAAAAGTTTAAATAATGAAGAGAAAAACAGACATTCAATCGCATTAACAAAGTACAAAAAGTACACAAAGTGGATAGTTATATTATAGCCAAATGCAAAACAATAACAAACTCAATGACAGCAGGTCACTGTTTGTTTCGTACATAAAATGTAAAACAAATAAATGCGTCTATTAATTTATTATTATTACTTTATAAGTCCCTTAAGGGATATTTGTTTTAGGCAACACAGATAAAGGTAAACCTCAACAACTATTTGTGTAGTAGCTGAGCATACAGAACTGTAAGCAGAAAAATGTGTTGTATGTAAACATATACCTTACCAAGACCAGAACACAAAATATTGGTTTAATGTCATGTTTTTATTGCGTAAAATGTTCGAGATATGAATCAGACCGAATGCATAAAGTATTCTTTAGTGAGTTTAAAATGCATTATAATGATCCTGTGATCAACACAAGTGTGAAAAATTAGCTGCCCACAACAAGTGGGGACATCGACATCTAGTGGCCGAATGTGGAATATCGTTTGCTTTTTCCCCCAATTAAAATAAGCGTTTTAGTTTTTTGACAAGCTTTTTCAAACTTTTAAGCTGCTTTAATTTTTATTGTAGTATTACTATATAAATATACAGAATCATAAAGAACTTTCTTGAACTGTTGACCACTGTGTGGCCCATGTCTCAAGGCATATTTCTACATAGGCTACTCGAAGTATTACACTCAATAGAAAATACTATTTCAACTTGACCAAAGCATTGTTGTGATGGATCCTGGATTTCATACTATAACATACTAAAAACCAGAATGCTAGAGCAGGTCTTCTAAAAAAAGAAAAAACACATCACACTTAATCACGAGGGGAAGGACATCTGAATTGTTTTTGGGATTGTTTTGGGCAAAATCCAATTAATAAATATATTCATCAAGTAAACTACAGAAAGTATCTGATTTTAACTTATTATACGATGTTATTTAATACATTCTTAGGATAAGATGAATTTTCCCTTACATCACTCTAAAAGCAGGTTGCATCATCAAGAAATAAAATGTTCTAGTGTTTCTCAAGTTCTTTGTGATCAGATTTAAAACAAAAAACGGAGACACAGTCATTACACAACCGATAATCTCTACAACACATTTTGGTTCCCTCAACGTGGACGATTCTACGTCAACTCACTTGGAGATGCAAAGATATTCAAACAAGTTTGTATGTTGCTCAAAGCACACGGCACGACAAGAAAACTAAATCTGTGTGTTTTTTCCAATGTCCCGCAAACTGTTTGCTTCTTAGCTACATTTACTGTATGTGTGTTACACAAGCCACTGAAAACCTGAAATAGATAATTAAATGGCCAAAAAAGCATCTTTGTTCATCTCAGAGATGAAAGTGATAATCAGAAAAATAAGAGAAGCATTTAAACTATTTTAAGGCATTTTGATGGATGGATGTATTTATACAATTAGATTTATATCTATATACTTACAGTATATCTACAGTATATATGAAGCATCTCAGAGCAATGGTTGACTGTTAAAACTCTCTATGAAACTGTGTTTCTAACTCGTCCATTAAAGCACTACCAATAAATATATTAAGGACTACATTTAAAAAGTGAACTTCACTAATTGACTCGCCGGTTGGCTGGCATTCTGACCCATCCCCAGGAAGTGTATATATGGTACGGATTCCATCTCCTCCCATTTTTTGGCTTCTTTTCGTCCTCTCTTCTACATTTCACACACACCCATTGATCCACCTGAAGTCACCGATTCTTCTGATCTCCAAAGAGGAACCGCATCGACCTCAACTATCTCCCTCAACCATCAGTCCTGTAGGTAAGTGTTTATCATTTAAAGACAGAACGGATATAAAGTGATATAGAATCATTAATGTGTTTTTAATTTGGTAAAAATTTTGTTAACAGAACGTCAATTAAACAGAGAGGTACAGATGCTAGGTTCTACTTCACATCACATCCGGAGCGCATTCATTTTTGACAATTCTTCATATAATAATTATGCCTCTGCTTTGACTGTATTATGAAAATAAGTCAAAGTAATTTAGGGGCGATGTGATGTCATGCTGCACAGTGTCTTTATAAATGTGATGTATCAGATTAAGCTTAAAAAAAGGGACTCTTTCGCCAGTGGAACACAAAAGAAGATATTTTGAGAAATGTCTTGTGGTTTCGTGGTCATACAATGGAAGTCAATGGGGTTCTAGGCTGTTTGGTTATCAACGTTCTTCAAAATATCTTCCTTTATGTTCTGGAGAAGACAAAAATCATATCGGTTTAAAAATACTTTGGTGAACTATCCCTTTAGTAAATCTAGATCTGCTTCTCCGTACTTGTCGGGCAGTACACTAAAACATTTACAATACACCTGTCGTGCCCTTTAACATAGTATACAATGTAAAAATATACCGTTTTTACATTGACTGACAGAATAAAAAATGTAATTTCTGACAGAAACCACACAAAATAAATGAAGCTATTCTTCCATTTGACAAAGGAGCAAACATCTCGATAGTTTTAGGCACGCGATGACCTTCGCTCATTGTAATTGTAAATAAGGTGAAAAGTGAAATTCAAACAATCTTAATGTGTTCGGAAATACCTGGATTTGACTTTCAAATGGAGGAGGGAAGTCTTCAGACTTGGTTGTTACAGGCGACATTGTGTCTTCAGTTCCTGGTCCTGATGAGGCTGTGGTTTCCATGAGCAAAAGGAAAAGTCCTTTACAAACAGAAAGTTTCCACGTCGGAATGAAATTTGGCTGCACTGTGGAGATTTGAATACGTCTTGACAACATTTTTTTGACATTTGCATTGGGGCGCAAGCACGCAGCCGGAGTCTAGAACACTTTTAAGTTGAGATGAGAAACAGCGGATGTCACCTGTAACGTGCCATAAATCCGATTAGATGATATAGGAATATATTTATTGTGATTTTGTAATAATTGTACTGTTTCCTTACCCAAGATTATGGATAAAGGCATGGATGATGATCTGGATGATTTGGAAGAGGTGGAATATTTGGAGGACATGGAGGACGCTGAAGTCCCGGAGAGTGCCCCACCGTACCCAGGTCATCCGGTAGATTATGGAGGAAAAGACGCGAGCCAGAATCAACTGGAAATCCAGGCACCTCCGTATACTGTGAACATGGCATATGCAGCATCCCCAGAGCCGGGCCTCAAAACTGGAGTACACAATCCGTACTTTCAAGCAGGTAAGATTCTTCCTTATAATCGGAGCCACTTCATAATTGCAGCTGGATTTTTATTATGTGGCGGAATCAAAGCATTCTGATCACTTACTTATATAAATAAAATCACAACGATTATACAAACACACCCAGAAGAACTATGAAATATAACACAATGATAGACACTTTATGATGAGAATTTATGATCACACTTCAGAATGAAGAATGACTTTGGAAATTGTGCTGGAAGGAGCCTGGATTTATTAAATGCCAATGTTCACATATTTATTCATCCCGCACGGCCATGTTCGTGAGGCTTGTTCAGGAAAGACAATTTATTCAGAAATGCTTTGTAAATGCAAGGGATTTACATAACTTTTCCCTAAATTCTGGGAGGAGGAACGAGGCCTTTAGTCGGAGTCATCACACTGCAGACATCTGTATCCATAAAACTTATTCTGATATGAACTTACTTAAATGTGACCGCAATTGACAACAAATCTGTGTTTGTTGTAGTTGAGTAAAACAGCAGATGTGTTTCAAGTTGCTTGGAATGCAGTGTTTGTTGTGGTAAAGTTAAACAGCAGTCATGTTTACAGACATTTTAAATACAGGATTGGTGTTTAATCGGAGTAAAAATCATTCAGTAGTTGTTGTTTTTTTGGGGGTACTCATGATTTTAAAGCAGTGCTTCCCAAAATGTGGCGTGTGGCCCTCTGGTGGACTCTAGCGGTATAGCAGGAGGAGAGGATTTGGATAAGTCAAAATATAATACATTTGATAAAACATTAAAATATTAGTTTAACTGACAATGTAGCTTCCGTTACAAACCTTTCTGTAATTTGTAAATAGGATATGATGTTATGGATTACAAACACAATATTTGAAGAGATTGGTTCCAATATGAGAACTCATTTTTCAAAAATCATGTTTTTTTGTTGGGCATTACAATTAATATCAATCAAACTGCAGTTGGTTTGTTTTACTTTAAGTCATAATAACTAATATAATACAGCTAACTTACACAATATAACACAATAAAAACATCATAACATATTAAAAAACATGATTTTTTTTAAGCGTTTAAGAGTTATTTGTTATCTCATTTTGGAAGCTTTATTTGTATAATCATCTTCACCAGAGTCTGTTGTATATTGTTCCATAGTGCAATATATACTATAATATACTATAGAATTAACCCTTTCACGCATAGTGGACACTTACAGTATCTCTTTAGTTCAAAACAAAATGCGTATTGTCACTCAAGTGAAACTGAAAACATCATTAAAATTAATAAATGTTTTTAAAATTTTAAATGTTATTCATCATAGTAAATCGGTAAATGGCGGTATACTTTAAAGGAGTAGTTTATCTTCAAAATGAAAATTGTCTCATCATTTATTCCCTCGCCTGTCATTTCAAACCTGTATGACTTTCTTTCTTTCGCAGAACACAAAAGAAGATATTTTGAAGAATGTTGTTAACAGCCCCTCATTCACTTGAAATGATTACAATAGTAGTGAATGGGGGGCTGTGCTATTCTGTTACCATATTTTTCAAAATATCTTCTTTTATATTCTGCAGAAGAAAGAAAGTTATGTTGTGTTCAATGAGGGTGTTTTGAATATCTTTTTAACAATTTTTATTTCGGTTTCTAAAGGTCCAAACCCTGGGATGTACCCTCAGGCAGCCGGTAAGTTATAGTCTTCATATATCCAAGCTTCAAAAACATGCACTACTATTATGAGTAAAGCAGCAGTAAAGCAGTGTTTTCCAATGGATGTTTCAATCTGTTTTCAACAGGTCCAAACCCAGGGATGTACCCTCAGGTTTCCGGTAAGTTATAATCGTCATATTTCAATCTCAAACATTTAATTTAGTGTCCAAGCTCCAAAAACATATATTCAATAATGAGAGTTAAGCAGAAGTACTGCTTATTGATGGAAGTCCAAATCTGTTTCTAAAGGTCCAAATCCAGGAATGTACCCTCAGGTTGCCGGTAAGTTATGATCTCCAATTATCAATTGCAAGCGTTTATTGACATTCATCAATGAATTCATCATACCGCCAATTCAAAGTGTAAAAAACTACAACTTCCCTTTTGTCGAAGGTCCAAACCCTGGGATGTACCCTCCTGCCATGGGTGAGTTAAAGTCTTCAGCTACCACTCTCAAACATACAGTCAAGTATAATACTTCAATATGTGCAGCAATACTGCATTATGTTTTCAATACTGTTTTGAAATATTTTTCTAAAGGTCAAAACCCAGGGATGTACCCTCAACCTATGAGTAAGTTACAAGTTTCAACTATCAAACTCTTGGCTCAGTTCACTCTTAAAAAGAGATTGCTTCAAAAAGTTATTTGACGCCGTAGAAGAACGGTTTGGTTCCATCAAGAACCTTTAACATCTGAAGAACCTTTCTGCTTCACAAAAGGTCCTTTGTGGCGAAAAAGGTTCTTCAGATTATAAAAAAGTAATAGAGGAGATTCTTTAAATCTTAAAACCTTTGACTGAAAGGCTCTTTGAGGAACCAAAAATGGTTCTTCTATGGCAACGCCGCCGTGAAGAACCTTTTAAGCACCTTAAAAATAATTGATAGGGTTCATGCTCCAAGTGTTAAAAAACATAACTTATTTTCATTAAACAAACATTATTTTACACAAAGATTTTTTTATAATGTGAATAACTTTTCATATTTTTTATTTATAAATATATATTTTTTAAATAATCATATAAACTGTGAGTTTATATCACGCTGTAAGAGTCGGAGTCATAGGCAGTTCTCTGACCTGTGGCGCTGTTGCGCATCGGGCGACCCGGGTTTGATTCCCGTCTCATGGTCCTTTCCCGAATCCACCGCCTTGTCTCTCTCCCACTTTGCTTCCTGTCCCCTCTCTCACTTAACTGTACAAATAATGCAGGAATGCCAAAATTAAATCTAAAAAAAAAACGGAAAAAGTACTGGCTGAAAATTACCAGGACATTTCCATTTATTTTATTTCCGTTAATACTAAAATGTAATAAAATGCAGTGCAAAAAGTAAAATACACTGTAAAAAATGAATATGGAAAATATACAATAAGTATATTATGACCTATTTATAGACTGCATAATCTATACCAAAGATTGTAAATATTGCATTTGTAAATATGGTTCTAGTTGTGTTCAAACAGTGATGTGTTTGTGTTTTCCTTCATTACAGCTATGACAAACTCGAGGGTACTTCCAAGCCTGCGTGATCATCCCGGTCATACCATGTGCCCTCACTGTAAACATCAAGTGATCACCATCACAGACTACTACTCTGGACTCATGGCTTGGCTTGCATGCGGCTGTCTCGCCCTTGTCGGGTAAAACTGAACCTCCTGAGTCCGTCTAATACTATCAGATAAAATGAAAATCTTATATCATTTTCAATAGGACACTACGTGTAATACGCCACAGGAATATTTATATATTTCTAAACGAAGGATTGTTAAGACGAGAGAAGAGACAGCTGATTCTCATGTGTCTTCTGCAGGTGTTGGCCGTGCTGTATCGCACCATTCTGGATGGATTCTTGTAAAGACGTGGAGCATCGCTGCCCTAACTGCAACAAGGTCCTGTCGTTCTACAAGCGCCTGTGATGTGCGCCACAACACGGCCTGCGTGCAAGTTCGAGACCTATGATTTCAATAGGATCTAATGGGCATAGACATAGATATTTCAAATTAAATTCACATTCGCTGTAATTTATAAAATAAATCATATTTATATTATTAACTTAATGAATTCAACAATTGTAAAACAAGCAGCGAGTTTACATCCATGATATTTATGCGACAAGTCTAGCTGTGAAACTTTAAATATAGGCAACTATGTCTATATGAACTATATCAGTAAATTCTAAGATTGAAACGTCTGACTTTTCCTTAAAAGATGAACAACAACCATTTCTAGCTTCTATTTAAAGCAGTCTTATATATTGTGCCTTATGGGATGATTGTTATGTTCATTGTCTCGTAACTTGAAGTTAACTTGGCTTTTTGGGCATCCTCATAAAATGTTTCATTATATTGCTTTTCTTGGCTAGTCTAAGTTCAATTCGCCTCTTAGCATCAATGTCTCATAATAAGCCTGTCTTATGTTATTATCTCAAGGTTTACAGTTGTGATTATCATTAAAATGTATCATATTATTATGTATGGAAGAAAAATAAGATATATAGTCAAGTGAGATTATTCTA
Source organism: Triplophysa bombifrons (assembly GCA_029783895.1). NCBI lineage: Eukaryota > Metazoa > Chordata > Actinopteri > Cypriniformes > Nemacheilidae > Triplophysa > Triplophysa bombifrons. The sequence continues at coordinate 4,015,036 of CM056457.1, forward strand.
GGTAGAGACAAATACTATAGATTTATTTTCTCACCTATAATTTCGTGGTTAAAAAATTATTTATCACCTTTAGCAGTTTCTTGCCCAAGTGAGACCTGAGGGCGTTGTATAATAACCTTGAAATTAAAGTCTGCTGAACAACAACATAGTAGTAGAGACAAAGTAAATCTCCAGGGATTGGAACGAAGCTCTTACATTTGCACTCTGTGTATATAAAATAGTTATAATAAAATGTAAATGGATAAAATTCTTGTGGATGTTCAGTTAATCTAAATATATCCTAACATTGCTGTATTTCTGGGATAGTTTCACCAAAATAAACATATCTGTCATCATTTACTCACTCTCATGTCTTTTTAAGAAATGCTTCAGTGGTTCTGTGTCCATACAACAGACGTAAATGGGGCCAATGGTACTTGGTGACCGGTGTTCTTCAAAATATTTTCTTTTGCGTTCTGCAGAAGAAAGACATACAGTTTAAAGTGACATGTGAATGAAGAAAGAGGGGATTTCAATTTTTGGTCCTAGTATAATTATAAGAAGTGCTGCAAGTGTTTGCATGCAATATGTATAGGGAACCACCAGATGGCGCACTGAGCCACAGTCCCTTTATAGAGAACTTCACATGACAGGATCTTTCTGACAGATACTTTTAAACTAACAAAGTTAATTTCACTTTCAATTGTAGTAAAGGCCGATATGTTATTTGTAAAGATTAACACATATTGAATCATATTCACGAGTATTTGAGATGTTTATATACACATACTGTATATTTACCTACACTTTGAACTTAAACTCACTGACATACTTCTACATACTTCTACTTATAGTTAAAAAGTAAAAGTACTTTGATATTGTTTGCCCATAAAACAGTCGAGGTGAATGCCAATCTGAAAAATCTTTACTTCCAGCTCAATGTCAAGTATTAAGACATTATCGACATAATAGTGTGACTTTATAATAAGTGAAGAACACTATACAAAAATGACTCACACTTGACTTTGCTTAGCTGGTATAAATCTAACATGGTAAACAGAAAAAAGTCGTTATCTAAAATGATTTCTTGCAAACAAATCCCAACTAAAACCAATAAGAGTGGAAAATTACAGCCTTGGCCTTCTTGGTCAGACATAAAAAAGGAGGCAATTACAATTTCAATGGCGCTTGTGTAGAACTACACATACAGGTAAAAGTGTTAGCCAATCCCGAGAGATTTCACAAAGGCTTTACGCATAAACGATGAGAATGAAGTCTTTATTATTCAACCCGCTCGTTTTCATTATATTCGGCATAGTGTGTGAGAAATTTTATCACCCGATTTGGTGCCCATAAAATCTTTATGATCTAAAAAGTAAAAAAGAAAAGGCAGGTGGAGCCCGTGTGTGAGTGGTGAATGGCGCTCCGCCGCCCGCCATACTAATTCATCAACGTGTGTCGGACTGAGAGGTGCAGAAAGGCAGAACAATGAGGTGAGCGAGATTAGTGTGCCAGCGGCCACAGACTGCTAAACTACATGAACTCAATGAACCGAACTCACGGTAAAGAGAGAGACGGAGACTGGACGGCCCTACAGCTCTGAGGTTCGGTTAGCGAAAGAAGGTCAAAGAGTGTAACCTTAAGAGATGCTCAAATCAGACAAATATGTCATTAATAAATATGTAAGAGTCTGCAGAAGAGGGTACGTAAATGCCCCCAAAAGTGCTCAGTTTTGCCAAGACATGCAACACAATCCACATTTTCATAAGAACTCAAACATTTCTAATCACATTTAATCTCTGTTATCCGACAATTACCTGTTCTGTGTCTAAATGAACTGTCTTGAAACAGATTTCCGATCCTTGGCTCTTAAAAGGATACTTGACCCAAAAATGAAAATGATGTCATTATTTACTCACCTTCGAGTTTCTGTATAAATCTGTATGCATTTCTTTGTTCTGATGAACAAAGAGAAAGATATTTGGAAGAATGCTTATAACCAAATAGATCTTGCCCCCCATTGACTCCCATTGTAGAAAAAATAACTTTAACATTTTTTGTTCTGTTGAAGACATTTTGAGGAATTTTGGACAGCAAACAGTTCAGGGTCACTATGGGAGTCAATGGGGGGCAAAATCGGTCTGGTCATAAGCATTCTTCCAACTTTCTTTCTCTGTGTTCATCAGAACAAAGAAATGCATACGGATTTGTAACAACTCGAGGGAGAGTAAATGATGACAGAATTTTCATTTTTGGGAAGTATCCCTTTAAGACACATACCAGACACTTAAGTGACCTATGACAGATCAACACAATGACCTGTCCTGCGGGCATGAATGAATCCATGCCTCAGCCGTACGTGCGTCTGTAGAGGCGTCCCTCACAGCAGAGAAAAGGCAGTGAAAGACTGATTACCTGTCAATGGAAACCAGTTTGTGTCCCGATTCAGAAAATGAATCAAAGTAGAAGCCAGAGGCGGCACTGGGGTCCAGAATCTCATATCTGAGAGAGAAACACTCCACCCATTCATTTATTCACTGGTAGTCTTCTATATTCGATTTGAAACAAACTTCTGAACCTAAATATCTTCAACACCTATTGTCCAGCACCTTTACGCTACAGACATGAATGACACGTCGAATCATGCAGGTAACAGCCAATATGGTATTCTTCTATATAGTCAGACTTTATTTTCCTCCGGTGGACAATAAAATTTCAGACAAAAACAATGCAACCACACATTAATTTACTGAAACTACTTGTAGAATCAGACGGCAGCATGCAGAGGGAAATTGGACTTGACTTGCGAGTGAAGTTTGTATTTTCTACGTCTAAATTATATTTAAAGCTGCAATCTGTCATGATGAAAAAAATCATACCCGCCAGTTATTGTATAAATCATTTTGATAAGCTTGTAAATCAGGGAAATGTAAAGAAGTCGTTTCCAACATTGATTTTTATGTACTTGCTTAAAAACCGATTATTTATTTTTTGGTTACAAATTGCAGCTTTAAAAAACAAAACCTGAGGAAGAATTATATTTTATGCTCTTTTAAATATAACAAAGGTTTTATGATTTAATGGAACGATATTTAAATGTTACATGTTATAGTGCAAATAATGTGCAATATAGATATCAGGGGAATGCATAATTAAAAATAAAGATTTTTTTAGGATATGATTGATTTTTGACATAAATAATTGATGTTGGACTAATGAAGTTCCTCTGTTGTGTGGCTGTGTTGCATTGAAATTTTCTTCCAGTCATTTCGATTCAACACCTGTTACCACTTCAATTTATATTCCAACTCATTAAAAGAACGAACGCCTTTAGATCTTGTCCAACCCATATCCTACAAATCTAGTTTCCGGCAGTATTTGTTTCTCCATCCGACAGGTGAAGCAGAAACCGACATGTACGATAAGAAAATGAAAGGGATCTGCTACCTCTCTCTTCACTTTTAATAAATGTCACACGTCCCGTCTCTCCCTCCGCCCCCTCTGCTACCTTTGATGTTAAACCGGACCTCGGAAAACAAGGGTGTTTTAAACAAACACCTTTCATGCCTGGCCTGCGTCAGATATAATCACTCAATAATCAAGGCTTATCATTCAGCCCTCAAAGGGTCGTGTTGCCGGGGCCTCGCGTATGGCCAGAGGGGCCGGAGACTCAAAGAAGACCCCCAGAGAACATGAAAGACAGAACCACACAACATCCTCACATGTGGGAGGCCGTGACCTTCAGCATGCTGCTATCACAGAGGAAGCTCGGGGGCGACGCTGAGGTCTACTGGAACTGTAAAGAATACAAACACATACGACTCATCCGGCCATACATTTACACTATTACACATGACTGAAATAACAATCTGTGATGACATCACACTCACAAATCTATGAAATTAAAAAATTAATGTAACCTTTTTAATGTAACAGGCAATATATATAGTAGCCTCTAAAACTAGAAGAAAAAGAATGTTTATGTAAAACAATGAAACAAGGGTTTCCAAGTGAGTTTCAGATTTAAAATCACATGATAAATAACCAATAATGCTATACTATATGTGATACGATAATGCTTGGTAAATTCAATTTAAACCACATTAAAGTACATTAAAGTACATTAAAAACTGAAAAATGATATAACCCAAATAGTCTGATCATTGATCATCTTCCACACATCAGACAAAGTCACTCTGCTGTCTGCATCAACCCAAAACCTTGATTATACATAACTTTTGGAATCTGTATGATTATTTTGTTCTTGCAAACTACTGCGATGTACATAATGTTAGGGCTGCAAGATCATCGGTAAAATGATAATTACCATTTTAAAAAAATATATTATTTTGCTAATCAATTTATCACGATTAATAAACACAATTATTTCGTCAGTTCAGAACTTTTGCTTTTAATTTCACTCTAGCAAGTTTATTAGGCCTATACTTTACAGCCAATGCGTGTGTTATAATCTGCTGTCATTGAACTTCTTCAACACACGCAATCAATCATCTAAACACACCACCAGAAAAAATGACATTTTGTGACCTTCAGGATGAAACCTTGCTACTCCATTTTATATTTCTTATTCTTTTGTTCATAAATCATTGGTAACTCTTGGAATGTGTGTTTCCTGTAAAGTAGTTTATAAGATACAAGCTTTGCGATGATTTCCCAACTTTATTGCGAGATTTTCCGACCTTATGGAGAGTTTTGTTCTTGCTTTTAAAACATTAATATAACAACGATTATGCCCAATTACTGTAATTCTGGGAAGCATAAATCATTATCACGATTAAAATATGATAACCCTACTTATTGCAATACACACATTAGACATATGCATGCATACAAACACAAGCTCTTGCTAAATTTCGTTGCGTTCAAGTTTGTTGACCCCGGGTATCACCTAAGAGCGATAGTTATATTTTCAAAATACACAACATGGAAGCAATAAAAAACTATTCGTGAGGTTCTGCTTCAGTTTTTAGACTTCAACACATTGCTGAGGAATAAACTTCAAAATCAATAGATACATTAAGGTCATCATAGGATGAAACAGTCCAACTGCAACCAATCAAACCTACGGACATCAGCGTAAGAGTTCGACAATTCTGACGGATAAACAAAGCTGTTTCTATAACCTTACAGCTATGGCCTTTTGTAATGCATCACTGTAAACCGCTCGAGACAACAACAACAGAGGATGAAAAGCGATTGAGCCGAGCTGAATGAAAATAAAGCTTGTCATTATTATCTATGGGACGATGCGGATCTGTTTTGAAGAACTGTGCAGAATTGGTTGGAAGGGTAAATTCGGGACAAATAAATCGAGACCGTATATGGACAAGTCATATTTCAGATTGGCTTGAGCAAAGATTGATGCTTTACAACATTCACAGTTTAAAGTTTTTTTTGCCCACGTATAAAGTATTTGCATTGACTTTAACCCGCTCGTGTTCTCATGGGCAGGCAGATTCTATGTGAAGGTTTCTCTTTGTCCTCCGCTCAGGTTCATGAAATGTCAACTTGACTTTGTTCTTTCTGTTTTGCAGACGCATGCTCGTATTAAGTTGTTTTGTACCGGGCGTTAAAACACGTTGTTTATCCAGTCTCAGCTCCCACAGATCAAGGCCGCTGGGTGAGAGAGAGCGAATACATTAAACGATCATTAATATCTCGCTAACTAACTGAACAGAGCCATGTGAGGAGATGAATGCTTTAATAAACACTTCTGACGGTTTCCAGAATGAGATTTAATGGTCTTCTGGTTTAATAAAGGGAAATAAAAGCTGTCCGAGCCTTTCTGGGGGTATTGATGCGGTTGAAAGAAAAGCATTAATGAGAGAACGCAGATGGGAAAGCGTTTGAAGTGCAAAGCACGTCGAGAACGTCACGGAGACGCAACACATTGTGTCAACAAAATGAAAGCCTTAATTTCACTCATCATATTCATGCGGTTTAGACATTGATATGGGAACCAGGAGAAGCCCTAGGAAATCCCTAAACATGCACCGGAGGAAGCATGTGAAGGTTGGGAAATCGATATTTGATCTAACTAAATAAGCGAAATGTACCTTTGCTACGTAAACTATCTGGTCTAACGTTTGAAATTGCATGCGTGATGTATGCCATACAAAAATCGAGCACATTTGTGTGATACAATATACTTCTTGTGATATATAAATAATGCCATCAACCCATACTATTTAGTATGAAATATGAATCAAAATATATTTTGTTGCATGAATCTTTAGTCTAGTATGATAAAATAATCACAACAGTTACTGTCATTACTGTAAAACATGGCCATATTAAAATACTGTAGTATACTTTGGTTTTTACTTTAATAAAATTCCATACTGTTTTGATTTTGAACCCTACTTAAGTAATTATTAAAGTATACCACTACAGTATATCAATATACTATTGTAATACTTAAAGTGCTAGTAGTATCATTCTACGGTATAGTGGCTATATATTTATACTACAGTTTCCTATAGTGAATACATCAGAACACTGCAGCATTTTAATGTGGGTGAAATCTGAAAAAAAGTGGAACCTCTTTCAAACAGAATAAATCTCTGGGAATACTGTCATTTTAATTTAAAGGGGTTATATGATACGGCTAAAACGAATATAATCGTTTGTTTTAGATGTAATGCAATGTGTATACACGATGTAAGGTTCAAATGTTTGTATGTCCTCTTTGCCCCTCCTATCTGAAACACGCAGATTGTTTACAAAACTCATCGCTCTGGAAAGCGAGGAGTGTTATGATTGGCCAGTTAACCAGTGCAAAGTGATTGGTCGAATACTGCAAGCGTGTGACGGAAATGTGACGCTTTTACCATATTTGGAACATCAGGTTCTAAAGCAATTGTACTGATAGGTACGCCAACCTTACCTGATCAAATCATACCACGAACTGACGTAGATTTGTGGGGGTGTGGTTACACAAGGCGTTTCAGGCAGGTCTGGGTGAGCATTCGCTTTTAGATAGAATGCATATTTTGCTCCGACTCTTTAATTTGAGCAACTTTACGTGTCTAATACATGCATGGGCAACTTAAAACACACCAAAGACACAGTTTTCGCGCCATATAACCCCTTTAACTTAAACATAATTGTTCAGGTGACCCGAAATCTCCACACTGAGTCTGCATGATATACTGTCGCTAACGATTGAAGGTGTTAATGAGATCATCATACACTTTTAACATTGGGAAATTAAGTGGACATTTTAGGCTACTGCATTCGCGCATATTTAACTGGTTTAAAAAAAACATTATATCGTAATGGAATGACGCCGCACGTGCTGCACAGACACGCCCCCAAATGACGAACGCGTTTTGACAATACTGAAGTCGGCATGCGCCATTGTTCAAATTGTTATTATGTGTTAATACAAATATAATACACATATTATGGCGTTTGAGACCTGTGTTGTAACATTTGGATCTGGGACTTCAGACAGCGCAAATGTAAGTGCTCGCATTCTGTCATTCCATACAGAGTAGCATGTAAACATGTGCAAGTAAACGTGGAGCTGCGCTTTTTCGGCATTAAAAGCACAATAACGTTTATACGTGCACGTGCAGCACAAACATCGTGTCTCTAGCTACTTAAAATCTCAATATTTAGAACCGTATCCTTAGATAACTGGAGCCGAAGCATACCTGTACTCCACGTAAATCGACAGTATTGAAATCGGTTGAGAATTTTTTTTTTTTTTTCAGAATAACAGAAGCACCGCCATTCACTTGTATGTGTTTGTAGTTGAAGGTTATCAATGAGCGGTCTAGTTATTTCTTATGTATGCTGCTGGCTAAACTTGCTTCTCCAATATTTTGAATTTAGACTGCGATACCAAGCTCGGCCGCTAGGTATCAATGTACCACACAGTTTCTTTAAATACAACAAAACTACAGGACCCTTCCAACAAATTGTAACATACAACAAAATTTAACAAATCGTTTCTTTAATACAATTATTATACAATAACATAATAATATAAATGAATAGTAACATAAATAAAACATAAATACTTTATTATATTTAATTTAATGCATTTTTGTAACATTGTGTGTTTAGACTTTTATGTTTTGGCTAAATAATTTCAAATATCAAATTTACATTCTTGCATTTCATGGATGCTTTATCCGAATCAATACAGTCCATTCAAGTTATACATTACAGCACAGCTAAAATATAAAAGTATGAAGGCGAGTAGCACTCCAGTTTTCACTCTGGGACACCGACAGGTTCAGACAAGTTGGTCTTGCTGAGATTACTCTGACATATTGAGTGAGAAGAAAGTCTTCACTTGTTTTATAACATGCCTGCGATGGTCTTCACACTACTTTAACACACTGGCAAGGTGTGACAACAAGCAATGTTCTTTACCGTCTGTTTCACATTTCCTGCACACTGCCGTTAGATGTCTGATTTTGGTCCGGGAAATCGTATTTTCATTATTGAATTTCATCACCTTCGACTTATAAAGGTGACAGCGTGCGAGAGAGAGAGAGAGAGAGAGAGAGATGGCAGAGAAATGAAATGGATGTGTGAACTCCTTCACCTCTTTACCAGAATCAAACATCTAATTAAACAGTTATGTTATACACCGGCTGCTATTAATGTGTGAGGTTCATTATTTATACGGTCTGTCGCTTAGAGCCGAGCTGATGGATAATTCTGTTCAACGCAGAATCTCTCTCTCCATCTTTCTGAAATGAACTCGTGCCGTATTAGTGAAGCTTTGTTGGAGTGATCTGGGCCAATGTCATCATGCGTTTATGACTTCATGAAAATTAATGAATTCATATCAGTTATTGTTTGTACCGATCAGTTATGTGCTGTAAGAGATGTCGTGCATGGTAAAGTAGATCATGCATTGTTGAGCAGTGGCTTCACAGCCTCAGGACCGTGTGAGCGAGCATGAGGAAAGACCTGCCAATCTTTAGCTCTCAGTAATCGATGCACGTCATGAGCTATGTTTCATTAAACGCCTTGTGTTCTCTCTATCACTTCACACTCATTTGCTGGACTGTGGAAAAATGACTCTTCACGGACAAAATCAGCCGATTCCCTTCCATATCACGGAAGTGACTGATCAGGTATGCAAAGTAAACAGGTGTAACTGAAATGAACTCGGTGAACTGCAGCGATGGAGAATGTGTGCTTTCAATGTGATATCATCATTGATGCATCTGAGCGCATTACTCAGAAATAATGGTTGAAGAATTGAACATAACATAATTGCCTTGTTGCTTCGAGTTCACATTCAGAGTTCACCACAGTTTGATGTCATTTCAACCCTTTCATGCATGAATTGATGACAACCTCAATCAGGGTTTTTATTGATCTATTGGGATGTAAAACAAGATGTGAACCTGTTTACACGTTTCAACAAAGAGATTTCTTGTGTATCTGAGTGGACTGCATGTTTTTGTTTAAAGAGATGGATGGTCTATCTCGTAATTATAGAAGAACCACTTTAAGTGCTATATAGAACCATATCTCTGTTCTTCAGTAGATCTTCAAAGGTATTTCAGCGATTCATTGGAATGACTGAGGTGTTATATAGCATCACATCTGTATAAAGAACCCCTGGTATGGTTCTGAAGAACCACTAAAGCACCAATATATTCTATTTAGCCATTAAAGTGGTTCGCCTTTGATCACAAGTCAAGAACCACGTTTGTGCTTTATAGACGGTTTCAAAGCAACTACATAAACAAAGGTTACTGCGCATGCGATCGTTCGTGGACCACCCTTAATTTCCGGTACACATATTTTCAAACATCAGAACGCCTGTGAATTATTTATGATAACAGTAAAAACCGAGAAGAACCCTACTTGGCTAAACTTGTCTCTCCCATATTTTGAATTAAGACTGCGATACCAAGCTCTACCACTAGATGTCAATGTACCATACGGATTTTTAAATAAGACCAAACTACAGGACCTATTCAACATTTACTAAAGTAAACATGCAACAAAATTCAACAAATCGTTTATTTAAAACAATTATTTTACAATATTTAATTTGTGTTAATTACAATTTATCTTATTATTTTAAAGTACAGTTAAATTATTAGACACTTGTCAAACACAGACCGGAAGTTACATGCAGTCCAAGCGTGGGCACACGGGCGTGTTTATATTTTTGGGGGCCCAATGCAAAGTCAAGACCCGGGTCCCCCCACACATGCATACTGAATTTTTTTTCTTTGAATTGCACAACAGTAATATTAAAGAGTTCATGTAATTAGTGAGACATATATAAGCTGGATTTATTTTACTTTGAACCGTATAACAGCCCCGAAAATTGATGTCAGTTTTGTATCAGAATAAACATTATTTGTTTTGGAATCAAATATTTGATATGTGTGCATCAAATCAAATCCCTTTATTGTCACTCAACCATACACACAGGTGCAACAGTAGGTGAAAAACGTGGGTGCAGTTCCAACCAACATCGAAGTATGACAGTGTATCAGACTGTGTATCTGTGCCGGGGGGACACCAATAGCCGAAAAATGTGGGGCAAATTTTGATAATTTAAAATGAAATATGGTTTTAGTTATCAAAAATTATTTAAACTAAATAGCATTGACTTAAATCAAGTAAATGTTATAGCAATTAATTTGATTTAAGAACCCTCAAGATTTCAGTGCTTGCTTTCTAGACAATGGTGAACTCACATTCCACTTATAAGAAAGCATCAAAAGCGATCATTAAATGATTTAACAGCTTGTAGCCACTAGGGGCCCCCAAGCTTGTGGGGCCCTACGCATTTGCGTGGTTTGCAAAGTGGTTAACACCGCTACTGCGTGCACACCCGTTGAAACGGTCTATAGCACCATTTTTTTGTAGAGTGGGTAGTGACATTAAATGGTTAATATAAAATTCTTATTCTACCCTTATTCACCACTAATTTTTTAATAAACATACATTAAAAAAACTAATATATTAATGTAAAATATTGTTGTAAAATGTTATAAAATTAACTAGCATACACCTTTATAGGATTTAGAAAATTGTTCTTAGCCACTCAGTTTGATAATAAATATTAACATTTCTTTAATAATATTTTTTTTTAGATTAGATTTAATTATACAGTAATTTATTATTATTATTATTTCTGCAAAACATTTTATACATAAGATACTCTTTATGTATTAGCAAGCCAAGTTTTTTTAATTCGTGATTTGAATTTAACATTTTTGTAATAACAACTGTCAATTAAGAAATAATACAATTGATCGATTAACTTCATAAATGCACAAAGCGAGGTGTGTATAGTCGAGTCCTGCTCACATTTACTTCAATATCGCTCTCATGCACAAGTGTCACCACAGAAATCAACACCCGTCTTCTGTCTTTGCCTCACTTAACGCCTCTCTCTCTCTCTCTCTCACTCTCTCTCTCTCTCTCTCTCTCTCTCTCTCTCTCTCTCTCTCCAATACTCAACTCGTTCACACAACACCAGCCCCCAACCCCCCCCCCCCCCACATACACACTCATTTTCACCCTTTTTGCGTTCATGCCTCCCTAGATTTCATTCCCACCAGCTTGCAACACACCCCCCTCACTCTCTCTCTCTCTCTCTCTCTCTCTCACATCTTCACACACAGTCTTCCTCACATCCCTGTCTCTCTTCCCATCACATCGCCGGCTTCATCGTCTCTGTCTGCGTCTCAGTATCATTCTGCCTCCTCGCGCTTGCAGTCGTTCTCCGGCTCTAACACGTGTCATCCAGCCCTTGAGGACAGAGCTGTTTTTCTCTGAGCGTCCGGCTGTGGTCGTTTTCCTCTCCAGAGCTCGAGGGAGGGCAGCGACGCCATGGAGCACAGTCACATCTTCACCGTTATGTCCCCCAACTCTACGTCCTGGGGTCCCAGCGGGTGCCCGCTCGGACAGTTGCCCATCATCTACTACAGTTCTCTGCTCTGCCTTGGCCTGCCTGGTAAGACCTACAAGACTGTGAACAATTGTGACTGTGCATGGTTGTGTTTGTGGAAAGGGTGTTCAATATGCCAGTTTCGAATATTTGATTACGTCTATGAAAAAGTGGTCTGTAACCTTGTGAGTCGCAACCGTTGGGCACCTAAACTGGACTGTAAAGGTCGCCGGTGACGAGACACATTTCTTTGAGCTCAACTGTCTAACGTCATTTCCAAGAGCCGCTAATTGGATATCGGTACAAAATACATGATTTGTGCTACTCCACAGATGATAAAATTCGATCTGGCTCTAACTGGAATGACCCGAGGAGCCACGCATTGTACCATCGTAGGTCTTGAGCGATATCCCATTAATTGGCCTCCAGCATTAAATATTCAACCTGTCGGACGCTCAAATTCGGAAGCTGATTTCTCAACTAATGATGTAGGTGAACAATTCAATCCGACCTTCTCTCTCAGGTCGCCCGGCGCATGACACAGTTTCACCTGCGAGCTGTGGGGAAAGATCCGTTTGTCAGATTGAGATAAATCGCCGTGCCCTTGAGGGGAGCACTCAGCCTGAGCAGTTTACACAAATATTTTCATTTGCTATCAGAGCCGCGTTCCTGTCGCTGGACTGCTAAAGAGCAGCGCGGATTTTGACCGTGATGCAGATCGAGGATCAGATTTGAGTCTTTCGAAAGTCATCACACCTGCTGGGGGTTTGGGTGGATGGAGGCGATAGAACAGGCAGGAATGAAGTGCAGGTGGGAGATGGACGTGTCTCAAAGGAATTGAGCGAGTGACAAAAGCATGGAGAAGGGACTTTATTAAAAGATAGAATAGAAAGGGAGAGATAGGGTGAATAAAGGCAGGTGTGACTGAATAGCAGAGACATGAGGATTTTACAGATGAGGATTAAAAAGATGGACAGGTAGTAAGATTGAATAGAGCCAAATGTATATCTTAGATGCTGTAACAGGTCATTAGGTTTTTAATACACCTGTTTGCACTTCAATAGCTTTTAAGTACACATATAACATGTGTTTTTTTTGTTAAAATGTTGACTCAAAGATGAAAACTCTTCATCGTTTATTAACCCTCGTGTCATTCCAAACCTGTATGGCTTTCTTGCTTCTGCAGAACACAGAAGAAGATATTTTGAAGAATGTCGACAACCAAACAACACTGAACCCCTATTGACTTTTATTGTATGAACAATAGATTTTAAGCAACATGAGGGTGAATAAATGATGAAAGATATTACATTTTTGGGTGAACTATGGCTTGTATCTCAACTGCTGGGTTTCAACCTATAAGCATGGGAAAGCGAAAAATGCAGGTACTCCAAGTGAAAACTCCAAGTGAATAAATATAAATTCATAAATATAATTATAATCAATTATAGATATTGAAATAAATATACAGGGAGAATGTTTTCCATATATAGATCTTTGATCAAAATAACATTGCAAAGTCAGTTGGCTGTCAAATAAAATTGATGGAAAAAAGGATGTGAAGTTCCAAATAAACACACGTTCCAAATAAGTTCCTTACATAACAAATGTAAACGTCTTTACGAACACATTTTAACAATGTTTTTAGGATGTGAATTATTAGCTGCCTAGAATATGAAATTGACCAATTGTTTAGAGAGACAAAAACGTGTCGTTATTAAAGCAGAGGTAACACATGCAGTTTCTGCCAATCTTATATTCGTCTTAAGTGCCTATACAGTAGTATTGCATACTTCGCATCTTCGAAGAGTATTTAGTTTGATCAAATTTATAAAAGAGAGAGACAGCTGAAACAATTATTTCCGAAAACATGCAAGCCCCGGAAGGGGTGCGGGGTACGAGAATATAGCAGTTTCAAACCATCTCCAAATTCAGCGTTATATCCACCGTTTTTATAACATTCCTCACCGAAATGCTGTGAACTAACAAACACAGCTGAACTTCAGTACAACGAACGAAGCGCATTGATTGGCAAGTTCTCGCTGGTTGACACGTGGGCGTGCTCTTTTTCTCGCTCCTGCTGGTTGACACGTGGGTGTGCCTTTCCAGGAGAGTTATCCAATAAGGGACTATATAAGAAAATTTGTTCTGTAAGGGAATTTTGTGTTCGAAAAAAACTTTGCTAAACCTACAGTATAGGAAACGTAGGGGGTTGGTTCGAGAACAGAAATACAATATAATACTATATTTTGACAAGTGGACAATGTTAAGCATGAGAAGCGTCCTTCGCACCTGTCTTAAATCTGGCTTTCACCGCACACCTTCGTGTCTGACGGCCCATCAGTCTGCTAACAGAGATGGATTTGGATCACACATGCAAGTCAGGAGTTTGGGAATTGCACTTTGGAGATACAGAACGTCTGCCGACTACAAATTACACTCCAGTTAAATTAACACATTTGCATAAATGCTTGCAAAAGCATAACACAACAACATCTGGAACTGCCATTCACGGTCCCAAATTTTTACATCTTAGAAAACAACAGGAGTAGAAAGCAGAGAATACAAGTGTTTCAGATGAACTCACGGCTGTTGGATTGATGGTGAGATGTTACTCTCATTAAGGTCACTAATTGAAGCAGGTCGGTCTCATTTCATTCCCTTCTTCAGAGTAAAGTGAAGACCGTTTGATTTGTGTGTTCTCGTGATTTCTATCGAAGACGGAGGAGGTTAATCCAGAATGAATCTCTATAATATCAGCGTCTGTTGGAAGGTCACAGATCCTCAGTAATGATCTCTCACTGGATCCACATTAGCCGCTGCTGTTATTCCTTACTTAAGAGGTGGAGCCAATGATTTCCAATTTAAGAAAATGAGCTGGTGCTGTCTGAGAGCTTGATGCCTGAATGAACAAAGTATCTTTCGTAAGGGTTTTTCATGTTATTGCTCAGAGGTTGCTCTTTCGTGACTTGGGAGATTTGATGAAGTTCTCAGCTGTGTTTCATTTAAGCAGTGTTCGAATAGTGTCAAAGCTCTTGGGGGTACCCTTAACCAGCCCTTAAAAAATTGCTATCGATCTTACTGTTATTTTTCTATTTGGCATTGTATGTTTTTATTCACAATAACAAACTTTTAGCCAGTTTGTTTCGCTTTGTGCAAAATCTCTTAAATTTAAAATGAATGGTAACATTTTTCTTACCAATTCAGATTTTCCTTTCTTTTATTTAATTATCTTCTTGTCCTCTGATTCTTGTTCTTTTTATTACTGTAATGGAGTGCTGTTTCCTTTTTTTCTAATATTAATACAACAATTCATTTGAACGAGTTAGGGAGAGGATGCATAAAAGTCAAAAGTGGCTGCTAAACCAGCCAGTAAGAAGCATATGAGCGTTCTAAACGTGATTCGTCTCTTGATAATGTAGATCAAGTAAATGTAAATAATCCATATGAACCAATGCAGAATAAGAAAAACAAATGTATTTCCTTTGGGCAAAGCAGAAGGGCAGCCTTCTTGTCAAAGTCGGAGTTTATGTTTGCAGAACGGAGCACTAAATCATCTCTGGGGAATGCTTTTCTGAAGTTTTCTGAAGGAAGAAAAATATTCTTGGGGAAATGCTAAACATGTCTTCATTAAACACTGTGCGGCATGCTTGAGCACGCATGGATTTTTCTGATAAACATGTCATTTTAATTTGCATCTTATGAAATGTGGATAAATACTGTTTTGTTGTCCCCCACCCTCAAATCGAACCCTGCATGTAAGTATCAGGTAGTCTCCAATGCTTCTACTAAAATTGCTTAAAATAAAATTGAATCAAATGAGAGAATTGTTGGAAAAAAGAGATGTTATGGAGGTGTAAAATGAATGTATATTGTGGAGGTAAAGTAATCTGGATTTGGATACATTTGATGAGAAATGTTTGAGTTCATATTGAGATCTTCACTTATATACTTTATTTTCCGACTTGACAAATCTAAGCCCAGTTTGACGCATGGTCGACATCTCTTCTCAAACACTAATGACAATAGTGAGATTTCTGACTCTTTCTCTGGAGAAATGTCTCAGACAAAGATGAGATTAAAAGGGGTAGTTCACCAGAAAAAGGAAATTCTATCATTATTTACTCGCAAAATTCATCATTGTTACAAACCTGTATGAATTTCATTGCTCTGCTGAACACAAAGGAAGATATTTGGAAGAATGTCAGTAACAGTGTATAATCCAGTTAAGCAAAAGTTTCCTATTGTTCACCATATAATTTCATTGATGTTTAGGAGAAATAATTAAAATAGTTTATACTGAATAAAGTACAGAGCTTTAAAATGATATGCAATTGTCTTGGGAGAGTTTATAGAAAAATATTTAATTCTTAATTAAATTTCTTATATTTTATTCCATGTATTATCTTGAAAAGCAAAACTTGAGGTTTCTTTTTAAAACTGAGATTACATTATCTTTAGCAGCATGCATTTGGAAATGTAGCATTCTGCTGTACACTGTGCCGTATGCAGCAAGTAGCGTGCTGGTGTTATATTTTGAAGTGCACATACACATTGTCTGTGTGAAAACAAAGCAACCAGAGGCATTAAAATGAGCATCTGTTCTAATCCCCAGAGAGAGAGGAGTCAGGTAAAATCCATATGCTTACAGAGTTGACCCCAGCTAAATGGAATTGTCTGGAAATGTACAACCTATAGATCGCTATAGATTCTTTTCTGTTTGTCTAAACAATCAGAATTCTCAGTGGGGGAGATCAATCCAGCGAAGAGAAATCCAGAGACGAATGTAGAAAATTGAAGGGTGACAGACGTATAAAAGTGCGATAAGAGAAGTGGTTTATTGAACTGGGTTTAATGTTAGCCCCACACTCTGACATTATTAACAGACACAGATTACAAACTGAAAAACACAACCTGATCACCACTTGGTAAAACACAGCCAGAATAAACACTCATTAACTTCAATACTCTGTTAAATGAATGGCCAAACTAAATTAACTCGAAGCACTTTTCGCTAATAGGTTCGCATTAAAAGCACAAGTCCTGAAAGTTTAATGTGACATAAAATTAGCATAGAAGGGTAGCTAGCTTTAAGCACATTGAATGTCTGCACCGTGTCCTAGCTTCTCCTCAGACCTTTTCGGGTGTATAGAGCACAGAAATACTACGTAATACACCCGACTCGTTTTTTGACAAATTGACCATGTTAAGCATGAGAAGACAGCACGTTTAACATTGTAAAGAAATCAGAATGCATGACACTTCGTTGCAGCACCCCTTTGAAGTGACAAATCAACATTAAATCTGTAATTTTATTAGGCCTTACTAACAAACATTTTGCCTATTTTCTGATTTGAACATTGTTCATGTTGTACATTGGGTGGACAAGCAACATTTTACGAAAAAATAAAACCTACCACTGACCAATTTTTATTGATTCAATTTAAGGACAAGCAACGACAAACACAACATACAAAGTGTATATTTTCATAGCTAAAAGTGCTATTTCAGTGCTTACCTTAAGCAAATCACCAAAGTTTAAATGATCTTTTCAGGACCAAAATACCATCGAAGCCCTCCTAACCACATATATTATACTGTATATCTCTATACTCTAACTTAAAGTAAAAATGACTACTCTCCGAAAGCTCTTCTGATAAAACATGAAGAGGTTAATGTATTTTAATAAAACTCTGTTATGTCTCCTGAGCAATGCCAGAGAAACCATGTTCCTCTGGGAGCAAAGCTTGGATTGCACACAGTAAGCACTAGAAAGAAAGCTTTTATTGCAATTTTTGTGACTGTGTGTATAAAGTTCTGCATAAAAATGGATAATGACAAACTAAATTCATCCCTGCCTGTCTCTCTCTGTGTCTCTACCTCTTTAAATGGATGCTCGTGTGTCGGCGAGCATTTATGCAAATGTGTGAATTTAACTGGAGTGTAATTTGTAGTCGGCGGACGTTCTGTATCTCCAAAGTGCAATTCCCAAAATCCTGACTTGCATGTGTGATCCAAATCCATCTCTGTTAGCAGCCTGATGGGCCGTCAGACACAAAGGTGTGCGGTGAAAACCAGATTTAAGACAGGTGCGAAGGACGCTTCATCCTGTACGCCGTCCAATTGAACTGACCAGCATTTCTCTAAACTTCACAGAACACAATATCACGGGCTAAGCCGATGACAGGGGCTTTGGCTACGAATTACAATGATGTGTGCTTTTAATCAAACACGCAATTTTCAGGTCAGCATCGTCACCTCAGAATGTTTCCCGAGGTCTTTTGTAATGAGGCGCTGACCCCCATGCGTCCCCTACCGCTGTGTTAAATAGTTTGGCTTAAATAATGGCAGCGCATTTGTGTTTGCACTCTTTTTATCACAGCGTGAGGTCTTGAAAATCTCGGGCCATTTCGGATACATCTCACACGGCCTGTGCGTGGCCTGAGGAACAGTACGTGTTTAGATAAAAGCCACTATGAAGGAGTGGATGCAAGAAGGTCTGGGCATCCTTGAGTCTTTTATTCCGGGTCATTGTGACTGTGGAGTGCTGCGTGAGCACCAGCGGTTGGATGTAATTGTGCACTTGTTGCTGCTGCTTGTTCGGTCTTTATTGAAGGTCAAAGACAGACTGAGGAAAAGGATTTGGTGGAAAACAGAGAAGTAGAAGAAGAGGGAAATGTAACTACAGGAGGTCAAGTGCTTCGAACGCCCCTGAGATGCTCACGATAATGCACGTGTGTGTAAGTGTGAATGTGAGTGAACGTGTGTAAGCGTGAGCACGTGTGTTTAGATGGGTATGCATGTGTGTCGATGTCATTGCAGGATTGCGAATGTGAGTTTATGTGTTAATGCCAATACATGCATGTGAATGTGAGGGTGTTAAAAGATCTGTACATGCGTGTTAATTTGTGTGAATTTCTGCATGCTTGTGATGTTGATGCATGTGTGGGTTGTCTGTATATGCGTTTGCGTGATGTGGATGAATCTTTGTGCATGTAGAGTATGTATGAATATCAGGCCATGCGTATACATGTGAGTACATACATGTAAATGTCAGCATGTAATTAGAATGTGTGTGCGTGTGTCAATGTCAGTGCATGTGTTTGAATGTGAGTGCAAGTTAATGTGTTTGGAACATATATGTGTGTGAATCTTGATACTTGCATGAGTTGATGTCAGTACATGACTATCTAAGGGCAAATCTAAGGGCATGTTTGTGAACTTCGGTGCATGTGTTTGACTGTGTGCGTGCGTGCTTGCGTGTGTGTGTGTGTGCGTGGGTTTTGGCGCATGCGTGTGATTGTCGTGCATGTGTGTGAAAGTCTGAATGCATGTGTGAATGTGAGTGCACGTTAATGTGTTTGGATCATATATGTGTGTGATGCATGCGTGAGTTGATGTCAGTACATGCATGTGCATGTTGAATGTGCATGAATGTCAGTGCATGTCTTGAAATCTAAGGGCATGTTTGTGAACTTCAGTGCACGTATTTCGGTGCATTTGACTGTGTGTGTATGTGCGTGAGAGTTTTGGCGCATGCGCGTGATTGTCATGCATGTGTGTGAAAGGCTGAATGCATGTGTGTGAATGTGAGTGCATGTGCGCACATGTGAGACACAAATGAATTCGAGTGACATTTTATTTGCAGCACTATCTTGTCTGACTTTTCTTCATCAAATCACACCCTTTTCTCGTTTTAACCTCTGCTCTTCCCCATCTCCCCGCTATCCGCAGCAAACATCCTGACGGTGATCATCCTTTCCCAGCTGGTGGTGCGGCGACAGAAATCATCCTACAACTATCTGCTGGCTCTGGCTGTAGCTGACATCCTGGTTTTGCTGCTGATTGTGTTTGTGGACTTTCTTCTGGAGGACTTCATTCTAGGAGCTCCCCTTCCCCACTCTCTGAACAAAGCCGTGCAGGTGCTGGAGTTCTCCTCCATCCACACCTCCATTTGGATCACCGTGCCCCTGACCATAGACCGCTACATCGCCGTGTGCCATCCGCTGCGCTACCACACCGTCTCCTACCCGGCCCGAACTCGCAAAGTCATCCTGGCCGTGTACGCCGGCTGCCTGATCTCCAGCATTCCGTACTATTGGTGGCCAGAGCTGTGGCACGGGCTGCCGGGAGCGGGCGGCGGCAGGCGCAGCAGCAGCGCGGGGCAGCACGTGCTGGTGTGGATCCACTGCGCCACTGTGTATCTGCTCCCCTGCTCCGTGTTCTTCTCTCTCAACGCCATCATCGTACGGAAGCTCCGTTGCAGGCGTAGCTGCTTCCGCCTGCGTGGCTACTCCACCGGAAAGACCACAGCCATCCTGCTGGCCATCACCTCTGTGTTCGCGGTGCTGTGGGCGCCACGCACTCTCATGATCCTTTATCACCTGTACACGGCGCAGCCGACGATGCCCGGCTCTGCCCGACGGCTTCACTTGGTCACGGACGTGGCAAACATGCTGGCATTGCTCAACACCGGCGTCAACTTCTTCTTGTACTGCTTCATCAGCAGGCGCTTTCGCCGGATGGCCGCCACGGTGCTAAAGGCTTTGTTCCGATGTAGGAAGCAGCCGGCTCCTTTTTACGCCAGTCACAACTTCTCCATCACCAGCAGCCCGTGGATCTCACCAGCAAATTCCCACTGCATCAAGATGCTGGTGTACCAGTACGACAAAAATGGCAAACCCGTCTGCATATCTTCCTGAACGCTGTGAAATATCACTCCCAGATATTCTTGAGTCGCCAGGCAAGGAGACGTCTTGCCCAACCTTGAGAAGAAGGTTAATGATGGTGAGCAGAGGGCAGCAACTGGCAGCGCCTCAATAAGACATCCAGTTTCAGGTTTAAAGACATCTGAGGTTGGCCAAAAACATGGTTTGACAAGCGAATTGGCCGGTTAGCCACGGACATGCCATTGCCTTTCAGGACATAAATGCAAAAAAGATCGCAACCTCAAAGTGAAATCGTGGCTTGATACACATCAGTACATTTTAAGATCTCAAGCATGTTTTGATGCACACCACAGCAAGATGATGAAGTTCTGCACAGATGACATGTTAATGTGAACCATCTTAACACTCTTACCTTTTAAATATGGGAGGGATGGAAAAACAATCCTTCAAAAAACAATGGTGACATTTTCATCCAATATATGCTGTCGGTCTCCAAGGGCCTGTCACAAATGGCACAAGCTATTAAAGAATCATCCCTTTAGATAATGATCAGCATAAGTACATACTTGGCTTTAAAAATCTTGTGGTGCAACTGACTGTTACATGTACAAAAAAAGCAAAAAAGACTTTTAGAGATAACGTATTGTTTAATATTTGAATCAACGTTTAAAGCAACAGACATTCATTGCTCAGTATACAGAAGGATTTTCTTTCAAACAATTATCAAGACTTTGAAACACCTAGCACACACACAAACACATTCATCCTTTGCCGGGCGACCCCGAGAAGCACTTTCCAAATAAATCAGCTGTGGAACAAGCTGCTGGGGAAAACCACGTTCATTTATCTTCACACGGCCTGCCATCTGGAGCGCTTTAACTGTGCTGAATATCTGAGATATATTCAAACCAAACCAGGCACAGATGAGGTAGGCAGCGTAAAACTGCGAATTTGTTAAGGTTTTGTTCTCGATTCAACAAGAAAACAAAGCACGGGTCGTCTGAAAGGTCAAGAAATGTAATGAGAAAAATGAAATTAGACTTTCTAGCGAAGTGAAGCCCATGTCTGATAGTTTTTAAACCCTCTACAGGTTTGTGGACATTTGAAAGTTACAGTACATGTTGAGAATATTAGTGTTCACTCTTGAACCAAATATAATAGTCTTGTTCACAGGTGCTTCTACACATTTTGGTCAGATAAAACACGTTCAAGAATATTTTCCCTGTCTCCAATGTAACCCTTGGATGGTGTTGTTGTTTTTGTTACTTGACAAACACATCATTATTCATTACTCTCATAATTAAATCAACACAGCCTTAAAAATGCATTGAAAATACTTTACAGGTCAGATTTTAAAACTTGACTCCAATTCTGTTCCTATTCATTTCAATTATTATACGTATATATATATATATATGTGTAATATTTGGTGCTATTAACCATTTTTAAATCTACGATATGGGTGAAAAAATCTGTCTTTATCTGGAATCAATATAAATATCTGAGATTGAAACTATTTGAAAATGGGTTTCGCAGACCTGAACATCACACAAGATTTAACAGCATATCTTTCACTGTAAATTGACTTTTGCTGTAACTTAAGTTGGATTGTGTTAACTAACTTGATGATTTGAAGTGATGTAATAACTTTTAAAAACTTGAATGAAATTATTTACTTTATTGAAATTACTAAGTAGGCAATTTGATTGCATATAAAAGAACAGTTCACCAAAAATTGAAATTCTGTCATCATTTACTCGCCCTCGAATTAGAAATCTGTAAATTACTTTGTTCTGATGAATATTTGGAAGAATGCTTTTGTAACCAATAAATTCTTGGACCCAATTGACTGTCATAGTAGGTAATGGGATTAAAAGCAATTTTTCCTACTATGGTAGTCAATGATGGAACTGTTACAAGCTTTCTTCCAAATATCTTTCTCTGTGTTCATCAGATTTCCAGATCCAGATTTGGAACAACTTGAAGGTGAGTAAATGATGACAGATTTTTTGTTGCTGTTGGGTGAACTGTCCCTTTAAGGCAGCAAAAAGATTGTTGTAAAGACGATTATATTATGAGTACATTATATTGCATTTCTTTCAATACCATCTACAGGAAAGACATTTATTGAACAATTTCATGGGATCTGTCAATTCTAGCAAGTACGTAATAAAACAGTTTCCTAATATGCAATTATTTGGCGATTCAGCATTTAAACATTATTATTGTTGTTGTGATATCAAAACTTATATTAAAGTGTTATATGGAGCTGTACTGTAAAGTCTTTTAGGCTCAGTAAAGAGTTCAGAAGCTCTTATATTGGTGAGCTATAGGGTTTACCTGTATAACCTGTATGACACAGACACAAAGAACATATACTATTATATGTTAGATATGTATAAAATGCATATTACGCAAATCTATAGACTAGATTGGACAGTTGCTGTTAATGTGACTATTTTGTACATGATCTGAACCGATTTTTATCATCTAATTCATTTGAATAGATTTTGTTCTAATAAAGACAGCATTCACATTTCTTCCATCCACATAGTATTTGCATTAGCCTTGAAATAGCTTTGACATTTATTCACAAAGAACCTGAGCTTGTGTAGATTCCTGCGAAAAATGATTCACAGAATCCAAACGATTGAAGGGCCATTAAAATGACTAATAAATATTTGACCAGCATTCTCTTCATCTCTGAAACGCCAGGGCTTTTTCAGCCTCGGTCCTAGCTGCCGGGAGAAAGACACATATGTTAAAGCCACGATCAGCTTGCAAAAAATCAACATCAATAAAAATATAAAAATATTACAATGTGTGAAAAATATTACCTTTCAACTCGTGTGCTATTGGAATATACATTTATGTGACTTTAAGGTCCGGTTACACGCCTTAGTTAAATTAAGATATTTATGTATTTTTTATAAAAATGCATTAGAAGAATACAGTATGGTGTGCATCTTCAGACAAAACAATGGCACTGATATATTTAAAGATATTACTGGGTAAGTTATATTCAGTTAAGACAGGTCACACATTAATTTTAGTCTGGGACTAGCCTCAAGCCATGTCTGTGAATCCGGGCCTAAAGGTTTTATTTTTGAACACAAACCTGAAAAACATTTTACATATAAATTATGTTTTAGAGATTGTGTATGAAGATGGATGTCTGTGTGGAACATATTTGCATTTTTTCCAATCAGAAATGGTTATGAATTTAAGTATTACGTTTAGGCCATGTGAATGTGTCTGTGTATTTCAGTGAATGTATATATGCTGGAAACTGGCATGCAAATAATGTATATTTTCTTGAACACATTAAAAACGTATCATCGTTTAAATATGTTTGAGTTTCATTTTGCTTATTAATTAATCTGTCATGCAAAAATGATATAAATATTCGCCTCCACCAATATAACTATATAATGGTTACTTTGATGATCATGTGTTCAGAAACAATTCCACAGTGGGTCCTAATAAGACACAAAATACTTTATTTAGAGTTTGGGTTACTATATGACCCAGAAAATGAGGTCATTTGAGCCTCTCGGTTATTAAAACACATTTCCAATTGATGCCCAAAAGCAAATTCAATGACAAAATCAATACACCATTTTGATCAACAACCCCTTTATCTTCGTTTCGAGGTCTTTATTTTAGCCAGACAGTTTTCAGGCCTGCTCACTCTTTATTGTGTTTGACGGCCACAAGCTCTCCGAAGTGGCCTCATTACCCCTGAGTGACACATACAAGTCAATCTGCAGAAGGCCACAGATCCAGAAGCTCATTCCTTAAAGTGAACGTCTGGGCTTGTCAGCCCCAGGGATCAGCCGCTACAGAAAGTGTTCCTTCAACGTCAATGTTAATGGCTAGATAAAATGAAGTGGTGCTGAAGCACAGCTGAGGGTCTCTGACTCCACACCAGCGGTTAACCCGTAATGGTAAACGTGTGACTAACATTCAACTAACATAAGAAGCATTTCAACACGGCAAAAGCCTTGTCATATGAGTTTTTTTGTCTATTCTGGACACCCGATATAATAAATACTTTGTTTGCAAAACCACTTGTCACTTGTTATTGCCATCTATGTAGAATACGTTTTTTCACCCTACTCCGGTTTAATTTACGACAAACAGACCACTTCTGTAAAAATTTGGGAGACGACAAACTTCATCGGATTTCTGTGAATTAAAATGCACAAACCTTAAGCAATAATACCCAACAAATGGAGAAGGGATGATTCATCATGGAACATAAAAAAGTTTTTATTTTATGAGGAACATGTACCGTTATGGGTGCAACAATCCAGAAAATGGCACTTCCCTGACTATGAAAAAGAACGCAATAAGAGACCTCACATGGGTATTTGAAACACTAAATGTTAATATCTGTGCTATTAGAAAGCTATCCTAAATAAAAAAAAATGTATTTTCACAGAATTGCCCATCCCGTTTTCAAATGAAGAACTTAAGACAACTAATAAGATGTTTCACTGGTTTATTGATTCGTTTTCCATCATACAGATCAACAGATTTTACAGGATTACAAACTGAGCGTCTTGAATTTTGTGGTTTGGAATATGAGCCCACAATGCACCAACAAAACAATGACTGTTACTGTGTACAAATGTATTTTGAAAAGGAATTGACCAGTTATAGGCTGCATTTTTCAAAAAGCACATTACAAAAGAATCACGGTAAAATGGAGCACTATCTACTACAAGACCAGCAAGTGTACAAACACAAGCAAATAAAATCCACTCACATACAACCTAACTCAAAAGATGCTGTAAGACAGGGCGTTTACATTTTCATTCAACCTTGAGGTACTAAAGGTAAAAACCTTTAGACAAAATCCTTTCCAAATGAATCTAAAGCAACAGGTCCTCACATTAAAGATATCAGGGATCAGCGAATGTAAAGCTGCTGCTGTGAGGAGAGAGGGCATCTAACGGGAAGAGTTGGAACTGGAGCGGGAGCGGTGTCGTCTGCGACCCGGAGACCTGGAGCGAGTGCGCCTTCTCACCGGGGAGCGTCGCCGTGGAGACCGAGATCTGTTAAAAGTACACACTGTCAGTTGAGGCAGAGATGAATCACAGACACGCATGCCAATTATCTGATAAGACGCATAAAGTCACGAGCCCTGTCAGAGACTTCTTAGTGAAGCAAGAGAAGAAATAAACAGACCTACAGGCTAAAAGGACACTGGGTGTGTTTAATTTAATAACTCAATTTGAGCCTGCAGGTATTGGAAAGATTGGGTCCTACTGACACATTGAACATATGCGATACACACTACAGATCAACGTAACATGCCAGAACAAAAAGAAAACTTGGACATACCGTCTCCTCATGCGAGGTGGCGTGCGGCGCCACATGGGAGGTGGGGGAGGCATTCTGCGTGGCGGCGTCATTCTTCGCGGGGCGGTTCGTATCCTCTGGGTGAGAACAGCAGAGGCGGTGATCTCCTGACCGTCTATCTGACCTGAGAACAGTCAACAGGTGATAGTGTAAGAAATCTTGTCTTTGGAACGGATCTGAAATGTTATGAGCTTCTCATCAATAGTACCTCCATCCATGTGTTTCAGAGCCTTCTGGGCATCATCTGGAGTCTCGTATTCCACATAAGCGTAGCCCTTTGATAAATTAGGATGCAAGCGGTCAGGGGGCATGTCGATCATCTTGATCTTCCCGTAGGTTGCAAAGATCTCTTGAATATGTTCCTAACAGAAATCAAGCACAGAAACCGAGAGTCTAATACAAGAGATAAAAGCTATAAGAAATAGGATGCACATATCAGAGTTAAGTGTTTCAAGCACATCAACCAAACACTCAAATCTTTACCTTCGTGACATTCCTGGTGAGTCTTCCCAGATGAAGTTTAGTTGGTTTAGGGCTGGGGCTTCTCCTCTTCCTCTCCTTCTCCTCACCACGCTTTTGTGATTTGGACCTGATTAAAGCACAAGCACAAGCTCAGTAACTTCATTGGATTGGGTTTAATGGGCTGATCGAAATGTGCACTCTGTCTGTAACCTACTTTGATCGTGAGCGTCGCCGGTTGTCATGGCGACGACGGCTCGGGCTGGGAGACCCAGAGGACCCGGATGAGCTAGAGGACCGGGAGGAACTTGATGAACCAGAACGGCTGGTACCAGAGGAAGAGCTGGACCCACTGGATGAGCCCGAGCTGGACCCAGAACTGCTGCTGGAGCTGGAACTGGACCTGTGGAGGACAAGCGAAACAATTAATTACCTGGAAATACATCTTGGGGCTTATATTTAAACGTGGGGTTAGTGTTGTGGGTTCGAGTTAGCTGACAGAACCCGTCCTTCAAGGCCACAGCTAAAATGTAATGTGATGCCGTAAGACTTTAAAGTTATAGAATGTGTCCAGTTAAAATTGAAGTGCATAACCGGACCTGCTACTAGTGCTGCCAGTGGAGTTACTGCGACGCTTGCGGATCTTCTCTCTGCCTCTCTCCTTCTCTGCTCCCTCCTTTACAGCGGGTTTCTCTTTCGCTCTCTCTCTCGGTTTGTCCTCAGAACGTTCTCTGCGTTTGGTGGGTGAAGGTGCCCTGTGTAAAGAAACAAACAAATATTTGGTTAGAAAACAGCGCCACAATCTGGTTTAACTCAATTTATAGCATTAATTTGTTTTTACAAAGGATATGTGGGCACGCTTTGGTATGATATCAGATGCAATGCATAGTATTAAATCATTACCCCATGCATAAAACAAAGCACACATAAACAAATAAAAACAAAACTACATATAGCACGTAATTTAAAAAAACAGGCTACAGAGGCTCTAACCCCTGAACAGGCATTATGTAGATATTTCACAATAATGGACGAGTTATGACATTTATATAACACAAATCCTAGCGAATAATGTTGTGACTACATTGTGTTTTATGGGATCATGATGCTCTTCATTTTTATCGCTATGTGGCTAATGCTAACTTAGCAGCGCCGCTGTGTTCAAAAACATGCAAGTTATCGCAACTTAACGAAACGTGACTAAAAACTTTACACGCGCACTCGAAGTTAACAATTAATCGCAACTAATTTTGCGAAAAAACTGGCCCACAAACTATCAAACTTACATGATGAATGAACAGCGCGCAACACTCTCAACGGCGAGATCAGGGACCGTCGCGCTTTAATGAGCTCACGCATTCGTTTGTCGGTGTGACGTCACCATCGCAGCGACGAGTGTGTGAAGGCGGGGCTTCGCTCGCGCGATGATGTATATACAGAGAAAAGAGGATTTTACGCGTTTGCTGTTGTGTTTCTATTATATAATTGCAGATATGAGTGTAAACGTCGTCATGTGAGCGTATCATGGAGCGCACCGTCGGTTTAAACGTAAATAAGAGTGCAGTGACGTCGCAGTAGGTGAGCGATGATTTCCATTGTGTGTTTAGTGAAATACAACGATACGTGCGGTCATTTGGGATCGATGCATGAATTTAAATGTGCTCCAAGCTGCGAAATCTGTTCGGTAGCTGTTTTATAAACAATGCTGGTTTAACCTTTGAGGAAATGCTTGGGTTTACTGTAGGTTAGGCTGGTTTGTTTTGATTTATTTACTTGGATATGTCAGTTGGGAAACAAAGTTCAAAAGCAAGACCCCCCACTGCATTGAAGTTTTTAGGAAGTTCACAGACAAGATTTTAGAAGTAGTACTGGGTGATCATCCCATGTTTAGCTATTGAGATTAACCCCAAATCACCAGAAATCAGTCATCACTATGGTCAAGTCAATGGTGACCATTTTTTGGTGAACTCCTTTATTTTCAGATTAGTTTCTCATGGGCACAAGATGTCAAAGTCAGGAGATGCTCGGTGTGAGGTTCATGCTTTCTATAGCAGTAAAATATAAAGTATTATACTGTTAAAGTATTAAAGTACTATAGGATTAAAATATCATTATTTGCTCAAACACAACTACTTGTGCAATGCTTCTGCATTTTTTTGAGAAGCAATAACTGTCAGCTTGACTCTCTGCTTTGTCCTACTTGACCCACGATTGTTTTTTTACCATTGAAAATGGGTTCTACAATTTCCAAGTGGGCCACATTGAGTTCCCCATATATCTGGTGTTGTATCATATTAGATCTTATAAACGTGGATACCTGAAGATATGTTTAGTAAGAACCAGAATCTGATATTTAGATATCTTTAATACAGTAGCAATCGTGCAAACGTTGGAAAATAACAAAATAAGTGTTTTTCTCATTTTTGAACTGTTATCATTGCATGTAATTTAATGTAAGGATTGTTATAGTCAACAGATTCTACTAACAGACCTATCTATCTCTGTGCACATATAAAAATAATACATTTTTAAAGTAAAAATTAATATAATGAAAAATATGAATCTATGGCATAATAATATTTTTTTCGTTACTATTTATTATTTCTTTCACCAGAGAAAGATTTATTAAAATCTAAATCTAGATGAATTGTTACAAAATTAGTCACCTTTGATGTAGAAGCACACTGAATGACAATTTATAGACATCACTATGATCACTGTGTGTTCATTGTTTATAGGATCTGCTCCATCCAGTCTCGTGTTGGTTTCAGTACTGTGGATCTCCATCATGGGTAGACTGGACGATGCTTCCAAGCGCAAAGTCGTGGAGCTGCGGGAAGCAGGTTTGAGTTTTCGGAAGATCAAAGCTGTGCTGGAGCTGGAGAACATCAAGGTGTCTGCGCAGGCCATCTACCTTTTCCTGAAAGAGTTTCAAGGGAGAGCTCGGAAGGAGGACGGAACGGCGGTGGGTAGCAGCCAAGCGGGGTCGACGACGGCCAGGGAGGCGGGCAGCGGCGAGGCTCGACAGGGTGCCTGGAGCAACCAGCAGTTGAGAAACCTCCTCAGAGAAGCGTCCCGGGTCGCAGCCTCTCAGCTGACCGCAGCCTCCTCAGATGCAAGAGGTGGGCAGTCTTCTGGGACGGCAGGGAGAAGCGAAGCACAGGAGGGTGATAAAGACGAGGATATCCGGATTGTCAGCGTTACGTCTTTGGCACAGGGCACGCAGCACGCCGGCGTCCAGGGGCCACGAGCTGGGACCGGCACGGGCACGACCAGCGGGGCTGCTTTTGTGAGACGGCGAAACACACCCTCACCTGCCAACCCTGTGCTGGTGGCTCGCAAGAGACTGCTGGATAAAGCTTTGCTTCACAGGGCAAGGGTGAGTTGACCGCTCCAACGATATTGTAGGGTGAATTTACTAAAACTATTTTTCTGTTCATTTAAGTCAGTTCAAACATAGGCCTACATATTATTGAAAAAATAACAAAATTTGAAATTTTAGTTGAGGCCTTAAAATTATAAACTGAAAAAAATATATATAAATACAGTATATAGCAATATTCAAAATGGATAAATAAATAAAATAATTATGTCAACAGCTTAAAGTTAAACTAATATTAACATGAAAACTAAAAATATAAATACAAAAATGTTAATAAAAC
The DNA here is from genome assembly GCA_029783895.1 of Triplophysa bombifrons. Lineage (NCBI taxonomy): Eukaryota > Metazoa > Chordata > Actinopteri > Cypriniformes > Nemacheilidae > Triplophysa > Triplophysa bombifrons. The sequence goes on from CM056457.1 coordinate 4,045,080, forward strand.
ATTTTATAAACAATATTCTCCATCATGTTTACCCCAAAGTAAATAATTTTCAAGGCCATTACATATAATTTTGCCTCCAATTCACATGACATTTTATTATGTAATGCAAAAATGCACAAAAATATTAATATTATTTAGTCATAATTCCTTTGAAACTTTATTCATTTGTCTGTTTGCAAAAATAATTCAATAACCATTATTGTGAAACGTAGTATTAAAATAATAATTTTATTTGAAGTGTAAAATCTGAGCTGGATATGCTATTTTGACATTTATCCTATTACAGTTGTTGTTGTTATATTTATTGTAATAAACTTGTGTGTGTGTTTTTTGAAGGTAAGGGACGGTGGAACCCAGACAGGTCAGCAGGTGCCGCTGTCAGTTAGAAGAGATCAGTCGTGTTTCTCTGGTCCTGATGGAAGAAAAGTTGTGTTACCTCAGACGGCTTCAGTCGACCTCACAGCATCCAGAGCTCCAAACATTGTGAGTTAAACATTATCATCAACAACCAAATATATTTACTACATCAATGTTTTCTGCATCTGACTTTATTGACTTAAAAAAAAAGTAATATAATAAACTAATCATATTAAAGATCATATTTTTGTTCCACAGAGAGGATCGCACCCAGGACCCAGTCTTGCCAGGAAATGGATCCAGCGGATGGCCACTCCAGTTCGCTCTCTTCAAAATCCTCCTCGTGTGGGCGTCCGACTCCCTGACCCGGCCACCGCTGGAAGTACATCACACAATACCGTTCCACCCGCACGGGTCCAAAACGTGAACAGCCAGGCTTCACTTCCTCTCCAGAGGAGCGGCTTCGACCCTGCCGCTGTGAGCGGCCTCCAGGAGCAGATCCAGTCTTTGAGCTCCGAACTGAGAAATCTGGGCGTAGCGTTGAGGATGATGGTGGAACAACAAGGCCGGCTGGAGAGAGAGCAAACCCAGCAGACTCAAGTCCAGAAGCAGATCCTCGGCACACTTCAAGGTTTGGCAACCAAATTAGAGCCGTGCAACGTGCTTCAGTCAACATCTGCTTCAACGTTATCAGCGTCATGTTCGCTGGCCTCCGCCGAGCCTTTTAGTCAGACCGCCGGGAGTCAGGGCGTCTACGCTCAGTGCAGTCAAGCCCAGACACGATACAACGAGATCCACGACTCGGGTCTCGAGGGCATTGAGCCGTTCTCTCTGGACCAGCTTAGCCCACCAGCCATGAACGGGTTTCAGCAGTGCCCGACCACCGGCGTGCCCTCGTTCACCCATGCACAGACACGCTCGGGGATGTTCACGCAGGCGCACACGCAAACATTTGCTCATTCACCGTTTCAGTCACACACAGACTCGTACACGGGGATGGAGAGAAAACCAGCAGACATGCCTTCTACCAGTGCAGACGGGTCGTTCCAGGCTTGTAGCCCACATAACCAGAACTCCAGTCTTCCAGTCTCCCCACATGAGGCCGAGCTGAACATTATTAAAGTGGAGAACGTCTAACAATGAGGCAACGTGCAATGCAAGCGCAAGAGAAAACTAAAGGGTCAAATCACCCACAAATAAAAATTGTGTGTATCATTTATTCATCCAAACCTGTTTGACTTTCTTCTGCAGAACACACAAGAAACAAATCTGACCATCATTGACTTCCACCGGAAATCAGATACATTTCTCATAATATTTTATTTTGTGATCCACTGAAGAAAAAGTCATGTACAGGTTAAGAATGACATGAGGGTGAATAAATGAGTTTCCTTTGGAATGAACGATCCCATTAAGTTAAACGCGACGTTATTTAGCAGTATTGTAGCATTGTTTGTGAGAGACCTTTGTTTATTTTATTGTATGTGAGACTTTTGTCAGACCAGCAAGAAACTGACCGAGAGAAGATTCCCCCCCATGTTGTCTTTTTTTTTTAACAGTCCATTTCTGACATTTTCATATGCAAATAAAATAAACATCTTACAGATTTACAGGAGTGATTGTAATTCTTTGTATTGAACATAATCCAAGTTTAAATTTGAGATCCAGTGGTATTATCAGTTTTGGTATATCTAAAGCCCGTACTTCTTTTGGTCGCCACTCCTTTCAGTTTTTAAACCTCAGTTCATTTGTTTCATTTGCATTTTTTAAAAGCTTAATTTTGTCATTTGCTCACGATCATTGTCCTTGTTTTTAGTTAATCGACTGTAAGTTTTTGACTTTGTTTATAATTGTGTTATTTGTGTCTTGTTTTCTATTGCACTGTACCTGCTCCCTATGCTGCCTCCTGGTCAGGTTGTCATTGTAAAAGACAAATAAAGGTATCTTATATCTGTTCATGAAAGTGCAGCCTAAAAATAACAATAGTCATGATATAACATTGATAGTACTTAACATTGGGCTGATGGTTGTCTAAAAAAAAACAGACATTTTATATAATGATACATTATATATGTATAAACTGTAATTCTGTCTTTGATTTTGACATCTTTTTAGAACATAGTAGGTAACAGTGTATCATTTTTTCCCCCTGATAAAAATAGTGTTGAATGACAACAATATGACCATCAAGTGGAAAATACTCGGGCATTTTAACTTTAATTGTTGCATTTTGTTTTATAAGTCTTAATAACAGTGAAAACGCACCGTATGATGTCTTTCATGAGACAGCCCTGCCCCCTGCTGGTCAATACCTGTCATTCAACAAGATTTGCTTTTCTCTCATGAAATAATAAAGACACAATATAGATATTTTTACCTGTGTACTGTTGTTCTGTAATGAAATGCAATAGAAAAACAAAGACAAATTGAAATGTTTAGTGTTTCATTTGTGAAATATGTTTAATATGTCCACAGTTAAAAAATAAGGCGCAACCAAGGCTGCAAAATTAACATGTAAATGTACTAGATTAATTAAATCATTATCTTTCCATAAAGATTTCTGTTTCATAACATTGTCTTATGATGTTTAAAAAAAAACTTGAGACGAAGACCATTGGATAATCTTGTGAAGAGCAGACCAACACTATGGGCCTAAGATTAAAAAACAGAAAATAAGAAAAAGAGTAATTGAAACTATAATATATATATATAAATTATTTGTGGTTGTTGAGTACAGTTAAATATACAAGAATAAAAAGTGAATATTCACCTCTCAAATAACAAACAAAATTGTTTCATTACAAATTTAAATTGTGGAGTTAAAAAGAAAAATCATCTCTGTCCCAAACATTATAAAGAGCACTGTTACTGAAAATTGAATTGTATAAGACGAGAACAAAACATTTGTAATTCCTGTTTCTTAATAGTACTTCAGTCTGGAACTAAATTTAAACATCCAAAATTTTATCCAGAGAAAGAATTTGTGTGTGTTCAGGCCACAAAGTTGAACTAAGTATAGGTGCATAATTTAAATTGCTGATATCTGGCCAGCCCTTATCTTTGTTCACTGAATATCTTTATAATAAAAGACGTTTGCATTATATCCATACTTGATAAATGAAATGCATGATCAGTAGAAAGCAAATGAGTGTTAGCGAACCACTTTGCATAATATCACTATCTTTAACTTTATTATCTTATTGCTTTTCCTAACAGTTTTATTGCTATGTGTAATGGCTGTGTCCACCTTACCAATATACAAATGAACATTAAATGTTGGGATTAAATGCTAGTGCTTCAAATTTGTTTACTTGTTAGTGTACGATATTAGAAGGTGACATTTAATTGTGAATGACACATATCATTGATGTTTTGTTCTATTTGGGTTGAATGCATAGGAGGTTTTGTGGTCGCCAAGTGATCATGGCGTGCATAAACATATGTATAATGCACAAATAAATACTTAAGCTTTGAAACTGTTATGTTTGTTTTAAGAGTCCACAATCATGTTTGTAGTCCAAGGAGTACGAGAGGATACATCTTATCCTGGATTTCCTTGAAAGAGTTAGGGGGCCAATGACAATTGGACGGTTTTCTTTAGAAATCCAACATAGTTTTATTAAGTCAAATGCTACAAGAGGTTCCTCGTCATGATGCCATAGAAGAATAATTACTCAACGTTTTTATACATTGTAGAAACATGTTTATAGTTCTTTATGGAACCATTCAGCAAAAAAGTGTTCTTCTATGGCATGGTACACCCTTTTTAAGAGTGTGAACAATGAAGAACTCTACTACTTCATATCAAGATCAGGCAATGTTATATCACACACTATAATTGATATATAAAGGCAAACTCTCCAGACTCAAAATCTATCTCTTGAGCAGGAGCCTTCTTCCTCTCGCATCATAAATCTTGAAAAATAACAAATACCTTCTCAACTCTCCAAGAAAACAGGACAAAACTATTAAATAAAAGGTAAAAATATCAGCTTAATGTTCACATAATGTTGATAATTTATTTTGCTATCCGTCACTATATTATGTGGTGAATGCGGTTCTGTTGTGAAAATGAGTGTATTGTGCAAGTCTGTACACATTTTTAAGTTTTAATTTTAGCATTTGTGAAATTCAAGTGTTTGTGTTGTCTGATTTTCATTGGTAGTGCATCGAGGGATTTTGCTACATTATCATGTTGACCACTGCAACACTTATTCTATGTTTATCGGCTCTAGGACACGTAAGATTGCACATTGTAGCATGTATATTACAGACAAAAATATCGATGTTCTGAAGTATCATTACTTTCCTGTTAATACAGGTTGTAACAGTCTCTACTATTAGAGACACAATACTGCCATTGGATATGGCTGAGAAATCAATTGATGACCAATATGAAGGCTGCAAAGAGAAAATGGCAGAACTGATAGTCAAACCTCTACCAACAGCATCAGAGACACCAGAGATGTATCCCAGGGGCTTTACATGGAACCATTTATTCGCCATTTCTGCATACACTGGCGAAAGCATATATAAAGATTTTAGAGCCGATACTGTTAATGGTAAAGATATTTACATTAAAAAGACATACGGATGGTATTCACTTTACTTTTTGTTGACAGATGCAATACAGATTTTGAATAAACTTCAGAAAAAAGCACACCCAGGCTGTGTAATAACTTATTGTGGTACTAGACTTATGTTTAATAATACTGACGTTGTAAACAAAAACATTCGTTTTGGGCAGTTTGCTTCTTCTAATCGTTCTTTAGCACAGAGATTTGGCAATGTTTCTTGTTTTGAAATCAGAACCTGTGAAGGTGCTCATGTGTCAAAGTATTCTTTGTTTCCAGGCGAGGAAGAGGTGCTGATTCCCCCATATGAGGTTTTTGAAGTCACTAACGTCACTAGCGATTGGTGTGAAACTGTTTACCACCTAAACAGTGCAGGAACTCAAAGTAACCTGAATTGTGCATTAGTTGATGTGAAGAACCTTTGGCAATCCATAAAAGATTTCTTAAAAGACTTGTGGGGAAAGGATGAGCATGGCCCAAGTCTTGATTTACAATATGTTCTTCCTCTTTACGCAAACATCCGTTTCTGTTTAATGCATTCAAAATAAAAAAGCACTATTGAAGACAGCTCTGTTGTGATTATTACAGAGTGACATCACTCACTGTCAGAAGGTAATTTACAAAAGGTGGAAGAGATGGATGTGTTTATAACTTTAAAGGAAAACTTTTTTACTAAGACATGCACAAAAAACAAAACAATAGTGTCAGAAGTATCAAAACACAACAAAAGCGATACCTGTATGCACATATTTACTATACATTTACACATTTATTTTAAATACTCTATATTTTAAGTTGTTGGTATTGATCTAAAAGATCTTCAACTTGTGTCTTTTAGGTGACAATTCTCAAATACCAAATGTTTTAAAGTGTGTATTTTCTCTTATTATGGTATACATTACAAAACTTACGAAAATTTACTTTTTGGGGGGATGAAAGTGTAGTAACCATGTATTTTTTGGTGCACTGGTTTCACATGGTTTTACTAACCCCATAGTTTAACCATGCACATTTTAACAATGGTTTTTGAAAACCATAGTTTTCAAAACCATTGTAATTTTGTGGTAAGCATGGTTTTATTACAGTAACGGTGGTTTTGTGATTTCAACTGTAGTAAAACTGTTATTTTATTGTTTTAAATTATGGCAAATTTTCATAAATGAATGGCAAGCAGGATTATTCTGAGATATTCAATGCCAGTGAAAGTCACATAAATGAAAGAGTAGGCCAGTGCAATTGTACCTACCAACTGACATGGTATCTTATGAATGTATGTTTAATAGAGTAAATTGCGTTAGAGAGGATGGGTTGTCTGTCTGCTAGACACATATTACAGTAAGGTCTTGAAATTTTTGCACCATTTGCAACTCTGCATTATTATTATAACAATGACATAGGACACTCATAGTTTTTGGTTCAACTAAGTGTTTTGTAGCTTGAATAATCCTGATCTATACCGTTTTTCCAGATTTAAACGTTTTTTCGTTTATTTTTTTGTCAATTAACACGTGGGCCTGGTTTATTAAAATAGCACATTTTCCTACACATGGCTGACCCAAATAATATTAAATAGCTATAAAACAAATAATTACCCTTGAGACCCAAATTTCAAAAACTGCCACACCCCTGACCTAAGCTGACAGGCAAGTATCGAAAAGTGTAGTTTTTCTTGAAATTCTTGTTTACATCTTAATATTGCCCTGCATAAATAACTGTTTGTTTTCATGTGAACGGATGTGAAGTGTTGATTTATTTAGGCATGAAATACAAATAATTCCTATACTGTGTGCGTGAACTATAAGAACACAGTTTGCTTAAACATTTTTAATGAATTCCATAGCTTCCATTAACAATTATTATTACAGCATCAAGGAAAAAAATTATCAATCATGGTTTTTGTAAAATGTAATAATGATTTTTATATTCATTACATTGGATATCCTCTGAGCCATTTCAGTTTAAAGATATAATGGAGTTTCTTTGTTCATACATTCATAGTCTTCTGTACGTAGCATTAAACAAATAAACAAAGGTCTATGTCAGATTCAATATTTATTGACTTTAACAACAACACATAGGTATTTAACATTAAAGTAATTGTAAAATTTCCTATCATATCCGGGGCAAATATTGCCCGCGTTTACTGAAAAAGTTTATTTCTGACCGCCAGCTACCTGTTTTTGCCTGAGAAATATGGCACATAAATCTTTTTTTTCTTGTGGTCATTAAACAATAAATCGTGTAATTTTATTTTAAATTGATTAGTTTAGTGCTAAGGTCTTTGCAGTGACACAGTTAATTTCAATAACTAGCTGAAATAACTATTGCTAAAATAGAAGTCTTAGACCCTAAAGATTTGCCTGGCCATAAAAGACCAAAAATCAAGGTTGCTGTGTCTGCAATTACATGATTTTGCCAATGATCTTATTTTCTTGGAAGGTTGTATGTATTAAAAACCAATCAGACTGACAGGGTCAATTCATGACAAGGTGATTTTCTATGGTAGATCAAAAGCACATTAGAACCGTTTGACAGCACACAGTTTGGGAGGAGATGGATTCAGAGTAAATCCCACACCCGAAGTGAGATCCAGTTGAAGGAGTGAAGCGGATATACAGAAGGAGAGACTGAAGAACAGAAAGATCTCCATCCTCGCCAAACCCAAATCAACTTTTGATAATGTCTTTATAACATTATTACAAAATGATGCCATTATACAATTCTAACTCTAAATCATCTAATTGACTGATCACAATAAATTATTCCAGAACATTAGTTCCTTTGATAAATTGTGCCATAGTGCACACCAACGTAAACACCAAAATGTTCAAATGATACAACTGAGATGTAAAGGAAGCCGGTACCTGCAGAGAACGGCAGAAAGGCGTCTCTCTTCACAAACCTGCTCTGCTCATTCAGAAAGTGTTCAGGGTTAAAGGTGTTAGGGGTCTCCCATTCCTACTCATCCCATAATAAAGACATCTGACGGGGAAATACTCATGTGCCCCGTGAAAGGAAAAGATTTAAAGAAATAGTTCTGATATGTTTATTACTGAATGATTATTAATAAATTGACATTATTCATGAATTTAAATGTGATATTTTACAAGACGTAATTCAAAGACGAAACATGAAACATGACAATATCTTCATATACAGAAGTGACCAAACGTCTCGTTTAGATGAAGCCATCAAAAGATGAAGAGTTTGCTACAAAACAAAGGAATTACAATATGGTTAAGGTCTTAAAAACGTATTTCACAAAAAGGCCAAACAAGGGTATATAAGTTTTATTCTAAATAATCTATAAAATATTATAATTATAATTATAAATACAATGCTGTCTCTCTTTACCCTTTAACAAGTTGATATTCAGTTTATGTTCTAACACAACAACAACACGCAGCATTAATGCATCTTTAATAACATATTTAAACAATTGCAGGTGTCAATTTCCCAAAATTAGACATCACTTTTGGTCATTACCCCCCCCCCCTCCTCAAAAAACACAGAATAGCCACGGTATATAATATCGTACTTCAATTAAATAATTTAAAAAACACTCAGACATTTCTCAAAATATCTTCTTTTGTTGTTTTACAAAAGAATAGTCAAATCAAGGTAATGAGTGACATGAGGGTGTATAATTGATGACAAAATAGGTGAACTGTCTCTTTAAGACATATATCCCTGGTAGAACCTTAAGGCTTCTGTGAAAAAATAATTGTGTTGTGAATTTCTTCAGACAGGTTTGTGTAGTTCTCCTCAAGAACACTCAAGTGTGGTCTGTCGACGTCCAGCTTTAGCATGTTTCCCAGTAATGGCAACGGTTTTGGTCCTGGAGGTTCGTTTCTGGACCCAGAGAACAGGTGATAAAGAATCAGGAGCAGAATAAAAGTACAGATCAACACCCCTGTGATGTACGTAGTCCTGTAGAACAGCCATATTCACAAAAACAACACCCAAAAACACAATTCTATGAAGCTTTCGCTAGTGACAGTGGTATAAGTGAACAAGAGTGGGCGTGGCTACCTGGCTGCATTACGTAATGGAGGCGGGGTCTCATCAAAAATGTGAAAGCAAGCGTAATTTGAGGATGAAAACAGTATTAAAGAATTGATATTATAGAATTGAATTTATAATATTAAAATGATTTCACTTTTAAACTATACTTAGAATTAAGAGGTAAAGTATAGACAGGAAAAATATTAAAACAACCATCTCCGCTCCTGCTCGTTTCGGTGGTACGTTATAATTAATGTCTTTCTTTACACATTCATAGTTGGTTTGATCAGATTACAAAATGCGTGTAATTATTAGCACGAAAACAACCTTACAACTGTTTTAAACCTTCAAATACATATTATATTAGTATAATATAGTATAGTATATTTGACTCGGGTGCATTTACGGGTGTTGGACCAGCAGATGTCCTCCACGAGCTTCGACAGCACACATTTTGACCGCTACGTATAAAAAATACGTATATAAAAACGTAACTATCTATACGTACATACTTACAGAACACACACAGTAAATTTGACATAAGCAAAGGCTGAATTTTGACTGCCGGTCATCTTGCGCAGGCATTTATTTAGCCACTCGTTGACGTCATCGGGCCGCGCCGGCGAGGTCCTTTAGCTCACAGTACGACTGTCACGCCGCAGTTTCCATCATCTATAGGTCAAAGCAGCAATGATTCGCTCAGTATCTTTACTCAAATACTCTTTAAATCTATCTCAGCGGGCTCATGTCAGGCTGTTATCATCCAGCAGAGGGATAACAAACAGAATAGTGCCCGCGACATTCACTGGAGGTACATGTTTTAAACGTTTGTTTATATATTAATTGTGTAACGTGTATTCAAGTCACCAGAATAAGCCAGCTTTTGGGAAACAGGGATTTTTAGTTTAAAACATGAATTTGACAGAACATAGTGTGTAATTCATAAAAATTTGCACACATGATTTGTGTAGAATTATAGTTTATTGCAAAGTTGAAAAATACTGTAGTATGTATTGGTATGTAGTTTATAAACTGTAGTATACTCTACCATGTCATGGTATAATATACTGCTATAGTATACACTTTGTTGATGTACACTACAATATTCTGTAGTATTAACTATGTTGAGTTGATATTTAGTATCTAGGAAGTATACAAAAGTTATTTTTTCATGTGAAAGTAAATAACTGTGTTTGTTTATTACATACATACTACAGATCCGATCGTACGCAGAGAGTGTTAAACATCCATAGCCAACCTAACACAAACCCATAATCGTAATACCATAGTAATTCTGACCGACCGTGTTATTCTTTAACAGCTGACACCAATGGCAGACATCAGCAGCATCACGTCAGACCGGTCAGAGTCTGGAGCTCAAGCTGTGCCGGTGCCCGTGTGCTTCACCGCCGCACATACAGCACTCAACAAGTAGAACCTGCAGAAGAAGAGCAGCTCCACAGCATCATCAGTGACACAGAGAGCATTCAAGGTACAAAATATTTGACTGTATCTATTAACTATATGTTGTTTTGAATAGTTCACCCAAAGAAGAAATTCTCTTATTGTTGATTTACATATCATGTAGTTACTGTGATGAACAGGCTAACAGATATTAAAAATGGATCTATTTTATCAGGATCCTTCTCCAAACATGAGTTCCAAGCGGAGACGAAGAAACTGCTGGATATTGTGGCCAGGTCACTGTATTCTGAGAAGGAGGTAAAGAATATTAGAGAAACAAGGCATTCATCTCAATTCTGTTAGCACCTGAATCTTGATGATGTTTGCCCTGTTAGGTGTTCATCAGAGAGCTCATCTCGAACGGCAGTGATGCGCTGGAGAAACTGCGGCACCGGATGATGACATCAGGTGGTGACGCAGCAACGATGGAGATCCACCTGCAGACAGACGCAGCCAAAGGAACCTTCACCATCCAGGTCTCGTGCACCAATGAAACACCTTGATCAAAAAACACAGCATGTTTGAGACCGGATAGGATCCAAAACCACATCTGTGCATATCTCAAACATTTATTCAAACGTGCATGTGTCTCATTTCTACAAGTCAAACATGTGAATAAGAGACAGTTGTCGTTCAAGAAACGCTTTCATGCATCTGCATATTGACTTAATTCTTTTAAAGGGATAGTTCACCTAAAAATAAAAACTGTCATAACTTTTATGACTTTCTTTCTCCTTCAGAACATAAAAATTTGCATTGGTTTTGTGTCTCCATACAATATAAATGAATGGGGATCGGTGGTGTTTGCTTACCAACTTTGTTCAAAATATCTTCTTATGTGTTCTGCGGAAGAAAGTCTTAAAGGATTGAAATGAAATGAGAACTCCTTTTTTTTCCAAGCCAATAACTTATTTATTCATTCTCCTTCGGCTTTACAACTTGTCAGACTGCTTCCATTCACACACGGCAACATTACACACTGCATGACATGTAGTATACATGATCTCGTAATTGGTACTCTTTTAAGTCATTAGGTAGTTTATATAATTGTGTTTATATGAGAATATTTAATATGACTATGAATTGATTTTATCGCAGAATATCTAAAACATTTGTTTGTCTTTTTTCTCATATTTCTAGGATACAGGTATTGGGATGAGTAATGAAGAGCTGGTTTCTAATCTGGGCACCATCGCTCGGTCTGGATCGAAGGTGCGTCTCATTGAACCGTGACCGATTCCACCAATGAGATTCGAGCACCTGGACATGATTTCTTGTTTTGATTTTCTGCATCTCAGGCGTTTCTTGAAGAACTTCAGAATCAAGCGGAGGCCAGCAGCTCCATCATTGGTCAGTTTGGTGTGGGCTTCTACTCCGCCTTCATGGTGGCTGATAAGGTGGACGTTTACTCTCGATCTGCTGAACCAGACGCTCCCGGATACAAGTGGTCCTCAGATGGGTGAGCAGAGTGAGAACAGCTGTGATGAAAGAACAGATCTGATTTGTTTTAAATAAAAAACGTGCCTCATTTGGGTTTTGTGCGTCTGCAGTTCTGGATTATTTGAGATCGCTGAAGCTTCAGGTGTGCGTCAGGGGACTAAGATCGTGCTCCACCTTAAAGATGACTGTAAGGAGTTCTCGTCCGAGGACCGAGTCAAAGGTTTGCCACACGCCGACGACATCAGCTCAGACGTATTTGCTTGAAGAAGAAAACAATTCAAACGACTCCTGTCTGTGTTTTTATTTGCAGAGGTTGTGACCAAGTACAGCAACTTTGTCAGCTTTCCGATCTTCCTGAACGGACGACGGCTGAACACACTTCAGGTATGAGAAGTCTAACGATAAATGACCTCTGACCTCTCTCGAGCACGGATCGTCCTGACCTCTCTCTCTCTTCACAGGCGCTGTGGATGATGGAGCCCAAAGACATCAGCGAGTGGCAGCACGAGGAGTTTTATCGGTACGTGGCTCAAGCTCACGATAAACCGCGCTACATGCTGCACTACCGCGCCGACGCTCCACTCAACATCCGCAGCATCTTCTACGTACCGGACATGGTGAGTTTGATGGGACAGATGGACACAATGAATTCTGTGTGTGTTTGTAGCATGTCTGACGGTTTTGCATGTGAGAGCAGAAGCCGTCCATGTTTGACGTGAGTCGTGAGATGGGATCCAGCGTGGCTCTGTACAGCCGGAAGGTTCTGATCCAGACCAAAGCCTCAGATATTCTTCCCAAGTGGCTTCGCTTCTTGCGAGGTGAGCAGAACATCCAGCCAAGACACAATTCATTGAACACATTCTTTTCATTCAGGAAGAGACACTGACGATTTTTGTAATGCAATCCTGTATTGTGATAAAGCATCTTGATGTCATTTTGTTTGGGCAGGTGTCGTGGACAGTGAAGATATTCCTTTAAACCTCAGTCGAGAGCTGCTTCAGGAAAGTGCTCTAATCAGGTACAAACCCTGCGTGATACATCTCCTCACACCATCCGTTTCATGCCTCCTAGGGTAACACACATGTCATGGCTTTTAGGAAACTGAGAGATGTTTTACAGCAGCGGATCATTCGCTTCTTCTTGGACCAGAGCAAGAAAGATCCGGAGAAGTACGCCCGGTTCTACGATGACTACAGCCTGTTTATGCGTGAGGGCATCGTGACCACAGCCGAGCAGAGCGTCAAGGTACGTGCGGTCTTCATTTTTCTTCCATAATTTGTCTTTCTTGGTTTGTAAATGGATGGTGTTGTGATGTGGCAGGAGGACATAGGCAAGCTGTTGCGCTTCGAGTCATCCGCTCTTCCCGCCGGACAGCAGACCAGTCTGATGGAGTATGGCTCTCGCATGAAGGCCGGATCCAGGAATATTTATTATCTGTGCGCGCCGAACCGCCACCTGGCCGAACACTCGCCGTACTTCGAGGCCATGAAACAAAAAGACATGGAGGTGAAAACACACATCAGTGTTCATTAACACAACTCAAGGTTTTATTTTAAAGTCTGGAAATGACCTCAGCAGTATCAAAATTTTCACAAAATGGCTGTAAGAAAATCTAAATTCTGTCATCATTTATTCATCCTCATATCACTCTTTCTTCAGTGGAACACAAAATAGGTTATTTTGAAAAATGTCTTCGGTGTTTGGTTATCAATAACCTTCAAAATATCTTCTTTTGTGTCCTGCAGAAGAAAGAAACGCATACAGATTTGTAACAACATGAGGGTTAATGATAAAATAATTTTTGCGTAAACCATGTCTTTAAATGTTCTAGTCCCGGTTTGTTCTAATAACCTCAATAATAGTGTTAGTGAAACTGAATTCTGGTTAACCAGACTAGAAGTCAAAGTGAGCCGTTGCTGTTTTTTGTTTTGTGATGGTCTGGTTCTTCCGGCAGGTTCTGTTCTGCTTCGAGCAGTTTGATGAGCTGACGCTGCTTCACCTCCGAGAGTTTGACCGGAAGAAGCTCATCTCCGTGGAGACCGACATCGTGGTAGATCATTACAAAGAAGATAAGTTTCAAGACAGCAAAGCTGGTAAGATATCAGAACAGTGAAAATCTCGACTCGCGCCGTGTGTTGAGACCCCGGTGATGATGTCATTATGTTGTGCAGAATCTGAGAGGCTGACGGAACAGCAGGCCGAAGATCTGATGGCCTGGATGAGAAACTCGCTCGGACAGAAAGTCACCAACATCAAGGTCACCACATTGACACGCGCTGCTTTTATCAGTGAAAGCCTCAGCGTTCACTACATTAATACACATTTGAGAAAACTGATGTTTTCATTGGCCCGTGCGTGTTTGGTAAATAATGTGAGGTACGTTTGTTCCTGTAGGTGACCCCGCGTCTAGACACACACCCGGCCATGATCACGGTGCTGGAGATGGGAGCCGCACGACACTTCCTGCGCACGCAGCAGCTCGCACGCAGCTCGGAGGAGAGAGCGCAGATCCTGCAGCCCACGCTGGAGATCAACACCGGGTACGCACTCCCATAACCTAAAGATAATAGATTCAATACATGACAAAAACTCAGTACCTGAACTACAATGTTTATTGGGTGAAACGTTCCAGAAAGGTTAACGGTAGTTAATCTTTATTTTAATATTTACGAAATCATTTTTTTTAAAACAAATGTATCTTTTAAAATGGATGAATGTACAATGTATTGATTTTATAAAACGAACAATTGCATTGGCGTTAACTAACATTAACAAAACATCACTGATTTACAGACACGACCTCATCAAGAAACTCGACGCTTTGAGAGACTCAAACTCTGAACTCGCTCAGATGGTTCTTGACCAGGTGTGAAACACGTGACTTTCACTTTATTTCCTGTATGATGTAGATATTGAGTTTCATTGGGTTAAATACATTGTTTTTTCATACAAGATTTACGACAACGCCATGATCGCCGCTGGGCTGAATGAAGACCCCCGTCCGATGATTTCTCGTCTGAATAAACTGCTCACACAAGCTCTGGATAAACACTGAAGCTCACGCTGTATCTCACCCCGCTGGACTCAGTTTTACTATCATTGGAGCTGTGCACGGCTCTGCCTCACCACCTCACGCCCTCAACTCAAGATAAAGTTATCTATATAAAGACTTGAGAATCTGTGACATCTGATGGTTTGGTGGGAGTCACAGTTTATCAGCTGTAAAGAGACCATTTTTTCATTTGTCTGTCTGTTGTCATTGTGAAGAAACTGAATGGAGAAGAATCTGCTGAAAATTGAACTTTGTGAGATGAGGATAATGTGTTGTATTAGGTATTAACTGTCCATCATTTAAATGTTTTGTCCATACGTTGTCTGATTGTTTCAACACATATATTAATGATACTGTAGTAAATTTGAGTGATTAGATCTCAAATACATAAAATTAAAGGTCTACACATTTTTCTTAGCCTGTTTGAATGTTTTTTTCCCCACTTTTATTTATGTTGGTCTTTCTGGACCTAAAGAGTATTTTTACAGAACATTTCACTACATTTAATAGGACGTGCTTTTTTTTGTAGTTTTGTGAATACACATAAATGTTCATGTGTTTGGACGTGGACAAATATAATGCGATTCCCTGTATCTAGTTTGTACTAAAGTGTAAGTAAAGATGAAGATGGCAAAATAAAAGTCAACTAAAACCCCCAAGGGCCGGTTTATGGACAGGGGTAAGTTTAAGTCAGGACTAGGCCTCAGTTAAATTAGGATATTTAAGTCGTTATTAAAAACGTTTGGGTGTGCATCTTGTGACACAATCGCATTGATATACTTTAAGATATGTAAGCAAAAGTTCTTCAAGACACTTCTAACATTTAAGTTAGTCTGGGATTAGTCTTAAGCCCTGTCTGGGAAACCACCCCTATATTACAAATTTGAACCAAAGATGTCGTTGACAAAACACCTGTTATAGTTATTGATCATTGGCGTTAAGCCTTAAAATGTATATAAACATATGAAGTGAACATGTTTTTAGATGCTGGAAATTTGTATCAGTACGTTTGTTCCCCAGGAATGCAAATATGACATATGAGCTCATAAAAGATAATACATATAATTAATAATTATGTACAATAATACATTTAAAATTTTTGTTTTAAATGTAGACTAGCATGTAAGACATTAAAAACTTTTAAAAGTAGTTTTATATCTACTGCACATGTGTGTGGGCTATGATGCTTATAAATCCACTAATACCGATCAACATTAAGAACTGGACCTATCCTTCTTATAAATAATAAAGTTTTCATGAACTGATAGGGAATCTATATTTTCTACATTTCTTATCAAGCTTGTGAAATGCAGAAACATAAAATGTAGTGCTTCATTCAATACGTGACAAAATGAGTGCTTGTAGTTTCGTGATTCAGACAGAAGGGGGCGCAGTGAAGCCAGCGGTAAACGCATACTGCGATACTTCATTTCCTCTACATTGCACTGATTTTACATTTAAATGAGGTTTAAAATCCGCTTTCATAAAACATTCTGGTATTTATTCTGCCTAACACAAAACAATTCATAAAAAAACATTTTTGAAGAAAAGATTGAGAACCAGTGACATGTTGGTGCATTATCTGACAAACAACTCAGATGGACATTGAGTTAAAAAAAACAACAACATGGGAATAAGCAGGATTCTGGAATAGAGTCGAAATACTTCATCTTTAGTCCCAAAGTTTATTGCAGCTCGATAAGAGTTAAATATCTAATGAAACGTTCCCCTTTTAAAAATGGGCTACGTCACCCTTTTGAAAAAAAGAGCATATGCTGGTTTGATGCTGGTTTGTGCTGGTTTAAGCTAGTCTATAGCTGGTCAACCCAGCATCAAAACATACCTAACCCAGCATATGCTGTTTTTAGTGTGAATTAGTACCATACAGGAAATCTCACAGAAAAATGTAAGTGGTATTTCTAAAACATTTGTAAGCCTCCCTGTCACTTGTCACAGTCATTTGACTGCAGAGGAATCCTTGATTAAAATAATCATTGACTCCTAAGAAACATCTAGACATTAATTATCCTCAAGTAATAAAATAAAGGCTACTAATCCAACCTTTATAAAATTTAGAAACATCAAATACTTAGAAGATAAAAAAGTGAGGACTGAAGTCCAATGATGTAAAATGGGCAGGGGAGTGTTTGCTTCCATGTGCTAAGGAAAGTGTCCCAAGTTTTTGTTGGAACCCCTAATACTGTCTCAAAATATTTGTGGCAAGTATACTTCCAGAGTCCGGCAAAACCAAAACATGCAGTCACAACCCTGTTGAAAAGAACATCATAAACTGGGTTAGGTATGTTTTGATGCTGGTTTGACCATCTTAAACCAGCTAGCTCATGACCACTTTAAACCAGTTAAGGACCAGTACATGACCAGCATCAACACATACCAAACAAGCATATGTTGGACTAGGTATGTTTTGATGCGGATAAGATCATCTTAAACGAGAGAAGGACCAGCAGACGGCCAGTTTAAACCAACATCAAAACATACCAAATAAGCATTTGCTGGGTTAGGTATGTTTTTACGCTGGTTTATGCATGTACTGGTCCTAAGATTAAACCAGCTAAGGACCATCTTAAACCAGCATCAAATCTTACCAAACCAGCATATGCTGATTTGGTATGTTTTGATGTTGGTTTAAACTGGCCGTGTGCTGGTCCTTCTCTCGTTTAAGATGATCATATCCGTATCAAAACATACCAAGTCCAACATATGCTTGTTTGGTATGTTTTGATGCCGATTTGACCAGTTTAAACCAGATAAGGACCAGCACATGGCCAGCATAAACCAGCATCAAAACATACCAAACCAGCATATGCTGTATTTTTCAACAGAACAAGGTCTAAATTTGACCTTAGGCCAGTATGTCAGAGTATTTTGCATCGGATCAAACCATGTCTGGTACACCGACGAAGAATCACGCACCCTTTACCAAAAAACTCCAATATCCTGCAATAAAAATTTTCCACTGAGTTTTATAGATGTCAATGAGTGCATTTTTATTACTTGTGGGGAAATCACTAATGCTTCAAACTATTTGTGTTTTAACAAGAGAACGACTTTTAAAGAATGATTTTAAGTTTTGCACAAAAATGACAATGACTGTTATATTCCGTTGCGTTAACCGTAACCCGGACGAATCTTTGCATGGCTGTATGACATTTTAATGCAAAAGTACTAAAAACAAGGAGACATTGTGTCTGTTGCACACAGTTTATTTAACAATATGGTATATAAGTACGAAACAAGTTCTTAACCAGTTTATACAGCGATCTCAATCTTTTTTCCTTTTATTTACAGTGTCATCGAGCTGCATGATTTACATTAAAGAATCGTTCACCTTCAATTCAAGTTTCATGGAGAAAAAAAGAGGTCGACTGAAGAACTCTTTGAAGAAATCAGCAGTCAGACGAAACTCCGGCCTCATAAGCGAGGCAGAGGGGGACATCATTGATGTTTCAGAGATCAAACAAGAAAACAGAGTAAGAATTTTCCTACATCTTACGCAACAACTACTGAATTCAGGCCAATAAATTAACGCATTTGGGCACCTTGAAAAATAAGAGCAACTTTTCACCGTTTGCTCGTGTTCGTGTGTGTGCAGTAGCCAAGGCTCCTTTCTGTACAAATGAATACAGGTCCTCTGTACAAACTCCACAGTCTGGAGAGAAAAAGGCTGCGCGCGTGCGTCCTTTTCCAAACCTGGTACATGTGAATACAGACGGGAATGAGGATTTATCCAAATTCCACACCAAGTATCTTACAGTCCCGAAATAGCACACACACACACAGAAAAGAAAATGCATTTCAGTTTGCAAACATCCAAAACGAAAGTCTTCAATAATAAAATCAAATATTTTGCCTTGAGAAATTTCATTAAAAAGTCCATAACACCCCTGCCCGAGAACAAAAAACAAAACAAAAACAAATTAAAAACGTAACACATGGACCAGGTCTGAATTACAGCAGGTCGGACCAACCCTTCTCAAAAACCTCCTTTGTGATTCTGCTCTTGAAACAGTAATTTGAATCCCTCCAACAGAGGAAAAAGCAGTCCACTGGTTGTGTAAACCTATTACAGTCCGTTGCTTTGTCGTATTCTGACGACTTTTCAAAATTCAATACAACGTGCACCGTTGTCCTTTAGAACGTCTCTTAATGCTACAATCCCTCGACAAACTTCTCTAACGTGTCTCCCGTGGTGTCCCCGGCCATACTCAAGTCGTTAGTCAGTCCTCCACGGTTTGGCGTGTTCAGCTGAGGAAGCATTGCATTCTGCTCGGGTGTGCACAGGTGAGCCTGGTCCATGGGTCCCGGCATGGGTCCCCCGAGACTCGGGTGAGAGGAGCCGGAGTGCATTGCACCGTGCTGCGGCGAGGGATGAGGCTGCATGCGCGGGGACGGGCTGGAATGTGGTTGTTGGGAGGGGGGACGGGGCGATTGCACGGGGGCGGGTGACCTCACCTGGTTGCCCAGAGTGTTGGCCATGGCCTGCTGCTGTCCTGCAAGCATGTGAGGTCGCGGGCTCATTGAAGCGGCCTGTGCCGGCGAACCCATCTGCTGCTTCAGCATTTGCTGTTGCTGCTGTTGTTGTTGATGTTGGAGAAGGCGTTGTTGAAGGAGACTTTGCTGGGCTTCCATGCTCATACCAGGCTGGCCCATTTGAGCCATGGGTGTCATCTGACCCATGGACCCGGCACCTCCCTGCATGGCCATCTGCTGCTGCATCCGGATTTGTGAGTAACTAGCCGCGCCTTGGGGTTGCGGGAATCTTTGTCCAGGCTGCATGGCTCCAGGTTGCTGCTGCTGTTGTTGTTGTTGTTGTTGCATCTGACGCAAGAGCTGGCGACGGAACATCTGCTGCTGGTTTCCGTTGTGTGCCGGGTTCATCATTTGTCCCTGCGGGCCGAGGGCCGCCATGGCCTGCGTAGCGACCTGTTGAGGTTGCTGAGGGGCCATACCAGGTCTCTGCACAGCACCAGCCTGCATGGCTGCCATGTTCTGCATTCCTGGCTGGGCTGCGAGCATGGCCTGTGGATTCTGCTGCTGTTGCGGCTGGTTGGACTGATACTTTGCCGTCCGCTGTTTAATAAACGCAGCCATTAGATGGGGATTGGACTTGAGGATATTAAGCACTTGCTGCTGCTGCTGAGGGGAACTTGGCGATTTCAAGGTGCGCAGCAGGTCTTGCAACGCTCCCGGGGCGATACTGCTAGCCACTCCTCTTTGTTGCAGGCCCTGCTGCTGAGGGGCCTGTGGTGGCGCTTGCTGGGGAGGCATGACGCTTTGCATCTGCCGTGGCTGCTGCTGCTGCATCAAAGCGCGCTGCATCAGCTGGGCTTGCTGCGGCGTCTGCATTACCTGTGGCTGCTGCGGGGCCATGGCCATCTGCTGAGGGGGAACTTGCTGCGGCGGAGGTGCCTGCGGATTCTGCATGACTCCTTGCATCCCCTGTCCCCATTGGCCAGGCTGCATGTTCTGAACCATCTGAGGACCACGGGGACCCATCATCTGCATTGGATTCATCATGCGAGCTTGGTTCATGGGCATGCCGTTCATATTCATTCTGTGGTCTGGCTGCTGCTGTTGTTGTTGGAGCTGCTTGTTTTTGTTCATCATCTCCATTTGATTGACCTTCATTGCAGCATGTTGCTGTGGAGAGGGCTGCGGCTGCTGTTGGGGAGGCATAGGCAGGGGAGACTGTTGCTGGGGCAAAGGTGAGGACTGTGGTCCTGATTTTCCCTGGGAGCCAGGCGTAGGAGGTTGGCTGGGGAAGCCCTTAACCATTCCGGCCACGTTCTGATGCGGCTGCTGGGGCTGGTTGGATAATGTTGGCGGGGCCTGAGGGGTGTTAGGCTGCGGCAGCTGTTGAGAGTTGGGTGTCCCTGGACCTCCTGAGGTAGTTGGGGAGGGCAGACTCTGAGGCATTCCTCTGCCCTGCATGAGTGCCATGCGCCGCCGCATCATCTGCGCCTGCTGCAAGCGCTGCTGAATCTGCTGCTGTCGCAGCTTGTGCTTGATATTGAGACAGAAGGGCACCGGGCACTTGTTCTCCTGGCAGTGCTTGGCGTGGTAGCAGCACAAAGCGATGAGCTGCTTACAGACGGGGCAACCGCCGTTGGTCTTGCGCTTGCAGCCCTTGGTGTGCTGCACCACCCGCTTCATCTTCTGACAGGATGGCAGAGAGCAGTTGGCGTTGCGGCATTGACAGGCGTGCACCAGCGACTGGATGCAGCGTTGGATGCTGAGGCGACGACTTTCCTGCGGGCTCTTGTTGGCTTCGCTGCTCTGGTTGTTGCTGTCATCGTCCAGGCCCAAACCCCACTTGACCATTTGGTGCTCATGACCCTTGGCGTTGTAGCAGTTGATGCATAGATCAAAGTCCTGTAAAAACACAGAAGTATTTTTATAAAATAACCATAGTAAAGAATCAAATCGGAATCATTTGTTTTATTTTACAATCTATATAATAATCTTTATCTCGTTTAAAATAGGGTTAGGAACAGTAACCTAACAGTACTGTCAAAGCCATAAAAACAGCACTGACCTCGCAGACGGTGCAATGCCAACGGGTCTCTACGTGGTGCTTGCACTCGTTGCAGGTATATACAAATCGGTCCTGGCCCTGATTGTGTAGCTCCACCAGCATGCACATGGTGCTCCATTTGCAGCGTCGTAAAGAACTAAACTCCCAGTGCTTGTCCCTGGCCAGCGTCAGGAAGGCATCACGGCCATCCATCAAATCACAGGTCAGAAGTGGGTCAGGATCCATGATCGGAGGCAGGGTGTTGACCGCTGGACCGGCATGCAGGTGAATCACAAAGAAGACCTGGATTTGATCAAGTAAAAAAAAAAAAGACATTTAGAAGTAAGCACAGGCGAAGAAATGGTAATCTCTCCAAAACTCAGTGAGTTAAGCCCAACCTCTTTGTGCTTCTCCATCGTTGCATAAAGCTTCTGGGACAAATCATTAGCTACATTCGGCATCCCAGGCTTCTTTTTGTTGGCGCGGCTCATGCTGCTCTTGTTCTTATTGGACTTTTTATTGTTCTTCTTTTTGCCGTTCTTGCTGTCGGCTTGAGCTCCCTGTGAAAATGGACGACATTATAAATGAATGCCTATAAACTACTACATCAATTTCATGTCCAGAGTTTGGCTTTCGGACTAACCTCTGTCGTCTCAGTGGAGGCTGTGTTCTCCTCCTTTTTCCTCTCCTCCTCTTCTTGTTCCAGCTCCTTGATGCTCTCCTCTAGAACATTAGGCCAAAAATCACCCTCGAAGTAGGGGAGTTCGTTGGCACTTGTCAAGCGGTCCTCTGTGGCCTGCTTGAAAATGTCCTGTACAACACACAGTCGGGCATTTTGTGAGTGATATGATTGGAAGTCTAACGTAGGAATAAAAATCTGACCACGGAAAACCTACAAAAAGCTATTTGTTCAACAATACAATGAAATGGTGGAACATTGTACACATACCTTGTAGTCATTAATGATTCTTTCTGCAAAGGCCTTGTCCAGCATTTTGCGGTACCACTCTTGGAGTCTCTTGGGCTTGGGAATCTTCTGATCTGGAGGATGACAGTGGAAGATGTAGTCGTCTCCTTCACTTGGTGGGCAGGCCCATATGTGGCCAGTCACATACCTGTAGGTGAAAATCTCATCCATTAGTGCCATGATCAAAAATAACGTCACAATAAAGACTTCATGTCATTTCTGCACCTTAGAATTGCAAAAGTAATTTCTCCCCAAACACTGATCATGTCTGCTATTTTTATGAAAACACATATTCATGCCTTAAACTAATGCCTTGTTTTTGTAACGTTAAAAAGAGCTTACTTAGGATTGGTTAAGCATGATCAAAGTGGTACAAAACTTACCCAAGTTTCCTGACATACTCCAGATAACCGATGAGGATTTCGTGGTAAACTGCAGTTCTTAACAACCGAGGCTTGAAGAAGTGAATACTGTCGAGATATGATATGTATACCCGCCTAGAAAGAGACAATGTGCATATTAAGCTTTTTCAAGACATAATTTATTGTTTACTTCCCAAGAAATTAGTATTTGTGCACAACACTACCTGGTGTTAGGAAAAGCACATTCGGATCCATACTCCTGTACGTGCATGCCAAAGAAACATACATCCACTCCGTCAATCTCTTCGAATGCAAAAAGTGCTTTGGTTCTGTAGGGAAAGGTTTCTGACATCTCCCCTGAGTCAACAAACCTGCAGAGAAGTGATATGATCAACAATTCAATTGTCTCTACGTCTCCATCATTCATATATTGCATAACTTTATATTCCTGTAAGTGACGGTACCTGGATTTCATTCCAGGTTTGACCTCTACGTTCTTTTCAGAGCTGGCTACCACCCGCACAAACACCTCTCCGGCTTCAGGGTGACTCTGCCTTTTCAAGTACTTATTCACCCGGTCTTCAATGTACGAGCCCAACCGCGTGGTCTGCAACCCTGATCACACAAGCACACGCAGGTTTAGCTAACTCTGTGGCAGACAACTAAAAGTATGACCAACAACTCGGGCGTCACAGTTGCTTACTCTTGGCAGAAAACTTGTTCTCCTTCCGCGATTTTCCTGACTTTTTCAGACAGTTGTCACAGATGAAACTGTAATGGGGGAAAACAGCAGTTGTGAGGAGCATGTCACATCACTTGATCAACTGCAGGTAAATGGATGGATCAGTCGCTTACCCTGAGGGCCAGATGACGTCATAATGCAGAACGCAAATCTGATGCATCTTCCTTCCGCAGTCTTTACATTCAACAAATCTGCAGAGAAGATTAGATTTAATCATTTTTTCACATCATATGCAAACAGCATTTCTTATATGGTAATGACAAACACAAATCAATGACGTACGGTTCAGAATCCAACATGTCATTTTTCTTCTTCTCAAACTGCTCCTTGGATATCATACTGGGAAAAAAGATACATGATTTTTTAAATACTGTTATTATGTTTTACATGAGTTGTTCATTTTACCAAGTTTTTAGTATAATTCTCTGGGCTGTACAAGTTAACGTATAAACATTTTGTTCTGTGCTTTTCAAAACTGGTTCTGACTAATATAAGCCAAAGCACAAGTGTCAATTTCATTCATGCACTAAATAAGAAAAAGACTCCAACAAGTCTGCAGTCCAACAAATCTGTTCTTGAAGCGAGTGGAAATACGTACGTATGTGGCTGTGCTGGGTCATCTCCGAGGGTGACGCTGTCGCCCTGGATCTCGTTGAAGCACTTCTCGCAGAAATGATACCTGTCGGCAAGTCAGCACACATGAGCACAGGCAAACCGGCACACAGAGATCAACACAGCACAAGAGACACACAGCAGACTGACCAAGGCATAGTTGACACGTTAACAATCAAACCAAATGATCAATGGATGTCTTGTCATGTAATGGATTGTAATGACTTCAACAATAGTTAAGAGTTAATTCAAGTATAATTGAGATTTATGACAATATGCCATGATCCTAAAAAATGCACTGAACGTCTTTCAGGACAGTATGAGAATGCAACGAGATGATGTAATGAAAATCTACATTCTAGACCCTATAAGTAAATGAATTAACCGATCCATCTCAATCCATCAAGTTTTACCCTTGTACTTTTAAAGAGACACGTAAACAATTCGAGGTCAGCAAAAGGTTGTCCACATCCGAGTCGGATTTATCTGTGCATCACAGTCCCACACTCAAACCTTCCTTTCTCGATCTCTCATCATAGATCATACCATCTGTTACCTGTTTTGGTAGCTGTAGTATGTGCCATCTCTGGATATGGTGCAGAGCTGTTTTCCATAGCAGCAAAGTGTCTGAGGTGAGAACTCGAACTGCGGAAGACAACATTAAGTTTCGTTAACACACAAACAAGGCAAGTACTGAATCTTTTCTATCAATTCACGTTTCCATACTTCATAGAAGAACCAAACAGATTTATACAGAATAAAAGTCAAGATGGTCAACCGGTTATCTGACAACCAACTTGTCATTTACTAAGATTGACTTATGAGTTTATCTGACTCACTTTAGAGGGGCTGAGTTCATTTTTAAATGTTTATAAATCAAACTTCTGTAGTCCTCACCTTGCGTCCACAGCAGTACCCCAGACCCTGCATGACCGGGTCGATCTCCAGCTCGAAGACCTCCGCCAGCTTCGAGCAGTACTTATATACTCGAGACGTCTTGCGATTGTAGAGCCAGGCGTTGTTGAACATGAGCCAGATGTCGTCCACGTACTGCCAGGGCTCTTGGTACTGCCCGGTGTCCAGCTTCCTCTTAATGGTGGAAAGGTCAATGGGGTTCTTCACAATGTCAAAGTAGTCCTAAGAATTACCAAACCCATGACGATTAAATCGCTCTTAAAACTTTCAAAGATTATTTCTGAATAAATAGATTAACAGAACGAATGTCAATTTACCGGAATGCCCAGCAGAGTGGGATCCACAGGTTGGCGAAAGGGCAAAGACTCTGGGTCTTGCCGATACAGCGCTTCTAAAGTGGGCATCAATGCCTGTCTGAGTTCCTCTGGTTTAAAAACTGTAAGGAGCCAGTGATATGTTAGACAACCATCAAGCTACACACACAACAAATTAATTGTTCATTTGGAAGAAGTAATTACTTTTCTTCCGTGATTGGGCGGATTGACCGGAGGCCGTAGTATTGCTGCCGTTAGACCCCTCGTCATCTTGGGGCTCGGTCTTTATCTCTGGTTTCTTCTCCTCGGTCTCCATTGGTTGCTGTTTAGGTTCAACAGTCTCCTGCCCCTCCGTCACTTGAGGAAGTTTGACATCTTCATTCTGTCGAAACATGACACGTGAATACTAACTTTTGAAGATATATTCAACACAATTCTGCAAAATGTACATTATATAATTAACATGATAGTTTAAATGGTTTTGTCAGTAATGATGTCACACCTCCATCTTGATGTCAGGTCGCTTCTCAAAGTCCTGCTGGTCGTCCTGATGCTCAGTTTTGGGTTCAGCAGCAGGGTAGTCAGGCAAAGCCTGCTGGGAGTGACTCTCGGCCACAGACGCTGGCGTGGGAACTCTGTTATCAACACTAGCGACCATCTGAGAAAGCTGAACACAAAAAGAGCATCCGTATAAAAAATGAATTAGAGCGATTCTCAACAAGTGTTACAGGTCTTCTGATGTCTGCATTAGCTGTGCTTTGATGTCCATCCTCACCGGAGTGCTAGGCTGCTGTGCTTGCACAGAGTTGGGCTGCTGCATCTGCATGGGGGGCTCAGGCTGGGACTGCAGGGGCGTGAGCGGGTGGGAGGGGGCGGGGGAGGAGCCCAGGACAGAGGGAGGGCGGGGCAAACCGCTGGGGATGTGGGTGGGCGTGGACTGGCCCCCGACGGAGGCCGGCGTCGAGGGCTGGGTCTGGATCGACTGAAGGCTAGCGGCAGCTGCAGGGGTGGAGGTTGAGGGCGGAGGAGGGGTGGAGCACATATTGGACTGCGGGCCATGGGAGCCCACGGCATTCAGGGTCAGGTTAGCGTTCTGCTGTAGAGGAGAGACGACGGCATACTGGCTCAGATAAAGCACGCACACACTCAGACGTATTGTAACCCCACAGAGAGGATCCTTAAAAATATCGAAGCAACTCGCATTTCTTTCACTGACAAACCACTCACCTGTGGGGCAGCCTGTCCCGACTGCTGTGCCTGGTTTACATTCATGCCTGTGGCTGAGGGCGAGAACGACGTCTGGTTCATGAACTGGTTTTGATTGGGCGTCTGACCAACCATGTTGTTCGCGTGACCTCCCATCATGCCTTGCGTTTGCTGCATCCTGGAGGGAGACATACCCATCTGCAAAAAAAAGGTGATAAGTATATAGACAGAAAACAGAGCCACACACATGACTATTATAGAGTCATGTGACTCTATGGTAAACTGAGATGACGCTCACCGATGGGACATTGCCCATGCCCATCTGAGAGGGGTGGGTCATAGGGGACGCTGCCCGTGGTGCTCCCACTTGGGACTGGGACATCTGCACGTTCTGCATTGTCACGGGGTTGAACTGCCCCATCCCTGCAGGGAGTGATGGAAATGCACATTACAGAAGTATCGCTGAACAAACTTGAAAGAAATTTATGCAAAAAAAGCAAAGGAGTAAGGAGCGCACAAATGTTCAATTCAATAGATCTGTACAAATAAAACGTGCTCAAGTCAACATGTAATCACAGGGTTTCTGCAGGTTTCACAAAGTCAAATTTAAGACTTTAAGACCTTTATGAATGAAATGATGTAATGATGTTTTACAACATAAAAAACCCAACACGCACACCCAACATTTCCAGATCAATATCTTTCTTGCATATGAAGCAGTAGGCTTCAAAAATGTTGTTATCAACTGGCTTTAGCCAAGCCTTTAACTCAGTTCTTTCAAGCCATGGCCACAAAATGTGTGGTTCAGATCATATCCCAGACTTTGTGTCACGATTCAGATCATCATTCGGATCAGCAAAAAACTCGGAGAAAAAAATCACTTTGCTTTTCATTTACCTTTCCAAATTCGTTTACTTTCAACAATAGTACATAAATAAATACCGTTTACATCAAGTGTTTCTGAGTATGTGTGTGTGGAGAATTTCATTAGATGTGCAAACCATGTTTATAAAATATACTTGAAGAAACTTGCCACTCATAACTACTTATAAGTTACACTCTTACCATACTTGTATAAATTATGGGCAGTTTTAAGAAGTGGACGGGTCTTTAGAGATCAGATTGCAAGCTTTAAGGTTTCAGTAGCTTTAACTTCTAGTACACATTAAAGTACGTTCACACAATTACAGCTGCGGATCTCTTTTCAAATACGTTACTGTATTATGACTGATCAGCGCATCAAAACTACCACAATTAAGTTTTTATAGAAATATAGATCGCTTATAGTGCAGACGTGTTCAAATTGTGTGTTGTCCCCGCCATAGGCAACAGATTATGTAAAATCTGCAAAAATGCATTTTTATACTGAACTCACCGTCAGAGGTCTGGGCAAAAAAATAAAAAAATCTTTTTTTAAATGTGGTCGATTTAATATCGATTCTCGAAAAGTGAATTCAATAATGTGAATGTTATTGCTACTACTATCCACTAGATGTCACTTTTCCTTTTACAACGGGTGGATGTTACAACAGGGAGCATATCCCTAATTCATTGATTAATTGACCCGCGGATGCGGTGTGTCATTTTACTTAACATCACCTTAACATAAAAGGCAGCGGTTCATATGATAATTATCTCTTTACAGATAATTTTGTGAAATTATCTTAAACGTAAAATAACCTGATTCAGTTTAAACAAGGTATGCGACTGTTCTGTTTCAATATACTTAAGTGTGTTTAATATAAAAGTAAGTTTAATATACAGATTTGTGGTTCTTCATTTCATTTTTTAATTCACCATTGTAATCTGATATTTATTGATCTTTTTTAGAAATATCTATAGGATTTGTGATAAATCTATAATCATCGAATCGAGAGCTTGTGAATCGGAATCGAATCGTAACATCAAAATCGATATCCAGCCCTAGAGCGCTCGCCTATCTTCGTTCATTTGTCTTTCATCATAAATCTGCCAGTCACATGAGTTCCGAAGCGCGAGACGCGATCCGTACAAATCACGGATCAACTAAAATCCACTTAACCACTTATAAATAAAATCAGTTTTATGTCTGTGGTACAATGTGCAAGAAACTCACGCCAATAACACGAAGCTGATTGGCTGCAATCTACGTTGCAAGTTGGTCTCATTTGTAGTCGTAATGCAGCTAATGCTCATTGAAATGCACCTGTTTGTAAAAAAAAAGAACTACAACACCACAGAATCAAACCGAAGCATTTTAATGAGCATTAGAGGTAGCGTTAGTGTTGCCGTAGGAAAATTAAGACCCGTTTAAAATTATATAAGACCTAGAACACAACACTTTAGTGAATTTCAAGACATTTTTAAGATTCTGCGGAAACCCTGAATCAAAATGGAAGATATTGGCTTTCAAGTGACGCAGAGCTGAGCTAAATACCAAATAAAGACACATTACCTTGAGGGACTTGCATGCGGGCCATCAAATGATTTGGCACATTGGACATAGGGCCGGGTCCATCTAAAAAAAGTGACATTTCAGAGATTTGTGTTTAATCCGACACTCTCTAGTCACCCAAACACTACATCCACAGCATGATAAAAACACTCACTAGGTGGTCGGATGGCTTGTGCGGGTCCCATAGCGTTTGGCTGTGGAAGGCCAGGCTGCTGTGGACCCTGAGCGCCCATTGTTGGCTTCGACAGTCTGGATTTCCTCTTCTCCTCCAGCTCTTTTTGGATCTTATAAATCTTCTCAGCCAGAAAGTGGTAATACTCATCCTGAACACAAAAACACGGGTCACCTCTCTTTCCAACCCTCGAATCACTGCAATAAAGGATATTTGAAACAGATTGTGTCTTTTACCCTGCTGTTTGCAGACTCATACATGTCCCCTTCAACCTTACGGGCGTAAGCGACCAGGTTATCCATCCGTCTGTCCTTCAGTGCTGCAGGGTCTGGTGTGGGGAATATGGCTTGAACTCTGTGTGGTGTTTTGAAGAGAGTGTGAGAACTGTTCTAAACAAAGACAACACTTTTTATTAAGAAAGATGTCTTGCTGTGTGACTCACAGCTTGTGCACTAGGTGATTCCTCAAGTCCTGAGTGACGTGCTCGTGCCAGGGCTTCTTCATGCCAGGCATGGAGAGCGGCGCAGCGGTGGGGAGGTTCCCCGCGCCGCCCATGTTCGACCCATCCGGCATCATCGAACTGTTAGGGCGGGATCAGGCATTAATAATCCAGCCATTTATAATATCTGACATCATAACCTCTTACAGATACTGCACTATTTCTATGAATGAATGGTAGGGGTTAAAGGTGAAGGGTGAAAGGTGAAGAGACTCACTTGCTGTTGAGGGATGAAGGGAGAGAGGAATCAGAGAGAAGGTTCGGCTGATCGGCCAGACCGTTTCCGCCCATGTTCATCTGGTTAGTGCCTGAAGGTGTCATGGGAAACCAGACAGGGATTACAAACGAACACCGCACGAGTGAGGAGCACAAACCAGCTTGATGTTTTTATGCAATGAAATTTACTACACAGATTTTTAGAAGTAATAACAAGTGCCTTCATATCATCAGCATCATCTTCATTCAAATAAGTTTTTTGGGGTCTTCATATCATCAGCATCATCTTCATTAAACTATGGTTTATTGTGCCTCAGTTAAAGATATAAGACAATTTAACCTGTCAAATTTTGTCACAAATAATCTGATGCACTTGTTTATTAAAATGGCTTAATATGATGGAGATATGAAGTTAATAATGAACAAGGAAGATTGCATCGCTCATAGTTTTCCTTAAGAAATGAAGTTAATACCTAATGCCGCCATGGTGCGCATTTGTTGCGTCGGCTGCTGTCCTGCCACCTGCGTCTGCGCAGCCGGCTGGTTCCCGTACGGCAGGCCCAGTGCTGCGTAGGCCCTCTGCATGGAGCTGGGGTCGATGTGTGTGCCGCTGCTGATGGCCGGCGCAGCGGGCTGACTGGTCCCCACAGGACCCAGAGAAGACTGCATGCCGGAGTTAGGAGAGCTCAGCATCGCTGCAAAAGACAAAACAAATACAAATCGAAATGTAGAAAATGATGTGATCGTACAACAGATGATAAAAGATAATAATCAGTTATATTATCATATTACAATGCTTTTCTGTAGCTCAGTGGTTAGAGCCAGGCGCTAGGTCATGGGTTCGATCCAAGGGATTGCACATACTACAAATGTATAGTATCACGCAATGTAAGTCGGTTCGGATAAAAGCGGCTGCCAAATGCATAATGCTGAAATGATATTGTTCACAGCCGTTATAGCAATGTCATGCATGTCTTTTACATTAACCTCTTCCAACCATTTTAAAGCTCAAATCTACCATTTTTACGCCACATTACGCAAGTAAAAAAGGTTGCACGTGCCGTTTAATTTGACTTCCAACATGTCAAAATGCTTTTCAACTGTGAAAGCCTAAAGTTAAACACTAGAAAAACAATTGCATGTTTAAAGTGAATGCCATTAACCGTAAAACATATACATTTTTAATCATCAACACACCACACCAACCTTTATTTAACCATTGCATATATATTAAATCCATATAAACAGTAACATTTTTATTAATAAGTAAAAAGTAAAAAACAAAAATGTAATTAAAAACGCATTAATTATTTATTTTTATGTTAACAAAAAGAGAAATATTAAATTTAGATTTAAAATTTTTTTTTTAGGAAAGACCAAATAGAATTTGTAATAATTTTTCTTTAAATGCAAACACAGGTGACTGAAGTGTGATGTCTAATGCCCATACACTATAGTGGTGGCAGAAAGCAGAACTGCATGAGACACAGAGAGAACGTGCTTCTGTTGCCACTACAGGGGGATTTAAACGAGTCAGCGACCCCTCGTCCAATCAGAGAGCAGGGCCTCATTGTGCCACACCCCCTATGTTAAATGATGGGTGGAGCCCCTCCCCCGTGGTGTCAGATTACAGCCCGCTGCCTGTCGGAATCTGCTGCTCTTTCATGCTTTCACACTGAGAGCGCAGAAGAGCTGCACGAGTGACCTACAGGTGGCAGCACTCATCTGAAAACATCAACCACTAACTTCAACTGAGGCTGCTGACATAACCAAACACAGCCAATACAACAATGAGGGAAAGTGTTAGAAATAAAAGTGAGATAAATTGGAATTTTATTATGAAGCAAAACTCTACTTGAAAATTGTAATTTATGATTGTTACTTTTTTATACTGCGTATTGTTTTAATTATTCATAATATTATATATATAACATCATACCCAGCATTGTTTATTCTTATCAATTTTTCTGGTCTGCTCTTTATTGGATTTGTAATTGATCGTTATGTATGCCCTTTAATCCCATTTTGCACGAAAAGAATCGACAATTTTTTTATTGCAGTTAAATACAAGAGATCAAGAAAAACTATAAAATCTATGGTGTTCGGATAAATTTCACAATTTAAAAAATGAAAATCGTAATACAGAAAACAGGCTGAGGTGAATTGCCCTCAAAAATCTATTTTACTTCTGAATGTAAAGTAAAAACTGGTTATTAAAAAAGGCATAGGACTTTTTCTATTTAATTAGTTTTACGGTGACATTTAACAATAAGGTGCTGTTTATTAACAATTCGTTTGTGCATTGGTTTTTCCTATTTTTGAATACACATTTTATGTCCAGTTTTTTTCTCACGTGGCAAGTAGCCGTGTAATAAGCGGGATAATCTACAAGCAGCCAGCTGTTATCGCGAAATAAGCCCCTTCAGTGTGATACGAGACACATCGCTTTGCGTCGGGTACAGATCACACTGTCGGGACTCATTTCTGAGATAATACCCCGGCTGCCTGTACATTATCCCTTACTTAATGGATTAACAAATACTTTGATAGTAAATAGACTCAACTCTTGCCACTCTAGTAAGAAATTACAATGTGCAGATTTATTTTCCTATTTTACGCGATATGATGACATAAATCACTACCAGGGTCATACAGAATCTGCTGACTTTTTTGTTTATTCTGTGCTAAAACTTTTGAAAAATCTGCAGAATTCTGTGGAACAGTTTTAAATGCGTTTACATTTGTACAGAAACGTAAATGTGTTAAAATAGTTAAAATAGTTATACTACCCGTCTATGCATTTAACTGCAGGTGACAGTGGTTTGGTTCTGCTCATCATTTATAAAAGAGGCAGAGCCTACAGAGAAGCTTTAGGTGTAAAGAAGAGACTGTTTAAACTCTGAATACAGCAGACCAAATTAGTAC
Source organism: Triplophysa bombifrons (assembly GCA_029783895.1). Taxonomy (NCBI): domain Eukaryota; kingdom Metazoa; phylum Chordata; class Actinopteri; order Cypriniformes; family Nemacheilidae; genus Triplophysa; species Triplophysa bombifrons. The sequence goes on from CM056457.1 coordinate 4,077,871, forward strand.
TGAACGCATTTGAACCAACAGAAAACTTGCATGTCATTTTGTATGAAAAAGTATATTTTATTGTGTATAGTATCAAAGCAAAAAGAAGGGGCTCGTCTTAATATAATTTTACATTGTGTCTTATGATGATTTTATTGTGTATGAAGGACAAATTTCATCATATTCACAACACAATGAAACTTAACAAAAGCATTCGCCTGTCGTTTACACGGAATGGAAAGTTATCAACAGATAAATGGCGTATTCTGAACTAATCCGCGGTTAGTTTCATTTTATACGTCTCAAATATCAAATCGTTCGCCCTTAAAAATTCTGTCACAGCAAACAGCGAATCGTAGTTATGCGTTCACGATGTGTCTGTAAACTTGTCAAAAAGAGGGTTTCGTTCACTCAGGTTTTATTCACATTTTCAAGTTTCGCATCAGAAACGAGTGATGGAAACTAAATATTTCTAATTAAAAACATTAATTCGCAAAAAAGTTTTTACGCTCGATTAAGGTGGTTTTTCATTTAAGGGATCATGTGAATAATGGGAGATGTAAACACATTTACCGAATAAATTCCTCCAAAAGTCATGTAAGTTCATTTATGAGACTGCGTAGCCTGACTAACAAGAGTACTGATCTTGTTACACGGCATCCAAAATGTTGTTATGGTCATTCTTAAATGCCTAAGCAAAGTGATTAAAGTATTTCTGTAATTGACTCTTAGAACTGTCACGACTGTACTGTTTTTCCATGTTTAGTGTATTTCCCAAACCGCAGGCATCCACAAAAGCACGGCATTTATTGTGTTTCGTAATCGTCTGCTTGCGCAAGTATTATTATATAGGAAAATTATTATATTCAGTGGCTTCTCTTACTTTTCTTACTGATATTTAGTGGCAGTTTAGAGGGAAGTGACGGTTGACTAGTTGGATGCTTATTCGCAAATGTTTTATGCGATATTCCAATTTTGCTCATAAGCTAAATTCGCAATTTTGGATGGAAACCAGCCTAATGATGAGCTGAGCTGAGACCGACGTGACGACAGAGTGAAACATCATTCACTCGCAAATCCAAATTGGCAGGTCGCACATGCGCAAGTACTCAAAAACTGTTCGCAAAATGCAACCATGGACTGGAACCCTGGAAAAACTGTATTGAAATGAACTAACATTTACATGGATTAATAAATGATGAAAAACTAAATCGTTAGTTGTTAGCTAATGCATTTAGTAATGTTAACAAATAGCACCTTATTGTAAAGTGTTACCAGTGTTACATATCAAAGTGGAGCTACACTGATGTCCAAACAGTTAAATGTCTAGCATTATCCAATATTCCCCATGTCCCAAATAATGTCAGTAAAGTACAGAACTTTTTAGACGAGTGTTTGCAGAAGAATACACGAGATCACTCAATAAGACCAGATCTGCCAAAAGAGAAGTAAATGCAATGTTGTCGCAAAATAACATTAAAAGGTTATGGTTCATATCTATGCCAGATTTAAACTAATAACCTTTCAGTTCCTTAAGCATTAACCACTATCCAAAACAACACAAAAACATCTCTAATGTAAATATGAGCACTGGATTAAGAGATGCATTAGCAAAACTGATGTGTTTACAGACTGATGATTGTAAGCTTATGGGGACTTACGCTGCTGGTTTCTCTTGTCACTGGCGTTTTTGAGGGGCAGACAGACGGGGCAATCGTGCCGGGTGCAGTTCTTCCAGTGCGAGATGATCTGTCTAGACGAGGCGCAGTGAGCCACTGCAAAAACAGACGGAAATATAAACTTAGACGGTGGGAAAAATGTGTAAAAGTTTTACGTTGACAAATAATAGCACAAATAGATTTAGAAAACTTCAATTTCAGCATTCTCTTGTGGCCGGATGCCTTTCTCAAGGCAAATGCCAAAAGGGGCTTAAGACAAGACTAGACCAGACCTTCAGAGCCATGACTGACTTCACATGTTTACAGAAATCCTAAGAGCTCAGTGAGAGTTAAACAACTGTAACATTCATATCCATCAGTGGCATCACTAAAATTCGACCACCAACAAAGACCGAACGTGCCTGTGAGACACCAGATGCTTTCAGATCACAGCACATGCTATTCACATCAAATTACACAATCCATTAAGCGTGTTCTTCATGTAGTTTCCTAAACATGACCTACCTTGGCATGATTTGCCCGCCTGGCAATGGGTCATGTGGTTGAGGACGTTCTTCATGGTGCGGCAGTGGGGTAACGCGCAAGCGCGCACCTCGCCGTTAGTCTGCTCGCGCCGCTGGCATTTGTGGGCGTGAAGCAGCAGGACCAGCTGCTGCTGGATCAGTTTGCGCTTCTCTGGGTCGGCTGTGGGGCCCGTCGACACACCCTGTCCCGGGACCATGCCCACGGAGGGCACCTGCTGCTGTAACTGGAGGAGAGAAAGATTACATTAAACGGAAGCATCATGACTGAAATTTTTTTTGTCCATTTTATGCTGTTATCATGTGAACGAAGACACCATTTCTATAGAGCTCACCTTTATCGTTTTTTGCATCGTGCAAGTCAAATAACCATCATGAGGAAAGAATTGATGTTGGCAGGCAGAAAAAAGGTCTGAAGTGCTTTAGATTGAACAGGGGGCAGCTTTGGAGGGTAACTCACCAGATTTGGCACACTGGAAGCGCCCTTCAGGGTGGGCTGGAGGCTGTTGGAGAGAGCTGCCTTGTTCTGGAGCTGTGCGTTTAGTCCAGCGCCGGTCATCTGCTGCACCGAACCCTGCGCGTACTGCTGCCCGAACGGGCCGTTAGCGTTCGAAAGACCCATCTATGAAGGAGGAAAACAAAAAGGTAAGCTGACATTCTGTACCAATCAAGTGAAGAACCGCTTAAGCACCACTTTTTCAGTTAATGAAACAAACCCACATGAGGCTCCTGGGTCAACATCATCATTCCCTAAAGACGTACAAGGGGCCAATACGCACACCCAATGGAGGTAAATATCATGAGATCTAAAACACATTTCAATAATTTATAACAAAATACAGTTTTAAACATAATTGGAGAAAATTAACTTGGAAAGAACAATGTACAGTTTTAATAAAACATGTACAAATAGAGAAGAAAAATCTTCAGAATAAGATTTGGACCAAGTTTCAAACAGAACAATCACTTTTAATTCTTCAGGTAGGGTAATTCTTAAAGCATTTGTTTCACACATAAGCCAAACGTTGTGACTGACGCATTATGCCACAAAGGTAGTGTTTCTGCTATATTCATTTTGCTGTGGCGTGCCACCACACCAAAAATCCTCCCTACCATGACTACAGTAACGCACTGTTTCCAATTCACTCATAATTTGTCCGGCCATTGTTGTCCGGCAAAGTTTGCAACTGTTTTACTAGATTTAGCGATTTTATTTCCGGTCTGCCGGTTATATTGACACTAATAACAGAAGTGTTAGTTTTGCCTTTTTATGTTGGATCCAAGTTGGATAATAAAACAAGGAGATTGACTAGGAGACATTTGCAAGCAGGACATCAAAAGACGTTTCCTAGAAGTGTTTTAGAGGTAGGCGCACACACACACGATATCAGTGTATTACAAAGAACAGCTATCACAGCCGATTTCAAAGATCGGGTACCATGCTATGTCATGCATTCTGGCGTCTTTACACTGTTAAACGTGCTGGCTTTTCATTCTTAAAATTGTCGACTTGTAAAAAAACTCATGTTGGACGTATGACGTAGTATTTCTGTACTTGATACACTCGCCCAGCACTCCAACTTGTTTCGGAAAGTTTAATTTTTTATATAATCCTGTGTCGTCAAAGAGATCCTATTCCTTTATTGGCCATTCTCCTGGAAAAGCACGGCAAGGTGAAATAAAGAAACCGCCAACGAGCAAACCGATGAGCGAGACCCGTTTACCATCAACGTAAACTGTTGCAGCTTGTTACTCTTGCGATAGTGACGTTTAGGTGAGTCCGTTTGTTCATGGCATTTCAGTGATGGATGTCATATAAACGTTGCATATAACGCTGGATTTGGAGATCGTTTGAAACTGATACATGCCGGGGCCCCAGTGCTGAACTGCACGTGTTAAGTCAAGCTAACGTTAAGTCATACATCTGTGTTTTGTTGGCAATCGGCGTGTAGATGCATAATGTACAACACACTAAGGGATTAATGTGACGATGTGTTGCTTGCTCGGGCTGTAGTGCCATCCCACTCTCCCCACTAGTCCCACCTCTAGCAGCTTGCGTTTTTCCGGCAATAATCATACAGCTGTATCTCTCTATGAAAAATTTGATCAAACTAAATACTCTTTGAAAATATGACGTTTGCAATACTACTGTATAGGCACTAGGGCGGAGCGATTATTCAAAATCGAATCACAATCGCGATGTGAGAAGTTGCACTTTTCTCATCGCAAGAGGCAGCAATGTGAAAATTATGCGTCTGTTCCAAGCCCACTTTGAGTGCCATTCTTGCTAACCAACTGAGTGAGCGCACCTCCGTTATGGCCAATCAGCACTGCCCTAGCCAACTGCCCAATCCCGTCATTAAAAAACTAACTCCAGGATGAGCCATTTAAACCCGAATCCGGGTCCACACTACAAGTCTCCACAAGCGCATCTGGCAATATGTGCGAGGCTTGACGCACGCAATTTACAAATGTAAATTCTATATGACGATTTTGCTAATTTCACTTGGATAAAAATTAAACATTTCTTCTTTTATAATCTCAAATACTTATTAATAAATGGGCCTTTGAAACCCATGTACTATTTTAATAATTCACAAAAGAAAATGTTGGATAATTGGACTTGTATTGGTTTTCATGGAAACTATAATAGTGTACACTGGTATTTGGATTCTTTGGATGTGATGTAATCTGGCAGTTGGGAACCAATGGAAAAACACAAAGTCCAATTTTAATAATGCCCAAAACACACCACAAAAGGGAATGTTGTAATATTTTTTAATGGAAACAATTAGAATGTTTTTTATCGTTTTCTTTCAGCAGGGTAACTTTACCCATACAGATCTGAAGCTTGATTTAGAAAAAATAGATCGCAATCAAATTGTAATGTCGGTTATATATAAAAATATATATTTATATAAAATCGCAATAACATATTTTCCCAGAAATCGCAAAGCCCTAATAGGCACTCAAGATTAATATGAGATTGGCAGAAACTGCCTGTGATAAGCGATCTTTAAAGTCATGGAAGCGGTTATTTGACTGTTGGTTATCTTGGAATGCGTTTAGAAACATAAATAAAATTGAAAAAATTATTTCAAAGGTCCTCGTAAGACGCTTATTTTTTAGTTTGATAGCTTCACTTCACATACCTTCACTCAGTAAAATGTTCTGAAATAAACTCTCAGAGCAACTCTGGAGATGAAGTTCATGCGTTTATGTCCTTACACAGCACAGACCCTGTTGAAAAAAACTGCATATGCTGGTTTGGTATGTTTTGATGCTGGTTTAAACTGGACATATGCTGGTCCATAGCTGGTCATGTTCTGGTCCATAGCTGGTTTATGCTGGTCAAACCAGCATCAAAACATACATAACCCAGCATATGATGTTTTTTCAACAGGGGACGCAGACAAATCCAAGAGAATCACGCATGTAGCACGATAAACTGTGCATACACTCAGACCAAAATGTTAAAATAACAGGATTATTTAGTTATATGGACTAAATGCAGCCAAATAGCAGTGCACCATTGATAAACATCACACAGAAACCAGCACAAAAACATGCAGCTCTGTTTAATGCACCTGCCAAACTGTACCCGAATGCCTGCAACACTGGTAAAAACATATATGCCACACTGTACAGCCCTGTTAGGCGAGCGTGTGCCTAATCAACCACTTAGACCGCTTTCAGCCATAATACGTACTGTAAACATTATGGGACACACGCTAGTCAGACAGGATACACTTTGAAGTCCTAAAAGTCCGGTTTAAAGATATGTAACGAACAAAGCTCAATGTTCTCTTACGGTTGTCAGAGCAGAAATGAAAACCCCTACCCTTTAGTATATTTGTCAGTAATTTATTCTGCAACGTCTTTTGTGTTTACATAACATGTCGAGTTTAGCACGCTGTGCGTCAGTAATAATGGTCCGTGTGGAAAATGCAGTGCTCCGTGTGTACTGTAGTTAAATGGATTAAATGAAGCTTTGAGGCAAAAAAAAATCATCGTTCCAGCCCTATTGAAAACAGAAACAGAGAATATGTGAAAGTTAACTGCTTTATTGGGGAATAAGCTGTATGTAATGTTCAGAGAGTAAAATCAAAACATGTCTGAAGTTGCACCTTTTGCTGCCTTAAAGCGCTCTCGGATATTCAATAATTCCCACTTCAATCCAGAAATAACGGTGCTCTTTTATTGTTAAAAGATACTTGCAATGTTTTAATGCTACTTAATGAATAGTAACATTAATGTTACTAAATACTTATAAATGTTAGTAAATCCAGACATTACTTCTGTGTTTGTAGTGGGAATTATCCAACTTCTGGGCTGTCTTGAAAGCAGCATTAAAACTACGTGATGACAAATATGATAATTAGCATGTGACGTCACACCAAGCACAGTTTCACAAAATCCTAGCGGAAACACTGGAAACGTTTTATGATGCTTTCGGTTTTTAAAATGGCACAAAAAGTCAGCATAGAAAAGGCATTTGGACAGGCAGATTTAACCTCTAATTTGTCCATTTGTGAACTGAATATAACAACAAGCATCTAACTGACCATTGAAATGTTAAGTCTCAGCAAATAACCCTCAGCAGCCAGGAAAAGATGAACGTGCACTGAGCAGCATAACATCAGAGCGTCTCCAGCGCAGTGAACCCAACCCCCACTTAAGCAGCGACACCAGCACCAACCCTCAACATAACTGATGCAAGCCTGAAGCCATTAGCGCTGAACACTCCGCTGCTTAACACGGTGAGGAACTCCCTGTCCCGAGACATAAATCTCTGCTATATCTCTCATTCTTTCACCAAGTGCTAACCTAAAGCGATAAAGCCAGTTTTCCAATGTGTTTCCAGTTTTTGTCACAACCGGTCCGCTTTAAATTCCACAAGAAACAATTTTGGTGTATTATCATTTCTTAGGAAATGAACAGCAACATGAAATTGGTGTAAAAACCTAACCATGTGGTTATGTTAATTTTGCACAATTCAAAGAATGAAATACTTGGGACAAATGGAAGACAATGTCTCAATTAAAGGGATAGTTCACCCAAAAAAATATATACAGGATATACAGGTCTGCGCCAAACGATTACATGCTGCCCTGAGTCACCCTGCCCCAAATTGTTAATATATTTGGTTTGTCGGACATCAAGCAGCGCTGTTCAGAACGATCGGCGTGTACACCAGATGAAAGCGACCGTCATTAATTGATCTCGTGTTACTTTGATACAAAGTGAAACGATTTGCGTATTGCGTGCATAAAGTTGAAAACATAATAAATCACAAACTTAACATTACTATGTAGTGCTGAGCGAGCTTTTCTTGCGGGTTAACTCTAAACAGTCGCCGCTTCATAACTGGGGAGTGGGACAATGGCACTGTGAAAAAGGCCACAAGCCCGGGCTGCGTTTTAATATATGGTAATAAATAAATTAGTTCAACTGTTAAACACTTTTTGGCTCATGCTCTACATGTTTTGACTGTTTGTGAACTTCCATTTTACCATGTGTTGTGCCCTATCATCTCCTTTTATATCTATGGAGCCAATGATTAACTTACTACTATAGCTATTGTATTCTTTATAGATTGGGTCACTTAATTTTGCTCAATGCAAAAAAAATCTTCCAGGGGAGCCTATCCCTGGCACCCCCTAGGGGACGATACGTTTAGCCCCCATAGTCTCACATAATTCTGTGGGAAACACTGCAATGGTGCCCCAGAATTGAATAATTCATATACATCCATCACTGAAATGTCGTGAACAAACAGACACACCTAAACTTCACTATCGCAAGAGTTACGAGCTGCAGCTCAGCGCAGCCCATCATCAAGCAGCACAGGTAACCTTGATGGTAAACGGGTCTCGCTCGTCGGTTGGGTGGGCTCTTTCGCCTTTGCATTGCTTTTGTCCAATAAAAGGAATAGGATCTCTTTGACGACACATGGATCCAGAATGGGAAAAACTTTCGGAAACGATTTGGAGTGCTGGGGAAGAGTATCAAGTACAGAAATACTTTGTGATACATCCAACTCGCATGAGAAGCCAGAATGTTTAACAGTGTAAAGGAGTCAGAAAGTATAACATAGCATGATAGCTCAGCTTTTAATGTCAAGTTACAACTTTACAACCAAACAAGAACTGAGCAACTGATGAGAATTTAAGGAAGATGGGTGAAACGCACTTAAGCCTCTAGAGAGAGAAGAGTTACCGAGGCACCGATGCTGCCTGATCTAACACACTTCAACTGCACTTGTGACTCTCATAATATGTGTACAATGCAAACACGAGCCCTAGTACCAACAGCACATCTATTCACCTCTGAGCAAACACTGCAGATATGGAAACCTCTACATTCTCTGACAACTCCTGCAACACTATTCAAAACATTTCAGTTTGATATTTGGAAAAAAATCGAAATCTCCTTTGAGACAACCAACATCTCGAATCAAATGTTTGATGTGTTGGCTTTTGCAAGAAACCTGTGATGCAAGTATCTGACTGGTTTTAGAATGGTGTCGATAAACCACAACAGAGAAATGCAATGGGCACAATAATGGTCAAGGAAATGTGAGGAAAAACTGAGAACCAAAACAATAAGATGTCGCAACAACAACAACAAATTGACAGTGTATGACTGTAGACCGTCTAGAAATTCTCAGATCTGAGCCAAACCTGGCAAATCTGGTCTTTGAATTATCTTTATCCCCTAAACTGAATGCAAGAAGGTATGGGCATGGTGGATGACAATTCTGAGGGTAAAGGCTCTAACATAGAGTAAATACAAGAGAAAAGGATCCCGTTCACCTCAACGGGTGCTAAACTCACATGCATTCGCAACCTGAAATTTATTTGAAGTCATTAGTGGTGCAACGGATCACAAAACTCACGGTTCGTATCATTTTACGGATTTTAGTTCACGGATCAGATCATTTTTCGGATAAGCTAATGTATATATTCATCTTAGTTTAATTTTATAATATCAACAGTTTAGAGAATAAAAAATATAACTTGTATATAATACAATAAATATAATATTTATTTTCTAGGTCGTGTCATACAGTATAAAATGACATACATTATAAAAAAAGACAATATTTAAAAAAAAGACAATATGTATAACAAATAAATATTAAATAAATGTGCAGTCAGAGTTAACAGCTGACAAATGGATCTCTAGAAATCAGAAAAATGTGACCGGTGTTATGAGGTGGTGATCATCTAGTACGTGCCTCAACTGACGTTCACTCGTCTTCTATGTGATAGTGGATTGAGGGCGTCGAAATTGCTGAAGTAATGGGCGTTCTCGCGTACATGACTCAACACAACATTAGGCTACTTTAACTTTACAGTTAGCCTTACACAGCACAAGGGATTAAGAAAAGATATACATAACGCTTTTTTGTACTTTTTTTGTTTAAATACTGGAGAGATTCGAGAGCGTGTGCGTGCTAAATCGATCTTTAACTGTATGATGAATACATTTTCAGTTAATCTGCGGGTCACATACATTCCAAACCGTAGAGCACGATCCGTATGGATCACAAATCGACCGTGATCTGTTCCACCACTAGAAGTCATTTACCATTAATTCGAAACTAGCAAAACAACCAAGAATATTATGGTAGAAGCATTAAATTTATTGATTTGGAACGTAACCATTTGCAGTGGTAATGACACTCTAAAACTAAAACAACACATACTGAAACAGCTTGCTCGTTTGTATTTGAGCTTGTGAAATCGTAAAAAAATCATCAAAGTTTTGCAATTAAACATAAGATTTACCTTATTCATGTTTCCCGCTTGCTGAGGGTTGATGGCATTATGCGCCCCCATCTGCTGTGCACCTTGGGTAAGTGTCTCTGCCAGCACGCTGCCGGAAACATTCCCCCCCGGCCCAGCACCGCCTCCGACAGGTGCCCCTTGCATGGCCTGACCCTGGTACTGCATCCCTGCCACTGCCCTGCCTCTTCCCACTTGCCCCATGACGCCATTCATCATTTGTCCTTGCTGAGCCATGTTCTGCCCCATGTGTCCATGCGCCTGGTTGTTATTGTTCATCATAGCCTGGTTAAAGCCAGCATTGTGGCCCATGCCTTGACTGTTGTTACCTTGACCAGTAGGGGTGCCAACAGGCTTTGGAGGCTGAGTCTGGTGACTGGGTGAACCCTGACCCATGGGACTTTTGCCCAGGGCCCCCAGTTGGCCACCCATTCCAGACTGAGGGCTGAGGTTTCCAGTTAAACCAGGGCCTGCCTGCAGGAGCTGAGACAGCTGCTTGTGCTTGGCAGCAGCATCCGGGATGTTGCCCCCCATCCGGCCTCCCACCACACCATCCCCGTTAGAGGGCATGGACATAAGCCCCAAGTCTCCGTTGGAGACCAGCTCATCTGGAAGATCAGCTTCCAAGTCGAACAGCGACACAAAGTCTGGAAAAAGAAGAAAGGAAAAGATGCATACATGAGCACAAAACCTAATGGCATTAATAAGATCAGCATTGTCCAAATATGAAGACGACTCAAACTTTTGAAATCTTCCGTTTACATTTTTGGGGGGGAGGGGGTGCTTTTACTTTATCAGTTGTTTATGGCTTATCTGCTGTCATCAAATAACATTACATGTATATTAGTTATCTACATGGTACACACATATACTAGCATATAATTGCTTTGTAATGCAAGGGCCTATCGATACGATACATATCACGATAGATAAGTTACAATACAATATATTTTAATAAGATACATAATTGCAATACATTTCAATACTTAAAAAAAAATGTTAAGAAAATGCTGAAAATACAACTTGCTGTGGCCCACCTGGGGTATTTTTGAATCGCACACCATTATTGTTTCAATTTAAACAAATATAATTTCCATAACCATTAAATCTATAAAACTTTCTTTTGTGTTTTGGGTAAAGTTCTATAGTTTTTTTTTTCAAGCAAGGTTCTTTTTGCTGCTCTTCGCTTTGATAGCATTAATATCAGTTTGTGCATTCTTTAGATTGCATTTTCGGAGATGGAATATTTAATTACTCCCAGTTATTGTTTGACAGCGGAGCACAAGGATAGAGTCACTTTTGATTTTGCAACCTAATAGTCTTGTGTTACCCGCAGCAACACCCTCATTGTCAGTCTAAAAAAAAAAAATCTGTCTTTGCTCCACATTGCGCATCACAATGAAAAAGTTTAATTCGTGCTCTAAACACGCAACATTAAAATCAAAACACAACCAAGCGTCGGCTCTGGAAGCTGAAGCGCCATGCTCGCTCCATCTTGAACCAATGGGCGTATGTATTATATTTGACATTAAAACGTGATTTTAATAAATGTATCATAGTAGACGTTGGACTATCGATACACTATCGTGCAAGAATATTGCGGTAGGTTGTTGTATCCATATTTTTGCACAGCCCTATAGCATATATATTGGCAACTGAAAACAGCAATAGTTCAATCATATTAACAATATCCAAGAACTAACAAATGTCAGTTTCAAGACACTTTGTTTGTGCTTTGAAATATGTGTTAAGGAAGTAAGGATGTCTTACTCTCCACAGGGAGCATTCAGACTCAGGGCTAAAATAAGATCCACTACAGCTGCTCATCTGTTACCCCCCTCGTACCCCACCAGCTGCCTGTCAGTCTGGTCAACCTCCTCGTGACGTGGAGAGCAGCACAGCCCGCCGTAGTACATTTCAACAAAGAAGTGATGGAATACGTTCTATCTAGGGTCTAGAGAAGTTGCTGTGATAACTCAATTGGACTCAACTTTAGCTAACTTAAAACATTGGTTTGTCTCACCTGAAAATACTTAAAAATACCTATATGAAACAATAAAAAATGTAATAAAAAAAAAATGCTGTGAGGAAAATTTACCAAATGGGTCGGACTTAGTCAACTATTGGGAATCCAGCAATGCTCATTAAATGGGTTAATATCGAACAACACACATAAAAGTTACCTTTGCTTTTTGGGTTGAAGTCCAGATAAAAAAAATGAAGGGCTTTCAAACGATAACCGTGATTAATCACATCCAGAATAAAAGTTTACGCTTACATTATATATGTCTGTGTACGGTGCATATAAATTTTTTTTATTCTCACGTGAGATGGAAGAGGAGCTATCCCATGTGTCTTTGAGACGAGCATCGTTCTTCCCCAAATCAGTCACGCTTCAGCCGAGACATTAAACCGTGTTGCGAGCCGTCTGCCTGAAGCTGGTGGAGGGCAGCGTTTACACGCTTGACTGTGTTTGTATATTCACTAATGCAAACACGGCTGGAATAAAAGCGCACCCACGGCTGCCACACGCTCACAATAACGGGAGTAGAAACACCCAGCTGGCAAACAACACACCCACTGGAACCCTCTCTGACAACAGTACACAGCAAGAAAAAAAATTATAATCACGGCACAGACTTTACACAAACCCACAAATTAGTATGCATACTTGAGGGCACATGTTTATATCTCACACAATACTGTGTAGCCTTACTGTAGTCTGCATTACAGTTAACATGCTCCAAAGAAGAGATACAGTTTGATCGCACCATTAAAGCTGAACTTTAGCGAGCGTCATGGTTACTAGTTTACACTTCTGGACTTTTCCTTCACTGTTCTTTGGTGTGTTGCCCATGCATGTATCAGAATCCCAGTGGATTGCACATACCAAAGGATAAATGTATAGGTTAATGCAATCTAAGTCGCTTTGGATAAAAGTGTCTGCCAAATGGATAAATGTATTAGACACAGAAACAAAAGGTGCATTCTATCTAAAAGCGAATGCTCACCCAGACCTGCCTGAAACGCCTCGTGTAACCACACCCCCTACAAATCTACATCAGTTTGTTGTATGATTTGACCAAGACTGTCATAATGTATATTCCCAAGTAGGGTGGGCATAGCTGTCAGTACAATTCATACATGCAAACTCGGAAGAGTTGAAAAAGGTAACAGCCATACGAGGGGGATGGATATAAGGGTATTGTCATTTTCTTCAGGCTTTTGGCCTGCACAAGTTATTTTACATTTACATTTACATTTAGTCAGTTGGCAGACGCTTTTATCCAAAGCAACTTACAGTGGACTTATTACAGGGACAATCCCCCTGGAGCAACATGGAGTAAAGTGTCTTGCTCAAGGACACACTGGTGGTGGATGCTGGGATCGAACCCGCAACCTTTGATTTACCAGTTCAGTGGTTTAACCCACTAGACCACCATCTCACAATTTTTTTAAGTGCAAAACATGACACCAATGGAACAGCAGCTAATCACATGGCAACAATTTTGAGCTACAGAAAAAATTCATGGATTTTATTAGAATTTGAGATTTTCATACAAAATAAATACGTTGGCCTCATCTCACGACTCACTGAATAATAAATATCAACATAGTTTTCTCTTTGACAGACACTTTGCAGTTGTCCCTTTCAGCACAGGTGCAAACATTATGTTAACAACGCGATTCTGGTTGGCCCAAGGACCAAAAAAGATGACTCGGAATCTAGGTGCTGGACCAAAGACATTTCAGACACTCGAGAGTAGATGCCTAAGATAGATGCCCCACAGAAAAAAAAACTCTTGGGTTTAGAGCGATTCACGTAAACGGTGAATTTCGCCGAAAAGCGACGAGTTTGAAGGTATGACAATTGTTTCAGACCCTGATGTTCCAAATATGGTAAGAGGTGTTACATTTCCATCACACGCTTGCAGTAGTCGACTAAGCACTGGTAAACTGGCCAATCATAGCACACCTCACTTTTCAGAGCGATGAGAAAAATATAGCGTTGTTGAACCTTAAATCGTGTATACACATTGCATTACATCAAAAACAACTCATAATATTTGTTTAGCCCTGTTATAAGACCACTTCAACAGATTTTCACGAACCTGCAGCATTTTGGATAATGGAGAAAAAACTAAATAATATAAATCCAAGGAATAAAATTAACAGGCAAGAAGATAACTAATAATTAACAAATGATGACAAAACGAAAATGGAGAACCGGCTAAGTTTATTTCCGTCAAGTTTTTTTCAATAAAAATAGCAGAACTGCCTTCATCCAAAGCATGGGTAGATTTTATTTGATAAAGTAACATGTTAACGTGTTGAGGGAACAGTCTGGAGACAGATCGATCAGAGGCAGAAAACACCCTTTAAGATGGCACGGGTGTCCGAGGAATGGAGAGATAACACCTCTGGAACCGCGTTTCAGTTGCTCTGCACCAGCCAGGATTCTTTTCCAAAAACGGCACTTGGCCACATATATGTGTTTTAGCAAAACAGATGCAGTGAGGGAAATAATTATTTGATCCCCTGCTGATTTTGTAAGTTTGCCTGCTTACAAAGAAATGAAGGGTAAATCATTTTTATGGTGGGTTTACTTTAACTGATAGAGACAGAATATAAAAAACAGGGTAAAAATGTTTTATAAAGGTTATAAATTGATTTACATTTCAATCAGTGAGATAAGTATTAGATCCCCGAGAAAAAAATGACTTTGTACTTGGTGGAAACCCTTGTTGGCAAGCACAGAGGTAAGACATTTCTGAAAGTTGGTGACCAGGTTGTGTCAGGATACATTTTAGTCCACTCCTCTGTCATTCTTTAAGGTTTCTTGGCTGTCGCTCAGCAAATTGGAGTTTTAGTCTCCTTCACAGATTATCTTTAGGACTAGGGTGTAGAGACTGCCATTTAATGTTCTTCTCCTTAAAACACTTTTTGGTTGTCTCTGCAACATGTTAAAGCCACATGCATGACCCATCTTCAATGATCTAGTTAAGGGGAGAAGGTTCTCCTCCAAGATTTTACAGTACACTGGACCGTCCCTCAGCCCCTCAATGCGGTCATACTGTACTATACCAGAGGTAAAAAGCCCTAAAGCATAATGTTTTCATCACTGTTCTTCTCTGAAGGGTTGGTGTTCTTGGGGTCATAGTCAACATTTCTTTCCCTCCAAAACTGGAGTCAATTTTGGTCTGCCAGCACCTTCTCCAAACCTTTTCTGAATCATTTTGATGTTCATTGTCAAACTTCAGACGAGCCAGGACGGCCTTCTTGGGCAGGAGGACCTTGCGAGTGCTTCAAGATTTCAATCTATTGTGGCATAGCATGTTACCAATGTTTCTTGCTGACTGTGGTCCCAATGGTCTTGAAATAATTAACAAGCTTTTTCCGTGTAGATCTGGGCTGATCTTTAACTTTTCTCATGATCATCTTTACTCCATTGGGGAAATTTTAAAGGGACCCCCAGACCAAGAGCAGTTCATAGTATTTCTTCTATTTCCAAATAATCGCACCAACAGTAGTCTGCTTCTCACCAAGCTTCTGTCTGTAGCCTATTCAAGGAGTGTGCAGTTCTACAATCTTGTCCCTGACATCCTTTAAAACCATTTGGTGTGGACCATGGTGGTGGAGAGGTTGAAATGAAAGATACAAATTCTGTTGGCAGGCATCTTTTATATACATAACAAGCCGACTTCAGAGTACTTTCTTAAAGTGACAGGACTAATCTGTGATCCAGATAGGCACACAACCAATCTGTGGAGCCAGAATTCTTGCTAGTTGGTAGGGGATCAAATACTTATTTCACTGACTGAAATGCAAATCAATATATAACCTTTATATAACATTTTTCCCCTGATTTTTTTATCAGTTAAAATAAACCTACCATAAAAATTATAAACCCTTCATTTCTTTGTAAGCAGGCAAATTTACCATATCATAAGAGGATCAAGTAATTATTTCCCTCCCTGTATAAATCCGATCTGATATAACCGTGCAAATAGGGGTGGGCAATCTGACGATCTAAAACCGTGATCGATCTTGAATGCTTCCCAATCCACTTTTCAACAGAATCGCGAGGATCTTCTCTGTCGTCTAAAACAAGAGGAGTGTTCGGCATCATTCAGCGCTGCACAGACCCATTGGCGTATGACACTGAAGCCCCGCGAGAGCTCTGTATGCTCTCGCCTTGCTGCAAGGTCTCACATGTGCGATACAGTTTTGCAAGTGCATTAGACAGAGCGGCTTGTATGAAAAAAGTACGACGTTAATCGATGGCGAACTGCTAATTTACTTAGTTTTAGTCTGTTTTGCAATTGATTGAAACTCGTTTCCCGGCTGCATTGAGTTCATATAGCCTATATCTAGAGCCCTATGATTTCGTGATGCGGACGCGGCATCCTGCTATTTAAATCTGCCGGTTCTGCGAGTATAAGTGAATGTGCTTCACAGTTTAACATGTGATTTTCATGAAATTCTATGCGTTTCATTGTATGAAGACAAACACATGAACAACCTTTCCAGTGTTGCCCTGAGAGTTTATTTCAGGTGCATTTAACTGTTTTCACTGTTTGAGAAAAACTATTGTCACTTAACTACTCACACAATTTTTTTTATTTAGAGACATTCTCTGTCCATCCGGGGTTTCTACACCACAGTGAAATGAAGCTCAACAAAGCTTATAGCAGAGCTACTGCAAGGGAATGTCGGTGCTAGCAATCAATTTATCCTCTACAGTAACTTATCTCATGGATGCCTTGGATCGGCAGCATCCCGTGCGCCTTGGAAAGGAGGAGAAAACGGCGCTACCTGTGGTCTCCCTCTTTTCTTTTAGACATGATGTAAAGATACGAATGTGGAATATTAATAAGTAATAAGTAATGTTTGTATATTGCATGAAGGGCTTGGCGATCTTCCCAAAAAAGCACAAGTAGCATAAGTGTAAAACATCGGTTATCATCTTTAAAAAACACAAATGCAGGTCATCACATAAAAAGATTGGTTAAAGACAAAGGACATTCATGTTTTATACTATTGGATTAATTAGGGCCATACAATTTTTATTGTACATTTAAATTTACGCATTTGGCAGCCGCTTTTATCCAAAGCAACTTACATTGCATTATACTATACATAAGGACAGTTTATCAATTTACAACAAAAAAACACAATTTGCAATATCAAATACTAAAGAACACTACAGTATTTTTTCATTTGAGCATTTAGGTTTACCTGTGTTTTATCTTGACGGTAGGGATGGCTAATATTATATTGTTAGCAATATACCGGTAGAAATTCTCCCCACGAAAGGAATTAGTCTTACCGCGATATAAACAATAAATCCTAGTTGATGACGCATTTCTTTGTGTGACCCATTCACATCTCACAGCGAAAGCGGAGCGGAGCGAAAAATGTGTATAGTGGGGGGCGGACGTGAAGCTGAGAAACGTGGTGCCTTGAATCTGTGCAGGCCACAATTAAATCTCAAGACTATCAAGGCATTCTGGAGCGAGACGCACTGCCTAGTGTCAGAAAGCTCGGTCTCAGTGGCAGGTCATGGGTCCTCCAACATGATAATGAGCCAAAATAAACAGTTAAAGTCACCCAGGAATGGATAAGAACAAAACATTGGACTTTTATGAAGTGGCCTTCTATGATATATGATCTCAATCCTATGGAACATCTATGGAAAGAGCTGAAACTTGCAGTCTGGAGAAGGCAACAGTCAAACCTGAGACAGCTGGGGCGGTTTGCTCAGTAAGAGTGGGCCAAACTACCTGTTAACAGGTGCAGAACTACATCTCATTGAGAGCTACAGAAAATGTTTGCTTGCAGTGATTGCCTCTAAAGGTTGTGCAACAACATAATTAAGTTTGGGGTCCAAAGATTTTTGTCCATGAAATTTTCATTTGATTCATTATTTAAAATATTATTTTGTATAAAAATCAAAAGCAAAGTCTGATTTCTATTAAATATGAAATAAACAATGGTCGTCTTTGTGGAGGGGTACCAACAAATTTGAGCTCCTGTCTATTAATGTGATGACCTGCACTTTTGTTTTTTAAAGATAATAACAGACGTATACTTGTGCTACAACTGTTTGGCCTGTACTACAAAACTTTAAAATGCTGTAGCACCGGTGCTATGTGCAAAAAAGTTAACATACAGCCCTGCATATTTTCTTTCACCATATAGAAATGTTTGATTTAATAGTTATTTAAAAACGTATTGAATTATTATTACAAAAAAATCTTATGAATATTGTTTAACTAAAAAAAAACATACCTTTTAAATCGTTTAACTGATAGCATTAATCTGTCAATTATTTTACAATCTGTTTAGGGTTAAACGGTCACTATGAACATTCCTAATGTGAGTCATGAAAAAGAAGGTATTCGCGAAATAACTGTTCTTTCCTTGTTGAGATACAGGATGGTATTTCCTGGTGCAGGTGCATTTCAACAAAGCGTAACAAAACAATACATGAGAGATGACTAATGCTGCAATTGGAAGATCCACAGGATAGCCCAACCTTTCTTTCTTCTAACCTGCCAGTCTGGGATTCTTCTGTAAACCCAGCAATAAACCACTTGTTATTCTACTCAAAAATTACTATTCTTTCAACATTTACTCAACCTCATGTTGCTCAAAAGCCAGATATAAAACTATTAATCTTTCGTGAAACATACGTTAATGGAAACCAAGGCTATTAGACCATAACATAATCGTTTGGGACTTTGGGTTAGACAGAAGTCAACCAGTCATACAGCATGAAGTAGAGAAAATAACAGAATCATTATATTTGGGTATACAGGGCTCCAGACTTACTTTTTTTACTAGGAGCACTGTAGCTCCCAGTGTTTCTCCAATCATTACCTTAGGGGGGCACCCCACCCCTCTAACGGCACCTCACGCCCCCCTTTAAAGGTCAAGTTAATTACATTTTTATATAGCGCCAGATCACAAAAGAAGTCATTTAAGGTTACCTTTCTTATATAACATGTCTGTACCTTGTTCTCGTTTTAAACAAACCAAATAGCATCATGTTATTTATCTTATTTACATGACGGCATCGGCATGTCATTTAGGGCTGCAACAACGAATCGATTTAATCGATAAAAATCGATTACTAAAAGAGTTGGCAACGAATTTCATTATCGATTCGTTGTGTCGCGCGACACGGAGACGTTTGATTATAAAAAAAACTTTATTTGAACGCGGAGCGGAGTGAACACACTCGGTCTCTCTCGCCCACTGATGCTAGCAGAGTTCGGCGCCTCATAGACAGGGCGGAGCAAAAATAAAAAAAACGAGGAAAGATACATGGCGGATGCAGAGAAATCCGCGCGACCAAATTCATCCAAGGTGCGGGACCATTTCACACTAAATAAACAGAAAAAGTGTGTTAGCTGCTAAATATGCTAAAGCGACATGGCATGGAACGGGAGCACCACGGCAATGATCCAGCACCTGAAACGCAAACATGTTGGACTCTATGATGAGGAGGAAGGGAGTTCAACAGCAGGTTAAGTCACTACAGAATCCTACTTTTGTTCCGTTTTGAATTGAGGAACGTAATGTCCCTGGTGCTGGTGTTTACTCGTTATCCAGCTTGACAAGCATGACAAGTTAGCGTTAGCTCGATAATAACAGAAGTGAAGCAGGGGGGGTATAGTTACTTTGCACTTTGCATTGCAAGAATAAAGACACGTTTTTATTCACTAGCCTTTTTTGAACCATTCGTTTATCAATCTGTTGTCATGTATAGCTACACTACAAAAACAGCTTTTCTTACTTAGTAATTTATTTCTCGTTTCCAGTCCAAGTATCTAAAAAAGAAGTCAAGATTACTAGACAAGAAAAATGGCATGAGAAAATTAATATCTCATTAAGATTATTTTTCGTACCCCATTGGCAGATAATTTTGCTTGTTTTAAGCAAACAATCACATCATTTTGAGGTGTTTATTCAGAAAACAAGACATAATTTCTTATGCTTTTTCATGTGTCTAGTACATGTTTCTTGATTTAAGATTTTTTTGATATTTGGACTGACAACAGGACAAAACTACTAAGTTAGAAAAGCAATTTATGCAGTGTATATTCTGGGCTTTGTCCCATATAGGTTATTATTGACAAATATATTTGTGTGTGTTGTACTTTTTAGTTTAATTTTAAAGTTCTTTTATAGCACTCGGTCATCTTAAGCTTTGTTTAAATGTGGTGTATAAATTAACCTTGCACTTACTACAATGATGGTAATAATTTAATGAATAAGCTTCAAGTGAACTTAAGAGAGAGTATGTGTGTGTGTCAGTGTGAGAGTTTGTGAGTGTGTGCGTCTGCAAAAGTGTGTGCATCTGCGAGTGTGTGCGTCTGCAGTGTAGTGTAGAGAACAAGTTCTGACATTCAAACAAGTCCTGTCAAATTTTCTGATTTGTATTGTTCTCTATTCAGCAGCTCAGGTGGCACTTTTTTGTAAAAAAAGTCTATACATTTGGCAGATGTAAAGCATACATGTGTATGTTTTTTGTCTTAGTCCATTTTTATTTTATTATTATTATAACAGCTCAGGGATGTTCAAGGAGCAACATGTTTGTGCACTTTCTAAAGATTTTGGTTCTGATTTTGAATAAATGGTTGGAAATGAATGCTTTTCTTGGTTTATGTTTTTATCCGATTCATCGATTAATCGAAAAAATTATTTACAGATTAATCGATTATTAAAAAAATCGTTAGTTGCAGCCCTTAAGTCATTCCTGTTTCTACATGCTCTCCGTATCGATGCGCGCGCACACACAGAGACACATGTGTTCACATACACAGGTAAGCCCACTCCCACCAGCGGACATAGACCTTGTGTGGGAAAAATATGTTGCGTCAACATATTCAAGCAGATATCCCAGGGTGAGGAAAATAGCAACATTCACTTGCCTGCTCAGAGTTTAAGTACAGAAAAGAGCACGCCCTGCCCCTGACAAGCAACAGTCCAGTTACCACCGGATGACATGTTTTCACACAGCTTATCCTTCATTCCATTCAGACGCAAGACATAATGAACCATTTAAAAAAATAGACTATTTCTGTAGTTTTAATTGAGCAGCGCTTCTAAATAACTGAGCTGTACACATCACGCCACTCAGGGAAATTAATGTTGATTATTTTGCCAATATATATTCTAATATCTTTATTTAGCGCTAAAGGTGCTTCATTTGAACCGTTTCCGCTCCGTGAGCGCTGCTTCTCCCACAAGACGCGTTGCAAAATACAAGACCTGCAGATACCAAGAGCAGGTAAATAAATGAACACTTTTATTGTAATGCTTAAGTAAACAAAAATGAAGCTGTCATAAAGTATTTTTAGCTGTCAGTCAGTTTAATGTTTGCTATATAGGTTTATGACACATTATAAACCATAACATTTTGTATCTTCATTTAGCATTAATGATATCAATAGCATTCATAATCAGCATGTTAAGAGCATTTCATAATGAATCATGTTTTAATCAGAAAGATTATTTAGAATCAGCAGTATGACATGGAAATGCTACTTGTTAGTAACTTTGTAAGTACTTCTGCTCATGATAAATTCATTTCAATTGTTACAATTGTTGTCAACAGTTTTTTTAAATATTAAAATAGACTACTAGGACTTCGCTTCAAAACCATAGCCTACAACACATTTAGATTGATTGATTAAATATTATTTATAAAGAAAAGTATTGTTCGGACCTCCAGCGCAAAAAATATAGACTCCCCCAAAGCCGTAAACCTAGGGGAACACTGAGTCCCATACAGAAATTTTAGGAGCGCAATCGAAAAATGCAAGGGCACATCTTAAATCAGCCTGCAATGCAATTATTGACATATTTCTCCGAAATAGCTGTAATATTGACAAACACTTTGATTATAAATAGACTCAACTCACAGAAATTACGATCTTTAGTTTTATTTTCATTACTCAGGGTCATACAGAATCTGCAGAATATTTTGTTAATTCTGTGCTAAAATAATAGAAAAACATAATTCTGTGGAACAGTTTTAAATGCATTTATATTTGTACAGAAATGTAAGTATGTGTAAATGTGTTAAAATAGTTTTAAAATACAACATGTCAAGGCATTTAAGGTGACAGTGGTTTGGTTCTGCTCATCGTTCAAAAAGAGAATCATTGAGTGCTACAGTACTGTTTGAACTCTGAATACACCAGACCAAATATGTAGTGAATTCAATTGAACCATCAGAAAACTTGCATGTAATTTAGTATGAAAAAGTATAAATTTTAATGTGTATAGTGTCAAGCTCGTCTTACGTTCTTAAGATGAATTGTGTATTAAGGACAATTTTCATTTTCATCACGTCAAAAATAGACTAGGTGCGTATCTTTAGCGAAGCCGCTTTGATGCTTCGCCGCTAGTATAAACACAAGAATTGAAAAGAGTTTTGCGATTTGCTCCCTTTAAATGATGGGTCACCCTGCCAGTACGGCATGCAGCTCTGCACTCTCTCCTTCTCACACACAATAGGCCTACACTGGTGGGCTTGTGATCTTCTCGACTTTTCACATGAGATATAACAACTAGAAAAAAAATCCAAATTGGCAGGTCGCGCATCAGCGAGAAGTTGTAAAAATTGCTCACACTGTCTCAAAAACTAGTCGCAAAGTGCGACCATTTGGTCGCAGTCTAGAGCCCTGGTATACTATCCCTACATTTGGCGCTCTAGCAGTGGACATCAAAAATGGAGTGAGAATGCAAAAGTAGTTGTGGGTGGTTGCTAGTGTGTTGCTATGCAGATGCAAGAATGTTTGTTTACTGTCCCTGGAGGTAAAAAGTTTTAAGTATTTAAGTATTGAGCAAACACTTATCTAAAGCAGTTTATAACAACGGAGGAGTACAACAAAGCGATTTATCCTACTAAGGCATATCATGAAAATTGAAAGTTTCAAAAATTGTTAGAGAAAACCATGGGAAAGAGTTTTGAGAAAAACACATTTTACATAAATACTTATAACACGGCTCTGTGTAATACTTCATTCTGATAGGTCAATCGCTGCATTCCAAGGTATGATATTCCCATATAACAATCACTCAATACTGATTACACATGGTAACCGGATGCTGCAAATCATTTTGACAGGCATAATTTAATATTTCACAAATATTCAGTATAAATGTGTCCTTTAATAACATATATGACATTGTATTTACAAATACACCAAATTGCCTGATCCTGTCATTTTAAAGTTGTGTCTTACCTAAAAACTGAAAGTAAACAGGTTTTACTTGCGAAAGGTATGCATTAATTTTTTTTTTCAATAAATCACTTATGAGGTAAGTAGCCGTGTAATTAGCAGGATGATTTACAGGCACCTGGCTGTTATCAGAGAATAAACCCCTACTTTATAATTTACATAATGTCTTGACAAGGATACAAGCGTTCATGGGAAAAAAATATTTTTTAGATGTGGCATATCATGTTAATAATCAGGAATGTTTTTTTTAACCAATAGACAACAGCTCACTTTAAGATAAAAAAATCACTACGTTTTCAAAACTGTGCATTACAATAATTTACTGCAGTAAACTGCAGTAAAATTCCTAGATACTATAGTGTTTTTGAACCTTACTTTAGTATACTACAGTGACTACAGATTATCAATTTACTACAAGGGTCCGACAATTTCCTTTAGCAAATACTATAGTATTTCTTCGCCTGAGTGTTCAAGATATGGGCACTTCTTTTTAACGAGTCGTCTGGAAGATGCTTGAGTTTTAGTGTCTCTTACAATAGTTGTACTCAAAGAGTCAAATGCTCGTAAAATAAAATCTCGGAGCAACTTTGGGGATGAAGTTCACGTGTTTATATCCTCATACAGAGCAGACGCAGACAAATCCTCGACCATCACTTGTTTAGTATGCTAATCTGTGCACCTCATTCACTCAGACACGTAGAACAGAGCTGCCAGATGACAAACGCGTCCACATCTAGTTACATGGATTAAATCCGCTGTGCCATAGTCTATTGACACAAAAACAAGCACAACCACGCCAAACGCAATTCACACAAACACGCAGCTCTGTAAAATGCTCCTATTCTTATTATTCCTAGCACAGACGGATTTTTCGTTTCACTGTTATGATTTAAAAAAAATCAAGTTACTTGTCCGGTCGGGCAAGTAAAATTGTCTCTCACTTGCCCATACAAAACATTCACTTGTCCCGGACCAGCGTTAATGTCGAGCTCGGAGTAATGCAGCTCATTCACGCAAAAAATATGTCACCTGCTTCTCTGATCTCAGTGGTTAGATCATGGTGCTAGCAACGCCAAGAACACAGGTTCGATCCAAGGGATACTTAAATACAAATGTTCAGCATCATACAATGCAAGTCACTTTGGATAAAAGCATCTGCCAAATGCATAAATGTAAAAAGCTGGATAGCGCATCCCCTACTCCTTCCTGGTTTACACATAGCGAAAATCAAAGGGCTCGAATGATGGACTCAGTATAGAAAATAGCGGTGCACCATAGATTTACATCATAAACGCTGCGCCAAACACATCTTTGTTCACATTGTTATCGGAATTATATCGTATCGGACGGAATATATAAGACAAATATTTCAATATAAATTTGGGTCAAATTGTCCAGCCCCACTTAAAAATAATGACATTTAACATGAACTATCTGCATTGGAATCTATTTTGTTTACGGTTATTGCCCTACAAAATGTAAAGTATGCTTGTAAACAACACCGCTGTGTTAAAAACATATCAGCAAAGCAGAAAAAACCTAGAATATCTTCAATCAAAGTGCTGAAACACACTGATGTTAATAATTTATCTAATAAAGGAATTGCACGTTATTAGCCAAAATCAAAGTCTGCATACTGAAAGCACCACCATGCTGAACAAAAATAACAAAACAGAACCAAACATTGATCAGTAATCGTTGAGTACATAAATGAAAACCCATCATAGTCTTCAATTCAGATGACTGAAACCGATGCGAGAAGGCTTGCACGCAAACTGGAGATTCAAAGAAAACTTCTGCTTTTCTTCAAAAGCTGTTTTAATGCTCACTGTGGAGATCAAATAAAAAATAGAAATAACACTCATGACTACATAACAACAATGTCATTCGGACTCAAATGAGTTTATTGGTTAGCTTCATTTCTTACCACGATTAATGAACATTCAGCCATTTTATAAATTGTATGTCAGAAAATGTCCCATTCAACCTGAATTCCCCCATATAATCCTACTGAAAAAATGAAAGACAGTGCTTATATTTCATACAATATTTATGTGAAGATACCTTATGTGACAGTGACACTCGTAAAAACCTTCCATTTGAATGGCCTCACACATTGAAAATATTGTATTGACTAATCTGATGTATTACTGGTGGTGACAGTACTAAACCTTTAGAACATAGAAAGGACTTGGGCCTGGTCTGGCAGGTTTCTTATGGACAGAGTATGAAGCAGACTGGGTTCAAAGGTTACCCTGAACCCAGTTTAAGATGTTTTTAGGAGAATCTGATGGATTCTAGTAGGACAAGAGAGACGAACGTGAACTTTGTCTTGTGGGTTTGATTCAATCAATCTGGCTTTACCTGAAACTAACCTGCATGGATTCTTATGCACATGGGTTTTTCGGAGGTTTCAAATGCGACAGGTGAGTTTTACCTGGACTCTTTACAGAGTCTCTATCAGACACGCAATAAACATCGTCAAACATGCACTAATGTGAATCATAAAGCGGACTGTACCTGACAGGACACGTGAGGTCGGAGAGGTTTCTGATGGGACAGGGATCTTACCTTGAGGGTCGGAGGAGGGTAGCGCAGGTGAGTTCATCTTGGGCCGTTTAGCGTTGGGGGGACCCATTTCCAGCAGATTATCGGCCATCCTGTCTTCTTCACAAAAACACGTTTCGGCAAAAAAATTGTCTTCCCGGAGCCAAAGAGGGGGACAAAGCGAAATAAATCAAACGGACCCTCGGGTTTTTCTATTATTATTCAGCGATCAGGGGCCAATAATTAACAGATGGGGCTCAAACGCGGCTCAACAGCGCCCCGCTCCGCCACCGCCATTCACCCCATGATAATCCAACACCCAAAACCCGCATAATTAACCGTAATAATCGCCCCAAACCCCCCGAAAATAAATTATATCATCGTTAAAACCGAGGAAAACGACGAGGGAAAAAACGTCGACCCGTGCTATTTCTTCAAGTGGCTCGCGCGAATCTCTCCAAAGAGGCGTTTTTCTGTGAATAAAAATAAAGACCTCCGAGCTCCATGTCCAGCTCCGATCGAAAAATCATCAAAGTCCCGAAATATCAATCGATAACGCGAGGAAATAATTATAATCGGAGTCTGCGAGTGGCACAGGAGCGCCGCTTGCGCTGAAGGGGGAAATCAGATATACGGGGGTTTTCCAGCCGACCACAAAAACGGCTCCATTTTGCCTATATTCGCCGCAAAGATCCTCGATTTGGCCCGAAGCTGGTCGTTTCCGTCGCGACGAAGATATTTGGGCCGGTTCTGGTGGAGCAGGGTGCGTAAAAAATTTAATAATGATCTCCCGAAATCCTGACGCTCATCCGCGACAAGATGGCGGCTGTTGATTCCTTCGATACAAAAAAGTTTTTTTCTTTTCCAGCCAGACTGTGGAGGGGGAGGGGCTGCGCAGGCACGCCTCTCACGCACGCGATGACGTCACACGGCGTTAACCAAAATAGCCGCTAGGGGCCGTGGTTGGCACTTCATTTGGAAGTGAAAGAAACGTGAGGAGAACTTGTTCAATTTTTGGAAAATCTACAATAAATACGGTATATATTACTATTATTACAAGCTGCTACGATGAGACTTACATGGTGGTATAATAAAATGACTTTCAATGTAGAATTTACATTAAAATAAAGTAAAAGTGCACAATATTATACCTATACAAAAAGTATGAATATCTGTTACTAATAGTTTTATTTATAGTATTAGATACAGAAGTAAAAATGCATGTGTGCACAATTTTTCTGCTAAAAAAAGATTGTAAAGGCAATTAAAAAATCAACAGACAAAATGCAGACTTTAACACTGTATTATTAGCGTTCCCTTTTCATCCATTGGCTCTGATGTAACAGTATGGCACATGGATGTGTATATGTATAAATAACACAAAAAAGAATGATATGTTGACACAGAGAGCAATACATATGTACAAACAGAACAGAATTTACACAGATACAGATTACACATCAGGTTTATAAATGACTTAATAAAGTATCTCTGAAGAAACAGAGTAAAAGTCAAAATCATACATTCTGAATAAATCAACTCTTTGGCGAAAAGTTCCAGTGATTCATCTATTAAGACACAAGTTGTGTATCAAGGTTGTATCACATTGCTGGAATCAAATTGCTTGGGATCTTCAACTGGTCGAAATGAAAATGAAATAAAAAAGTGGCTCTTCTGTTATCATGCATTTGTTCAGCCCTTTCATTGCTCGCTATAAAGTTGTGACAAGCGGTTCATATCAGGTACATTTCTATTTCTATCAGGCTGAGATCAACAGTTTAAGCCCTAAAGGAGCGGTTCACGTTGCTTATTTTGCTTAATCAAGTTTTATATTGCTCTCCATCTCTAAAAACAGAGGAGCCCTGCAGGGTTGTGTGCTCATATTCCCCTTTAGGCAGCAACGGCGCTTTTATTATGGTCTAAAGGTTGTGCCCCATATACAATGAAACATACATAATTGCGTACCGTTGGTGTCACAAATAAAATAAAAGAACACATCAAAATCAGCACAGAATTGTAGTCCCTTATTTAAGAATCGCACCTTGGAGTCAAATGACAATATTCATCCTGTCATTTTTACATTCAGATTGAATATACATCAGGCATGGACATGGCAAGCAAATTCTTTTAAAGAAAAGGCACAGCGCTAAAAAAAGTTATTTTAAGAAAATAGCACAGACGTGAACTATATGTATGAAAATGAACAAGGGGTGTCATTTGTCATTTCGATGCATTCTTAATAAGTAAAAGGCACTAATACACAAAAAACTAATTGACAAATTAATCATTTTTTTACAACAATTCCCTTTTTCTTGTATGGCATCACGGCAGAGTTCTACATTAGGTCACGTAGTTTAATCAAAGAACAATCTTATGAATATTATAAATGTGTCTCTTGACAAGTTAATGAGAAAATCAACAACACCAAAGTTTGAGCACACAACCCTATAAACTATGACAGTGTATCCCATTAAAAGTGATAGAAACAACTACATTAAACTCTTATCAAAAGTAGGAAAAAAGATGACGTCCATCATTTTTGAAGCGAAACAGTCAAGTAATTGATGCAATATCAGTGCAAAGTTACATACATACATACATAGCGACAGATCTGTCTAATATCCCTTACAATACTTTACCCTTTACTATTGCACGGCAAAAGACAAGCAGGCGAGTCGAAACTATAGTCTAACCTATTCTAATATTTCACAAGCATCTGTACATTTAACTGGCATGCTCCATTTCGGCTGTCCAGATTATTGCCAGTTTGTTTTACCCACGATTCTGCCAATACGGAGACTTCATTTACAAAACTTACTTAGTTTTCTAATAATCAAGATGGCTGATATTTTTCTTTATATCACATCAAACTGCAGCTAAAGACAACGATACCCAAAGTCACCATTAAATAACACATTTACCCTCTCTAAAGTATAAATTAATATTAAATGAGAAAACAATGTTGAGATGGACTTGATTTCATCCACCTGTAAATAAGAATTAAGCCTGCTGGGGTTGTGAAGGTCTCAAGGGACGAGGAGGCTGAAGGTCACATCTTTGTGTAGACCAATACAAACGTTTCAAATGTATCTTATCTGCAACATTAAATTGTTGTATTGAGTAAGATTTTAGAAAAGTTGCAGGAACTCCAACAAGTCTAAACGTCCGTTTAAACATCTTTGTCTATCGGTCAACACTAGAATAGCGTGCACTGATGAATCGTGCACAAAAACACTAGGCACATCACATGCATTGAAGTGTGAAATTCTGAAGATTTAACTTTACATATTGTTGCCATGCTTATAAAGATCCTTACATTACTTCTCTAAGTAATAAAAGTTAAAGGGATAGTTCACCCAAAAGTAAAAATTCGGTCATCATTTACTCACCCTCTGGTCATTTCAAATCTGTATGACTTTCTTTCTTCTGAAGACATTTTTAAGAAGGTTGGTAACGATCAGCACTGGACCCCATTCGCTTCTATGGTATGGATACAAAACCAATGCAAGTGAAGTCCAGGTAACAATTTTTTTTTTTCAAAATATCTTCTTTTGTGTTCTGTGGAAGATGGGATACAGGTTTGAAACATTAAGAGGGTGAGTAAATGATGACAGAATTTATGTGTTTGGGATAACTATCCCTTTAAGAAGCTAATTCACTGATGCAGTTTATGTCCTTTAAGAATGTTTAAGATTTTGATCGTGTTATCAGCTAAGACCTTGCTATTTCGTGTTATTTCAAAGATTCGATTTTGAAACTAATGAGTGGAAACAAATCAGGAGGATGCAAACCCTGCACAAAATTAAATCAAGATGGATAGTTTCTGTAAAAATGTTTGATGGTCTTGATTATAACTGAGCCCACAGCTTGATCTACATTTCACTTCTTCAAAGAGACTTTTTGACGTTACCTGTATGATGGTTTGCCCTTTTTGAAACTGCAAAACGCTTTGTAAAATTGTCCAAACATTCCCTTAAATACTAATAAGTGGAAAAACATATTCAAGGTACAGAATATAAAATAATGCAACTTTAAAATAACTGGTAGAACTTAAACTTAAACCAGTAAAAGCATTTTCTAACACCAAATCGACAACCTTGAATCTTCTTAAGGTTTTTCAAAATGCCTCACACATTGTTATTATCCTGAAGGCACTTCACTAACAGAAATCTGAAGAATGAATAATTCACAAAACAGAAAGAGCAAGTTGGAAATGGTATCAAATTGATCGTAAATAAATGGGAATAAATGTGGTTTGTGCTGTCCCGATGCATCTCCGCACCATTCCTTCTGTTCCTCTGTGGTTCTCCAGTCTGACTCTACAGTCCAAGAACTGTGTCGTCCTGGTCAAGACATCAGTAATGGGCCTTGCTGTACAAACATCTTGTGCTTTAATTCAGACGTTCCACTTCACACAACTAAACGGCACACTCTTAAAAAAATAATGCTTTAAAAGGTTCTTTGATGCCATAGAAGTACCTTTTAGTTCAATAAAGAACAATTAACATCTGAGGAACCTTTCTGTTTCACAAAAGGTTCTTTGTGGTGGAAAAAAAGGTTCTTCAGATTATAAGAAAGTAAGAAAGAGATGGTTGTGACTGAATGGTTCTTTGTGGAACTAAAAATGGTTCTTCTATGGCATCGCTCTGAAGAACCTTTTAAGCACCTTTATTTTTAAGAGTGTAGGATACGTACATTCCTAAGCATGCCTATCCCCGCGGACTCAACGGAGAGGGTTGCAAGCCCATGTTTAAAGGGTTAAGGACAACATCGCTGGCTTGTCAGAGTTTTGTCAGTTCTCCAGTGTATTCAACATCTTTCTTTGCTGTGGCCTTCGACTCAAGGTTTTCTGACTGTCTGGAACCCGGCACATCAGAGGTCAACGTTGGGTTTGGTGGTTTACCAAATGTGGCCGGATTTCCACTCAAGTTGGTTTCTGGTCTATAAGTCAGGCCAACGGCGGACGCAGATCGCTGAGTTTTGGACGTACTGTTGCAGCACTCACTGCCAGATGCCTTCTCAGTGAAGTCTCTGCTTGAGTAGCCCTGTCCCGTAAGCCCTGAGCTGACGGAGAACGATGCGCCTACCCTGCTGATGTTGGAGGCGGGCACCAAATTGCCGATCTCGTCGGTGGGGGACCGACCGATGCTCCCGTCCACCTGTGCTCTGATTTCCGGTGAGACTGAGAGCTGGTACTTTGGCACGGGTCCTCTGTCTGTGCTCTTGGGGTACAGGTAGGTCTTCATTTGACCCTTGCCTTTCACGTTGACGGTGCCGCGGTAGTCAAACTCGTGGTCCATTCCCCTAAGCACGCAATAGCTCTCTTCGCTGACCTGAATGCGGCACTCAACGCCGGTGGTGTCCATTCGGCTGGCGATGTTCACCGTGTCACCCCAGATGTCATAGAGTAGCTTGGTTGTGCCGATCACTCCGGCTGTGAGGGGTCCGTGGTTGAACCCGATTCGTAACTTGAATTTAAAGCCCAGCATGTTTTTGTTGAAGTCGTCAACCACGTGCATCATTTCCAGGGAGAACTCAAACAGGGCTCGCAGGTGGGCGTGCGGGTGCGCCTGATCGCTGCACTGTTGCACGTTGAGACCCGACGCCGCCATGTAGGTGGCGCCGATGGTCTTGATTTTCTCGATGTTGGAGAAGTCGGACTTGCGCAGGAGTTCGTCGAAGTCCCCGATGAGTTCGTTCAGGACGCGGTAGCACTCTTTGCCGCCCTCGTAGCTCTCCTCGTAAAACTCGCTGAAGTTGACGATGCTGGCGAAGATGACGCCCACGTTGTCGTGGTTCTTCGAGTAGCTCTGGGTCACCTTAAGCTGCTCTGCCACGTGGATGGGGATGATGTTCCGCAGGAGCCAGTCCGCCTGGTCACGCATGTTTTGGATCTTGATGCGATGTTGGTCGGCTTCCACGTTGCCGTGGTAGTGTAGACGGTAACTAACCTCGAACTCTCGGTTCAGAAACCAAACCAGAAGGATCAACAGGAAAAAGGCCACCAGAGCCTCTGGGCCAAGCAGGTCCTGTAGTCCCGAAGCTTTCAAAGAGGACTGGACTTCATAATCGGTGATGTTGAGGTCGCTGGATCTAATTAAAAAGATAAAGAGCAAAAGTTTTAATGTTTTTAAATTCTACTGGAGAATTTGGTGTGAGAGTTAAACTTACCCCAAAAAGAAACGTTCCCAAGTGCTAAAAGAAAAAAAGGAAAAACAGCATTAGTTCCGGATAGCACAGGTACGTCTGTAAGATGTCTGCTAAAGATCTGGAAGACATCTGCTGTGTAAAACATCTGGTAAACGTCTTCGAAAGGCAGTTTTACGCACATTCTAAATCATAAATACCTTACAGACATCTGACAGCAGACGTCGCAGAGACGTATTGCAGATGAGCAAAAAATACGTAAATAGAAATCTCCCAGATGGATGTATGTGCCCTGATAGCGCGCTACTTCTGGCAGACGTCTATTTGAAATCTAGAAGACATCTGCAATACATCTCAGAGAAGTCTGCTGTCAACTGTCATATAGACGTCTGTAAGATGTTTATGATTTAGAATGGATGTAAAACTGCACTTTCTAAGATGTTTAGCAGACGTTTTTACATAGCAGATGTTTTCCAGATCTGCAGATCTTTCGCAGTCGTCTTACAGGCGTACGTGTGAAAGCTGGGTGTGCTATCAGGGGTGTTGAATTATAAATTCAAAACCATTTCTATGACTTACTGTATTTCATAATTCATATTCAGTGAATAATGTGTTGTGTAAACCTGCATGGAGGACTCCAGAGCACGCTCAGAAATGTAAGTACAGCTAGCGTCGCCAGGCTTGAACGCATCCAGAAACTGAGCATACAGAAGTTGCAGTACTGGATGATGGCGACTATGACGGCACAGCAGGTGAACATGGTGAACTGGGAAGCAGGATTGAAAATAAGTAAAATAAATTAATTATAGGGGATTTTAAATAGTTACATAATAGGTTCCTTATGTACACAAAGGCTTTCAAAAGCATTTTCTGCGTTACATACAGCATGGCTTTACACAATAAATGGTGTTTGATATGTTATGTGTTTTACAAAATCTTTGCTAATTTTAAGGAATCTTTTCATGTGATGACAAATTAAATTTACAGTAGTTCACCTTCAAAATGAATATTTTTCTTTCTTTCTTCAGCAATACACAAAAGAAGATATTTTGAAGAATGTTATAATAGAAGTGAATGGGGGGGCTGTGCAGTTCTGTTACCAATATTTTTCAAAATATCTTCTTTTGTGTTCTGTGGAAGAAAGAAAGTCATACAGGTTTAAAATGACAAGAGATCGTGTAAATGATGACAGAATTTTCATTTTGAAGGTGAACTACTACAAACTCTAGGTGAGAAGCATACATTCGCTGACATTTTCTACATTGGATTGGTAACTTTTACTTTTCGCGGTATGTTAACAATAAACATTAAACAGCAGTGAGCATCACATCTGACACAAACCCAAGATTGCGCGCCATTAATCTATTGAATGATATTACGCTTTAGGGATGATTCTAGTGACCAGATCATACAGCGGAAATGTTTTGAATCAGAACCGTGTTTATTTTAGGACAAATTATTCACATCAAAGGCCAGATCTGAATCCAACTTAGCATCTGTGTTAGTACTCAATAAAAAACCTTTCTCCAAAAATGAAAATACTCACACACATATGGAATGTTTGCATACCTGTATGGACTGATGCATGTTACAGGTGATGTGAGAGAAGACGGCCACAGCAGGCAATGACACCAGCACCGCTCCGATCATGTGACGAGGAACCCAGCCGGAGATTGCCCAGAGGAGTGTCCTGGTGCAGTCCAGAACCATATCCAGATAAAACGCTCTTCTACATAATACACAAATTCAGGAACAGATTAATACAGCAACCACTATGTGAACACCAAAAATACTGTGAAAATGTAATATAGTTATTTTAAGTTGGTTCATAGCTGTGGATTGTTCACAATAAACCAATTGCTGTGGTCCTATTGGTTGTTCATTTCAGGCGTCATTGGTGCAGTCATACCGGGAAACTATGACCCCAAATTATGACACTCCCCCTTTGGAGGATTTTAACGTGTGACACGTTTATCTCAGGTAACGCTTACCTGACGGCCAGCACCAAGGCCAGACATTCCAGCACGGCTGAAACTGCAGCCACGATGAGCGCAGGAGTGGGCAGGGGCTGATGGGCAACCAGCGGCCGCAGGAAGCAAGCCAATGACAGAGCCAGAAAAACAAAGCAACACAGGAGCATGTCCAGAAAAGAGCTGAATGTGGGACTGGCGAAAGTCTGGACAGGAGCCTGCGTCTTCACCTGAGACAGAGAAAGATCATGAGAGAAAGAAGAAAATTGTTCTTTCATTTTAAGGGAGACCTCTGAGAAAGCATTTAACATAAGTGATAAATTCCCAAATTAATGGAATGCTTCACCCAAAAATGTTTTTTAATGACATGAGGATGAATAAATCCGCCGTTCTGGGTCACCATTGACTCCCATAGAAGAAACCACTATGGGAGTCATTGGTGACCAGAAACAGCTATGTTACAAAATTTCATTCAAATATCTTCATATATGTTCAGCACAACAAAGAAATGTATCAAGTTTGTAACAACCGAACAGTGAGCAAATGATTACACATTTCTCAATTTTGTGTGAACTATTCCTTTAATTTGATTGTCACAGGGACAAAAATACATTTCTAATAAAAATGATTCAAAATACAGTTTTACTGGGCGTAAATATATGGACAGTCACAGTGCATTTTCTGCAGTCACCGGCCATTTGCAAAGTTAATGTTGGACTCCTGCATTTATGCATTTCAAAACAAACCACTAGAGGGCAACACAGACAGTCCAATAAAACTCTCCTGATCTGTCTTATAATGCTGTTCCTCTACATCACCAGTTTATAAACAGTCATGCACACTGTTATAAGCACTGGATATGAGACCAGATGAGCAATGAAACATTACATTTGGTAGATGATTGAATCTCACCTCCTCTTGGTAACTGGTCTTGTAAGCCTTCTCCAAAGACTTGTCTATGAATGTGTGACTCAACTTGTTGATCGGCGGTTTGAAAAAGTAATCTTTCATCAGACTGGAGGGTCAAAGCACAAAAAACAAGATGTTGTTGGTGATTTGGGTTTCCCATGCGTTTTACAAATGCACCTGCTGTATACACAACACCACTTAGACATTTCTCTAAATATCTTCTTTTGTGTTGCACGGAAGAAAGAGTCACATAGAGGGTTTACAACCACAGGAGGGTGAATAAATGATGACAGAATTTGTTATTTTTGGGTGAACTATCATTTAACTTTGTTAAACTGGATGTGGCTTGTGAATAAAAGAAGTAGAATTGTCAGTGAATTCACCCATGGCTCTTTAAAGAGTAAGAGGAGAAAAATGGAATGCCCAGGACACATATGGTAGAAAAGTACAGTACATTACATCAAAGTGCATCACACGCCCCGGTGGGAACAGAACAACCTCCGCTGGCGGACGTTTAACAATAACATTCCATCTTATCTGACATTTCCGTCCCAGCGGGCCTCGTCCCCACACGGCCTCAAAACTGCAGCGCTTTCTAACCTGTCCTCCTTTATCACGTCCACAAAGTGAGCGTCGCTCCTCTCTCGGAAGTTTTTGGAGCGCAGGGGGATGAGGGCAGAATGATCCATCGTCCCCATGCCGCTGAAGCCGCCACCCCACTTCTTCTCCTGCAGCATCTCGCACAGAGACGTCTGACTGTGGGCCACGTGCTGCTCCAGGTGTGGACTTAACAAGCCATTAAGAGTCTTCGGATTCTTTCCTGAATGTCCCTGAAGATTCAGATATAAACAAGGAATGGATTTCAGGAAAACGTTATT
The DNA here is from genome assembly GCA_029783895.1 of Triplophysa bombifrons. NCBI lineage: Eukaryota > Metazoa > Chordata > Actinopteri > Cypriniformes > Nemacheilidae > Triplophysa > Triplophysa bombifrons. Next base: position 4,113,550 of record CM056457.1, read on the forward strand.
ATTGCTTACATTTATTTACATAGTATGAAATCAACAACACGTTAAATGATGTTAATCTTACAAGAAAGGCTAGATTATACTAAATCCTACTTAATATGTATATTCACATATATAATACATAGTTTTTATAATATAAAATATCAATAATTTTCTATAAAAACATACAAATATAAAGTACTATTAAAGGTTATAGGGTCACTTGTGTGATATGTTTCTCTTGACATTACAAATAATTTGATCAGAAGACAAATGCTTAAATAATAGATCAAAGAAGACAAAAATATAAATGTACTAATATTTACAAAACTAAAATGAACAAAGTAAAATATATAATATATTTTTTATAAATTTATATAATATATTATATTATGTTTTTACAATATATATATATTTATATTATATCATTTTTTATATATAGTACCGATTTTTGAAAAAAGATTGTGTGTCTGTGTGTATTAGTGTAGTTGTTACATTATATATTACGTTATTTTTAATATTTTATTAGGATCATTACATGTATTTTCATCGTGACATTATTTTCAAGACAACTCAATGTCATATCTGCAGTACACACTATGTATATTGTCCTACATAATGTGCACAATTCTGTACCAAACACAATAAAGCACTCCTGACTTTACCCTTTTGTGCCCGATTTCACAGACTTTACGAAGTCCCAGACTAAAATTTACTTTGACCTATCTTAACTGAAAATAACTTGCCCTGACATAATTTAAAATATGCCTGTGCCATTGTTTCTTCTCAAGATGCAAAGCAGTCATGGTTTTCTCTACAGCATTTTTATAAAAGTGCCTTAAAAATGCTAATTTAGCTAAGGTCGAGCCTCGTCTATGAAACCGGGCCTAAATGTCACCTACGAAGCAGAAGTAATGATGTGACTTAATAATTGATTGGAATGTGAAATTTTCAATGCACTTTCTAAATTATTCATTATATTCTTTCTAGCATTTTTATACATTCTGTTCATTTTATTCAGATCTAATTGACGCACCTTCCTGTTGATGGATTTATGATCGGAATCTGTGCAGTTGTTAAGAAGCATCCCATCTTCTGAAGCCAACCCGCTACACGAGGGACAGGCGGACTGATGGGACAAAAAACATGATCAGAATAACAACTGAGCACACAGAGAGTAAGAATTGTTGAATAAATATTGTTGCCTAAAATCTTTAACAATCAAATTGGCTTTTCAAGTTTTTTCCGAGTATTTCAACTATTAAAATGATAGTATATTAAACTTTTTTTTGCTTCTGCCATTTAACACCCATTAACTGAAGCGTGGAATGAAATTTATCATGTGTATCATGAATATTCTGTGGATTAAACAGATGTGAATAATGATATCAGTCTGTGTTCCCCTCTACACTGTCAGCAAAGAGCCACGTGCTTCGCCCGTCTCTCTTATCGTATTTACCCCCATTGTTTGCAACCCAAGGTCCCATCAGTGTTAAGTGCAATGATGAGAGCATTCTTCACCGGGCTGCTGGGTAATGTGGCGTCCCTTGAAAGGTTGCTCGGATGATCGCGTGTTGGCTTTGATTGGTCGATTGAATGTAATGAGAGTGGGGTGCGTCACGCACCGGTCCATTATAACCTGACCGATCTACCACCGGTGTCTCTCTGGCCGTACACTTTTATTGACGTATGCATTACAGTGATTTGCGAAACACGCCAATATTTTATGTAATGCATCAGCTCTCTTCAGCATTAAATGGTTGAATGCGTAAACTTAAAGCATACAACATCAACCTGAACTATACTGATATCGTACGATATTAAATCATTTGGTTATTGTAAATATTTGAAGGCACTGACCTTTACTCTGTCTGGTGTGAGAGCGCAGGCCGATGACGTCAGGTCAGTAGTGTGAGCGCAGGATGCAACGCTGATGGATTTTCGGAGCTCCGTTCCCATCAGACCGGACTGAGAACAGTGGGCATTCTTCACTTTCCTCCCGGAGATCAGATACGTCTTAAGACCTGGAGAGAACACACAAACACACACACACCATTAAGTCCCAGCAGTGTTTGTCTGTATCAGTTTGGTTCATTGTGCATTGACCCGTGTTGACAACCATCAAATTGATTCATCAATCATCTCCGAGCAAGCACATGGATTGTGAAGAGAGAGAGTGTGTGTGTGAAACCAGGTGGACATGATAGGATTTTACACCCGTTTTTTTGTGCGGATCAAATGCGCAGATGATGCTTTTATTGAATTAAACTCAACCCTCCCAAAACTGAATGTAATATTCAGCAAATGACAGAATGAAAAAGTATTCTTGCATCCATAATACCAACATTTGGGACATACATATGGATCTAAATATATAGCGCAAAACTCTGATTCGTGTCTTTGTTCTAGCAATAAACCTAAAATTTATCCATATTAAAATCGTATATATATACAAAATATTTTATAAAAAGATACATAGGTTGCAAATTGACCTCGAATGATCGTTTGATAAATGAATTTGAGCAAATGGAAACCTTTGCTTCAGTCCCATCGTCTCAGATATCTCTCCTGAGAAAAAGAGTCGGAAATGTCACAAAAGTTTCACAACAGATGGCAAAAATGTGTCAAACCGAGCTCACATTTGTCAAGTCTGCAACCAGAAGTCCATATTATTGAAGATCTCAATATGACCTCAAATATTTCTCCTCAAATTTACGTTCATTCATTCAATCATTTAAACCTCCTTTATTGATATATCAATAAAACACAGGAAAACACAGGAGCAGCATCTGAGCGACAAACGTGGGAAGAGTAAACAAGAAATATGGGTTGTGAAAGGTTGAGTGTTGTATAGCCACAATAAGACAACTAAAAGTGTCCTGTTCCACCCAAACACTCTCAGGTTTTTGTCGATAGTGCGGTCTGAGTGTGGAGGAACTAAAAACGTCAGGCCCAATGTCAACGTTAGAAGCGAGCACATGTGTCTCTGTCTTCACGCACATTATTCACCTGTCACTAGCTGGCGTGGAAATCAGGAGGACAAGCACCTGGAATAAAAATCACTGTACCGCTCCATTCTGCGTAGTGCTCTTTTAAAACTTCATGCATGTTTAATGAGGCTCAAAAACACAGAACACATTTTGTCCAGTTCGCTAGAGTTACGACCTTGAGACAACATTCTTTAGATTAATAAAAACAAGACAGGACACGTTTTCCTGTTTACACATTTACCTAGAGTCATTAACATATTTACTGACAGGACTGTTTGGTCTAAAGATTTTTGTAAATGCAAATCGAAATGAATAAAGATTTCTCAGTCAAAGCACTGCATGATTGTAGACATGCATGAAAGTTTTTTGTACTAAAGTCTTAATCTTGGCTTGATGCATGTTTTCTTTTGCGATGTCCCAGGACTTCGCCAAGTTAAACTAAACATAACCAATAAAAAAAGTGTTTGATCTGCTGTTTTTAATGTGAAAATGTATAATTCATGTAAATCTTAGGTTAGAAAATGTATATAAATATATAAAAATATATATACAAAGCATTGCCAAAATATAGAAATAAATCTATTGAATAGACTGAATACAATGACTAAACAGAATGAAGAAACCAACACTGTCTATTTGATTCATTGATTTTCGCTTCATGCTGTTATGAAAATAGAACAAATAAGTAAATAATTTACATGTCATCTACTTGTATACAGTTTTTAATGACTGTAGATAATAGAAAAAAATTGACAACTGAATAAATATTAATACTTGTTCACAGGTTTTTCTGTCTCATTACTACAAACACGTGTGTGCTTTGTATGCTGTCTCTCTTTCACTCTCTCCATCCCTCTATGTTTCTCCCTCTCTCTCTGCCTCCCTCTCTCCCTCCCTCCCTCCCTCCCTCTCACTCAACACTCCTTCAATCTCAGCACCTTTTTTTGTATCCGGCGCTATTTTTAGAAAAGGTCATAGGAAAGAAAGCAAGGTTTGCTAATGCATTTACTTCTCACTATAGCGCTCACTTTAAGCGTTAAAGAATTTAAGATCTTTAAGAATAAATGTTGAAGACATTGTGAAGACACATTTAGGTATATGAATGAATGACAAGGGCAATGCTGTCATCATGACAACACGTATACATACACACATGCACATGCACGCACAGAAACAGAATGAAAAACTGTCAGGAAATATCTCATCTATAAATTCGGCAGATGTTTCCATTTCATTTCCATCAGTGTTTATGTGTTGATTGGAAATCAGACCTGTGTCGTTTACGCTCAACAATCGGAGCTTCAAGAAACGTTTCAGCATAACATTTCTAGAAAACAGCGTCTGCGTTCAGCCATTCAACTCACACACAACTCAGAACAAGAACTTTACCAGCAGATGAAATCCAAGCTAAAAAACAGATGATTCAAGGGCTTTTAAGAGAGTATACTGTAAATGCAGAATGTCAGAACTCAGTCAGAAAGTTCCTTTCAAACAGGACGAAAACAATCAAGATTCATAAACATTCAGTTGATTTCAGTCTCAAGTCAGACCATTTGTTTCAGAAAGATGTCTGACTGTTTATCAAAGAGTCTCATCAGGAGTGTTGAGGACATTTCCTGCCCTGCCCACAACACCACAACACCACAACACCAAAACAGGCGGACACATGTGACAGACAGACCTGATATACAGTTTCATGAAGATCAATCTTTATGATATCCAATAAATCGGCTATATTCCAGTGAGATTTGATCTCTTAAAGTACAATATTCAACCTGTCAGAGAATCTCAATGGATAATGAATGTACATAGCAACACAATGTTAAAACTTTTAATGCATTGTGCATTATTATTTTGGCAAGCCCTGCAAGTCTTCTCTCTGTTCTGCAGAATGTCTTTCCCATTAAAATCTATAAATACAACATCAGCGGAGGAAACATAAACTAGTTTGTATGAGGTTAGGATTCTGTAGGAGCCAAACACATGTCATGCTGATGTCATGACTCTATGCTGTTATCTTAAAGACAATGAGAAAAACATATTCATCAAGAAATAATGTGTTAATAATCCTCTGTGATGTCAACTAAACTGTACTCTCGGAATCTGTTGCCAAAGTAACATGTTTTACAGGAACACTTCTAAAATTTCTGAAGAAATAAACCATCTGACTTCTTTCTCTCAAATTCAGACACTAAATTGGTTTAAGCATTTCTCGCAACAAATCGTATCCGTCACACGCATTTGATCTTCAAAGTAATGCCACAGGGCATTTTGGAATAATGATTCATTTGAGCTCATTCGAATAATACATGTTTGAGTTTAACCATTACAGTTGCTGGTCATTTGTAAAAAGATCTTTTACAAAAATTGAATGCTTTTCCAACAAATTAAAAAAAAAAACGTATTTTAGTTCGCTGTAAAAACAGTAAAATTCCCTAAATTACAACTTTTGCCATTTACATGAAACATCTGTACATCTGTAAAATAAAAACATTCCATGGTAACCACAAACCATTTTTGCTACAATTACCATTAAGTTTTACAATATTTTTTGCAAAATATATATATATAATCTGCCAAAAACATATTTACCTGGCTTGCCTCACAATAATACCATGGTCATGTTCATAAAGGACACACTTCAGATTATCTGCGTTTGGGTACGAACTTCACACAGATTTGAAAAAACAGGGCTAATAAATTATACATTTTATCTTTTCAATACTGTGGAAAGTGTCTTTTGAAATGAAAGACATTGTGTAGTCTGCCGTCTCAACTGACTCAACTGAGTGTTTTTCTGATCTGTGATTGACAGTCGAATAGCAAGGAAGGATGGGGAATATTCTCTGTCTGAATACACAGCTCAGAATGAATAAGCAATGACCATATTTCTGGATCTCATTCCGCTATCAACGCCTGCTGTCACCGGTCATCTTTTATCATTAAACGCCACTGTTTTATGATTCACGCTTTCAATAACACACTTTTTGGAAAATATGAAAGCCAGGGTGAAGGACACAAAGGACATTGCATACTAACAAAATGTTCTTTGAAATGTGCATACACAATTCTTCATGTAAATGGTTTACAAAATAGTAACCTAGCATATGTATGCACATGCACACCGCACGTAAGGTTACTTACACTTACTTTTGCACATGATGCCCAGTGTAACCACTATGGCAAGCCGAATTAGCTTTTTTACTAGTAAATATTATAATTCTTAATATCAAGAATTTTATTTTCTACTTGTAACTTAACTTGTAAATTACTTCTTTTTGATATCAGTTATTACCTTTTCACTAGTAAAAATGTGAATTCTTCATATCAACAATGACGTCGTCACTCGCAGAAATGTGTTTTCTTAAAATCAAAAAGTTTATTTCAACTAGTAAAAACGTAATTCTTGATATCTGTTATTGCATTTTAACAAGTTACATATCACAATAGGCTGCCATTCTAATTCAATTTCAGATATCAATAATTAATTTCTTACATGTTAAAAATCTTTTTTCAGACACAACCCCCCAGACTACATCAGAAAAACACCATAAAGATAATTGTGTTCCTTATGTTTCGCACAGACTTGCAGCGTTCGGCTGTCATTCTATCAGAAGTGCTACGATGCTGCTAACACGCACGTCAATCGGTCCTAACGGATGTCTTCAGAACGCAGCGAGGTGCTCAATGCAACCCTGTTCTGACAGATGCGAAACGGGCCGATCGATCGCATCGATTAAAACACATGTCTCGTTCGAGCCCCATCAATCACCCGTCTCTGGCCTGAAAAACAGAAAGGAAACTATGTCAGGTATCTCGAGACGTTCTTATCTCCACGGACTGAAGCTTTGTTAAACACCGTCAGCCTTTTTCAGTTAAGAAGTGTGCAAATATTTATAAAGCTATTATATGATTCACAAAATCTCACAGGTGTTTGTGTGACACACTGCTGCCGGCTTTTCCATTCAGCGCACAGCTTTGTCATACAGCACACACAAAAGTGGCACTTCAATCCCATTGTGTGTCCATCCTCTCCATACTCACAGGACAATAAGAGACCCTGACCTCACCCGCCCACATTGCCAAACGGGTCAGTGTTAAGAGTTTCTCAATGTCAACCAAAAGGGTTACAAACACTGAGTCATTACAAAACTGTACTTTTGCAACACGCCCCCCACACACAACACGTCATAAGGAGGCAAGCATCTGTCCTCTCAGCGTGAATTGGGAGCACAGACAGAGAACAGATTGAGAGTTGAGCCCATCAAACAAAAACTTGAGAAATTATCACGCCAGTGTTACCTGTATGCCTTCATGCCAATTTATTCTCTGATATATAAAAAACATTTACTCTGACCAGACATATTTATCAAATCATAAACTTTCTATTACTTCTATGAACATCATTTTATTTTAATTAAACTATCTTTATATTCAAATTACAATGCAGTACTTTGTACCGTCTTATTTTGAGGGTAATGCATATTTATAAATGCATTTGAAAGATGTTTAATTCTTCCAACTCTTGGGATTTTTTTAAGTTTATTACTTTTCACAATTTTGCATTGTCGCAAAACAGCTGTACACAAAATTGCCAATAGACAATAAGTACATAAATTCAAACTTTATACCGTACACAATCTTAAAAATCTTTGAATCTAAATGCTTGAAATTAATCTTAAAACTAAATATATAAAACTAAATTAAGATTAGACTAAAATATAATGTGCCAATTTAATTTCTATTATACATTTTTATTTTAATTAATGATTATCTTTTAAATGTTATTGAAACGATGACCAAATAATGAAGAGAAAGCAGTCAATTAGAGCCCATAATAAATAAATTAATGAATCTGGCTGATAAAATGACAAGAAAATGATTTCTCAAATTGTATGCAAAGCATGGTGACTTTGATGATGCCAGAAACCTATGATTTTGGATACTTCTAGTCTCAAAGTATCCCACATTACCCATATATCAGTTTATAATGATATGCACTTTTTTTTTTTAGTAAATGTAAGTTGCATTTGCAAAACGCCATGCCACAGTGTCCTGGATGTTGCTATGCTGTTCCCAATAAAATGGATTTTATTGCATTTATTATACAGTTGCTATGGTGTTCTGAGTATTTACCAGGTGGCGTCACTTGGTTTAATAGACCCAGCATTTAAAAAGGAAGAACTATCTAGATAATCTGCATCACAGCTTTGTTTTTTACAAAACAAGACGAATGAAGATACCTTAATTATGACATTTCTTTTATTAAACTATCCCTTTTGTGCTTTACCAGCGAGACCATCGGGTTGACTTTCTGTAGTTAAGTTCCACCAGCCAAACCAGTCTGGAGCAAGACAAAGGCCTGGTTTTTAATCATTTATATTGCAGATGTCTCACACATGTTGCTTACACTTATTTTAGAAAAGAATACAAAGGAGTTGAAACGAATGCTTATATTTGGAGACTTGGTGGTTCTTTACGGAGGAATGCTGGAGGATTGAAGCCCGTCTGCAGATGTTATTCACTCTCACATAAGAAAAGAGAGAGATTTGAGACAACGGTGAAGCAGCGGGGGGACGGTACTCAACGCTCAGTGGGAGATCATCACAAGCACAAAGATTTCTCTCGCTGTGTGTGCGCGTGTGTTCGTTTCATTGGCAGCTGATAAAACCCTGAGCATCTCTCATCAATTCCTTTAAAAACTCCTCTTCCTCAGGTGTTTCACCATTTGCTGTCTTTTGGTCAACAAATGCCTCATTTGTGTCTATTTCTGTTGTTCCATTTTTCATTTCTTAGGAAAATATTAGAAACAGTTCACCCAAAATCTTTATTTGTTCATCCAGCAAAGAAGACATTTTGAAGAATGTTGATAACCAAACAACACCGATCCCCTTTGACTTCCATTGTATAAACACAAAATGAATGAATAAATAATAAATAAATAAATTATTTTTGGGTGAACTATCCTTTAAACTTGAAACAAAACTGAGACCTCAGGGCAATGATTTTTTCTATGGTTAAGAAGATTTTATTCTCTAATGTCTTTTGTTTTGTCAATAACTTCTCTCGATATAACAGTGAAGTCAAGTGTTGTGTTTGCGTCCAGCCCTCCCACCATCTCCGGCTAAACATGCCATCCATTGTAGAAAACACAACCTTATTTGGAGCTGATCTCATGGCGTATGATGTGTAGGCTGATGTTAAGAGCTAAACAAAACTAGTCACACTTGAAATAATAAATGCGGCCGCAATAACCCTGCAACACCTCTGTTATTACAAAACTGATGTGCTGTCCACTGCGTATAAAAAGATAAAGTGTTCGGTTCAGTTGGGGTGATAAAGAAATCGACAGATAATCACACCTCCATTGACTGCCAACATGAGGTACTGTCATTTCAAGTTTTCAAGAATTGTCGGAAAAATATATGAGATGAAATATTGCCATTAAGAACCAACTTTAAACGTTAACATAAACACACTTAAAAGACTATTTTTAAATAAATAATAGTGTATTTTTTTATTATATTGAATTAAATATGGATACATTAATTTATATGTAATATATTTATATATATAATATATGTTCATTAATTATTAAATATATAATGAATACATTTATTCCTTTAGTCATTGCATTTAGCTTATACATGGTTTTTAAATAAATAAGAGTCTTTTATTTAATTATATTTAATTAAATATGTGAATATTAACTGTATATAATATATTTAAATATTATTATATGAATTAAATCAAAAATATTTAATGTTACACATTTATTTTGCCTTTACTTATTGTATTAAGCTTGCTGTTTTAAAAATTATGTTAATGTTTTAAATTTTTTTTGCTTTATTTAAATGTTTTATATCTTAACTGAGAAACACAGTGAGCCGGAGTTTATGCAACAAATGTGCATCAAATTTTTGCCCTCATAAAGCATTATAATGTACAAAATACGCATCATTTCATAACCTGGCATTAAAAGAAACATACATTTGAAAAAATCCAGCTATACCCATACAAAATATTAAAAGATACGGTTGGATGACGGTCACTGATGAAACACAGAAAGAGTTTACAGTAAATTCAAGGTCTCTTCTACTCTCTCATATCAGCTGAGAAAGATCTCACCCCCCTCTGACTCTCCATATGGATAAAGATCTCCATCCAGGAGCTGCTCGATACTCCAGAAAATCCAGTAAAATTAAGACGCATTATACAGTAGAGGCCGGTAATAACGCTTACGCAGTGAATAAGAGCACGCACACATCAGCCTCTTTGTCCTTGAATGAACTGCTCTGACTATCACTTCTGCATGGCCACGGCTGTTAGAGGCTGCAAGGCCTCTTGGGAGATAAGAGAGAGAGAGAGAAATCAAAACACAAATGCAACAGTAGTTAGATATGGGATGGGAGCTTTTAAATGCTTCATCGTGAGCTTTGGGAAAAATATGTTCCTTCTTAACTGGTGACAACAGAGATGCAGTACAACAGATGACACCTGAATCCAAAAGCACAAGATGTGAGATTGACCTCAACCGGAGATTTCAAAGCATTTTGTTTAAAAAATATCAATAGGAAATTGAGATCCGAGCATGCAATCCATCACCTAAAGAATGAAAGTTCACCAGATCTGTGCAACAGTTAACAATTCAGTGTCACAATCCGCTCTATTTATAAGAAATGAGGTGAATGATACAAATGTATTCGCATCCAAAATGTCTGAGACACAAAATGACAAAGAGGGCACCGGAAAGAAAAATGTGTTGAAAAACGGAAGGGGAGAAAATACGCAAACAGTATGAGAAAATTATACAGTATTCTTCAACGCGAATGAGACCTCAAACTAAACACGCACAAGACATTCTGACAACGTCTACCACGCATGGGTATGTCTGCATGCGCTTCTGCATTTCAAAACAACGAGAGAGAAAGACTGCTGACTGCAGAATGAACTCGGGGATATCCTTGAGAAATCATCTTTCATTTATGAGTCCTCGTCGGCACCGCTCTGGAGGTGAGCCAGAGAAACACAGAGCAAAATACAGCCCGTAATACACTCATACTTTCAACCGTTTTCAAAATTGCATTTAACATTAAAGATTTAAAAGTGGCATTAAAAATTGCTAAAGTAATTAAATGGGCGTTGCCACTTGGTTACCTACAAGTCCAAAACGATCACCCACATTGCCACGTAGATAGCGATAGAGCGGCAATACAGAAATAAAAATTACACACTTCACGTATGAAAAAAACAACGTGTCTATAAACTAACTCGTTCATTTCTAGATGCATCTATATTGCGTCCGCTATTAAGCATCACTTTCAAAAAGGCCTTGTGGACCTTCATAGTCTCTGATTATTTATTCACATCAGCATCTATCACGCGTCCTCCCTGCAGATTGAGGAATTAGAGGTATTAGCATCAGTACAGAGCATGTGAAGAGCATTGAATGTGCGTGTGACGGAGGGATCAATAGGATAAGTAGGTTGATGAGCAGTTACTCTCGTGCCCGAAAAATCCCACAGAACCCTCAAATAACATCATTTGGGATGACATGAGGATGAATAAATAATGAAAGATGATTTGTTTTGGGGTCAATTATCCTCTTAGGTATTACTTCCTTTGATGAATTGTGGAGATTTTGAGAGACATGGGCACCCAAAGCAAACAGTGTGAATATAATACATCAAATCAACTGTATAAATTATACTTAATCAAAGTTTTTTAATCACATTTTAATATTTCATTTGAACTGAAACTGTGATGTGGGTGACAAGTCAGAGTCATAATCAATGACCTTACTCTTAATGTTAAATTAATATTTGTATTGCTTCATTGAACTTCCTAAGGGAACAGACGAAGTGTTTGTTTTCAAAATGAGATAACTACGTTTTTCAAAAAATCATGTTTTTTATTATGTTATCATGTTTTTATAGTGTTTAATGTGTTATTTAGCTGTATTTTTTATTATGGCTTAAATCAAAACAAACCAACTATTTGATGAATATTAGTTGGAATGCACAATTTTTTTAATCTCATTTTTGAAGAAAAAAAGATTTTTGATTCACTAAAATGACTCATAAACGCAAAGGCAATAAACTTGTGTATGCATTTTCATACACAAATAGATGTAATAGATCCAACATGCACAAAAGCATAACCTTAATAGTCCCCATGAACCGGAAGTTGCGATCGGATTTACTTCCGGAATTTGACGCATTTCCTGGTGAAATAGTGGGCATGGCTTGGCAGTAGGATGCCAGCTGAGAGGGAGGAGTTAACGGATGCTCCGCCCAAGCCGTCTGACATACATCATTTTAAATGGAAAGTCATTACAGTACAGAAGTAGAATGTCCCACATTGATAAACTATTTACAATAAACGCTCCAATATTTCATGAAAAACATTTTCAATTTCACTGTGACTTCCAATAAACCTACAGACAAACACAACAGTGCACACAATCTATCTTGTGAGGCGGCTAATTTGTCTAAAAAGTGAATGGTATGACTATTAAAAATGCATAAATAAAGCCCCGCCCTTAAAACTAAAGATCACTGGAGCAAAAGATAATGAATAAGATTGTACAAATTGAACTAAACGTAAAAAATGATGAATTGCCATAATATTGTGTCGGTCCATCTGCAGCCCGTTTAATTCTACACAACATTAACCGCTCAGTTCTCTTTAAAAACAGATGGACGAGCCGATAAGAGCATCTCCTGAGAGCCGTACGCTGAAGGACACTGGGAATACATGACAGTAAGGGTCAAACGCGGTGGCTCCCTGAGGATACGGCCCATGTTTGGCTGTAACGGTTTAGCGGTGATTTACTACTTACATTACAGCAAAATGTCTTCACCTGCTCTCACAACACAAGAGAACAGCCGCACATCCATCGCCGTCAGCGCTGCAGGCTAATGAATCGTCTGGATCTACATAATGAAGCCTATTTTACTCCAGACTCCACGCTTGACATTTACAGTCATGGAAAGTGTAAACAGAACGATGTGTCATGTCTCTTCACCATTGATTTTGTGCAAATAGATCTTCATATCTGTTACATTTTTGATTTTCATTCAAAATCTGTGCATCTGACCTGTGACCTGCGATGAAAGACACTTGAAGATGTTTATAAGACAGCAAGGCTCGTCTCTTGCCGGCTCCAGGTGGCTGTGATTTGATCTCTAAACCTAAGGTGACTCCGGTGATAGTCCTCCAAGACAAATAACTTCCAAAACATTGCACTTAAAAATGTACAGACGCACCTGCTGACTCATCACCTCCCTCGACCCTTCAAGTACAAACCTGACGAAGATTCTCACCGTGTCCAGGAACAATTAGAAGCTAAAGACTACGACCCAATTAAAAACTGTTTGGAAAGTTAATGTTGCAGAGGACAGCGTATTTCACAGGACTGTAAACGCAAGACATAGTAAATGAAAAACAGAGCAGCTGCTTATTGTGCCGAGTCGAGACTTCATACATTTTCTGCTGAGCCATACAAAAAAATGTACACAATTTGTCATGAGAAATACAATATATCACAGCAAAGCAAGTGCACGGTCAGGAATATACAATGACAGCCGAATAATGATGCAATGACATGAACTGTCGATATCAACATAATACATTTTATAGACATTACTTGGGAAACTGGCTATTAAAATATATAGCTCTTAAAGTTTTATTGAGAGCAGATGTAAAATCAAGTCTCAAGACACCAAAAAGTCAACAAAATAATATACATATATCGTATATCGTATATAGACACACATCACAGTTTAAATGTTTAGGGTCACTCGAGTGACATTTTTTTTGATCTTACAAATCTGTATGCTTAGCTTTTGTAGATAAAAATATGATATAAACTAGAATATATAAAAGCACAAATATAATAAGCGAACATTCCCGTTTCTTTTACCGTCCAACTTAAGTGTAATATTAATTAATTTAGATTTACTTATTAATAAATTATATTAGTATGAATCTACTAATTTATTATAGTATAAATATAACATATATATTTTTTAAAGCATGACATGGACTTGAAAAAGAAACAAACAGGCCTCAGCACATTTGTTTTTACTGTACATATTGACCATTTATAATTTAATAAATTTATTTGTAAAAATTAATCGTTTCTAAAATACTGACTGCTTATTACAAGAAAAACATTTGTTTATTTAATAGCAAAACGAAAATGTATTATTAATTCATATATATGAATTTATTAAAAGCATGCCTTGGACTGGATAACAAAAACAATATCAGGCTTCAACTGTTTTTTTCTGTACTTATTGTACAATCATAATTAATTACATTTATTTTAAATTTATACTTTTCTGACTGTTAACTACAAAAAGTATCATTATTATTGTCAAAAAACACTTTTACTGATGCTTACAAAACCATCAAAATTCTACGTGCCCCAAAAATAAACTGAAAGTTTCATCATTTTGCCCTGAGGCGTCAGCATCACAGCAGCCCTGAACCGGCTTCAGTTTGCTTTGGCTAGTCCCCTTACAGAAAACACATAAAAGAACAAGGTCACATCAGAATGAGAAACAGCACCGCCACTGTTAATATTTCATATTCTATTAACGGTTTTACGAGAACATACTTCATCTCAGTAGGTCAGAACCACGTTGGGAGGGGGCGGAAATAATCCCTGCAGCGTGGAAGCAGATGGGTATTACATCGTGTTATGAAGTTCACAGAGTAAACCATGAGAGGATTCTCCCGTCACCTCTAGACACCATCCAATCACACATCAACAGCTGCTCCCTCGGCATGCTGGGAATCACTCTCACATCCACATCTCTTTACTGTGAGTCTCATTAGCTGTCATAGCACCTGCCAGAGGAACAGAGTCTCATCTAAACACTTAACTCATCCCTAGAGAAATAACTTCACAAAATTGTTTACGCCAGAGCTTCTTTCCAGCATCACGGTCCTTCAACACATTCATGTGCATATACCCACAACGAAATCAAGTGTACTACAAGTATACTTCTTTCATACTTTGAGTGCTTTTCAGAAATATACTTAGAATTAAACTTAAGTATACTTGACATATAAGATATTTAATAACAAACTTGGCCTGATATGTTTTGAATACACTAAAATATAAGCGATGTTTAACTATTCTCTAGTTACTCCAAGTAACATACTTGGCCATGTTAAAGTTCATATGGTAACAATATAATATAAATAATAATAATATACATAGTAAACTATAATTATGATGTTAAGTTCACAAGAATTACAACTTGGAGTGCAAAAGCTACTAAACTAGTAGTTTACTGAAAGTATACTTTGAAGTGTACCTTAATAGACTATATAATAAAAAAGTGCTAAAAGTATTGAGTAGGCTCTTCACGTGTAATATATTGTCGTGCATATTCGTTAATTTTTGCGCACTTAAGAGTTGACCAGTGTTACTGTCGCCGTAAAAGTACACTTCTAAAAAAACATGCCAATTTGGTCCCAAGTAGTACTGAACTATAAAACCCTTACAAGTGCACTTGTCATTAATAGAAGTACACAACATAAAGCATACTTGAACTTTATTTAGGTATACTTAGTAAAATAAGAAAACGTATACTTATTTTTGTACGGTAAAAAATTACAATATGACATCTTTTCATAGTCGACATGAACTCAGAAATAGCAAATCCACAAGATATCTTCTCTTAAAAGCATGCATTCTGAAAAACTGGATCGAGTGGATCTGTGAAAGTTCTGGATGAATTTCCAGTTTCCCCATAAAACCCCAGGAGAAATTTAAATTTGGTGTCTCTCCATCCCCCTCCGGACTGTCTGACTGCTGTGTCACTTATGAAGGTCACAGATGTTCACATGAGCAAATCAAAAACAACTAATGTGCAGACTTTAAAGAGAGGTAATGTATGCACGCTTTAAGTCGCCCTTTTCACACCGATCGATTCTGGTGCACAAGGGTCGAGCAAAACAGGTGACCAATTGTCAACGTAATAATGGAAAAATCTGACCTGCTGCGTCTCTACAAGCTCCACTGAAGATACGGAGCAGGGAGACAAAAGAGGAGTCCACGCTTGTGGAAATATAAGCGTGAATGATGCGGGCCGGGCTAAAATCAATTTTACATTAAGATGGAATTGCAAAAGCACGCATGCATCACCGTTACTCTCGCTCGAAGCCCATAACAGTAATTAAATGTTGGTAGTAGTTCATTACACACCAGAAACAAACGAGTTTAGTGATGGATGGATGCGAGGCCAGAATATGATTATGAATATGATGAGATTTTTTGAAGATAGAAAGCACCAAATGCATAACACAAGAGAGCAAAAACATTGCAACCAGCCACCCTCATTGGCTGCTTAAATTGAGTCCCGCCCCAAACGCACACCATTGGCTGAGGCGTTGTTACTGGGCTGGGCGAAAAAAATCAATTCAATTTAACCAAATCCGCCTATACAATCTACATTTATTTTACACCTTCACACCCTTCAATTTTATTTTGAGCAATCTTAAAAGAAACATCTGCGACTAGGTTGATACTCACTGTAAATGAAACGCAACCGAGAAGGCCATCAAATCTCCTGAGAATGAGACACATATGAGCAATGACATTATTCTCTGGGTGTGTAGCGCAGGTCTTTTTGTCTACACACGTTAGAAATGTGGACCACAAAATTGTGACCCACATTTTTTCATCAGCGTGAATGTAAACGTCTGACAGAATGATTGTCTGGGCTGTGGGGCGTTGAGTGAGGTGTCATCGCTTTCTGAAACCGCCACAGAACCGAGACACAGCCTGGTTCTTTCCAGGGAAACGGCTATAAATAGCTTCATTTCCACACAAATGATCATCGCACACAACAGGGGCCGACACACACGGTGGGTTGTCGGAAGAACTACAGGGGATAAAATGTAGAACACATGCTAAAAGGTACATGCTAGAGTAAATGCTCCCAAAAGAACACAGGTTATTAAAGAAAGCAACAAGAGGTTTCATTTTGCTCCAGTGACCAAAATAAATTCCTTGTATGTGCATAGACACTTGGCATTCTGAATTTTATTTCCCATCTTGAAGCAACAGAGCTCGGCCAGCAATGCATTTGTTTTGCAAGACGCCACCAAACACAAAGGCCGTCTCGTCGTATCCTCCCCGGGGCAAGGCAGCGTCTCGTCTCTTCTATCCAGGGCAACAGTTATGACAATTCTTACTTTTGCTATTTATAAGACGGACTGCGGTCCTTTGTAAGAAGCATGCTACACTGTTCTAGACACACAATAACAACCTATTCAACACTTGCACCTGAAGCCATTTGTCACAGCCAGAGCATTCGAGGTCAGGACATCTGAATGTGTATATATTATTTTTATCCACATTTTGCGCAACGTTTGTATCAAAGATTGGTGGCGGGTCATTCCTGCTGTGCAGAACCTTTTAAACGAAAAGAAATATACGTCATAATATATAAAATGTTTTATATATATACGAATTTGAACTCATCAAAGTCAAGCACATAAAAAAGATAATATAGATAATTTACAGAATGAACATCATGAAATTAATTGGATGCCTATAGGAAACAATGAAAGTTAGGAATTGCCGGATGAAGAACTTAAAGTTTGTTTGACATGATCAGATTTTGGGTAAAAAAACGAACGTTTATCTATTTTGGAAACATCCTGCTGTTGTTTCCTTGCCCAAAATGATGTCACCTCCTGCATCCTTATAAACAATATGTTTATTCAGGTGTGCTTTTAGGTTAATTCTTTCAAATAAAAAATTGAGAAAGTTCTACATTTTATAAACTTCTAGTGAAACAGTTTTAAGCAAATTTCGGTAAATATGAGTAAATAATGGCAGAATTTTCATTTTTGGGCAAACTATTCCTTTAAGAAATCCTAAGCTCTTTAGCTCTAACTGTAACCCTAAGTTACATATTAAAAATTATTTGCGTTTAATGAGATATTGGGGAATGAAAAAAAACTTTATACTACAATTTGATGCTCCAAAAAAACAATACATTAAACTAAGTCAATAGGGTTGTAACGTTGCGTGTATTCGTACCGAACCATCACGGGTAAAATTCCAAATGAAGTCATCAGTCCTATGCCCTACTCCCTTCGAAGGGAGCCCTTGCAGTTGAGACTTTGGAGTAAACAGGGCATGTGCGTGCCAATATGAAGACATTTGGAATGCACTTGGCAAAGGCAGCGACTGCGACATAATTTCCTCATTATCTTCAGCTGGCATGATGCCGTGACAACGCAGCGTGAAACCTAACTGTTCGCAAATCAACACACATTTCATATTTCAAGTTATTAAAATATGCTAATATATATATACAACTTTTTAAAATATAAAACAGTTATGTTTTGTGCTTAAAGTCCCAGTGAAATAAAAATGACGGTGCCTATTTTTTCAGGAAATCTTGCAGCGTTTATTGTAAATAGCTTATGAATGTGGGTCATTCTCTATTAAAAATCGTGTGGCCTCATATTCTAGTTAAAATAAAAATAAAAATCCACTTCCGTCCTGTAATGACCATCTATCTCAAATGACGTATGTTAGACGGCTTGGGCGGAGCTTGCGTTAACTCCTCCCCTGTCAGTCTGCTGCCAGTTCCAATTAAAAATGCAACAGATGTTTTTATACATTCAATCAAATTGCAGAGAAAGACAAAAGCCACGCCCACTATTTAGCCACTGATAAGTCACCCCTATAAGCTATTGATTTTTAATAGCATAAGTGACTATATAGCCGCAACATCTGTGTAAAATTATCAGAAATGTACCCCTATGTTCAACTTCACATGACTATGATAAAAGAAAAATGTGACATGCTATACAACAACATGCTTCCCAAGAATAGTGAGTTTATATTTGACCCATTAAAACAAATTATGGGAAGATTGAACTGTACTGCATAGCATAAAATGACCCTAGTGGGCTTGTTTGCGTTTCATTTCTATTACTTTCTATTAATAGTAGGCTAAATCAAAAGACCCAGCTGGTAAACTTAATGTCTAACTAAAAAACAACATCAGCTTCAAAAGGAAGGCTTCAGTTTGTGATCAGTGTTCAGGTTGGTGTGAATGACTTGATATCTGGACAGTTTCCATTCTGAGGTCTGCCAGGTTTCCACACAAGCGACTGTGATTGATGCTGCTATAGCAGCGGCTGGAAGATTTCTACACTTCTCTAGTCTTGACGGAGAGCTCTTTCACTCGGCCTGTAAATCCACAGGGAGAAAGATAAATCCTGCGTATTGAACTGAATACAGCACACGAGTCCAGAAGGTCGTCAAAGTGGAAAAAAATGCAGCTAGTGGGCGAGAAAAAACGTGGTTTGAGTACTTGGAGAGGGCCGATCGAGTGTATCCGAGATATGCGGGAGAGAACGTTGCCCTGAAAATCATTTTGTTGATGAATTACGAGCACAGCTCCAAGCATAACGGGCGTGCGAGTTAAACCGAGAGAAACGAGAGCGAGTGAATTCAGCTGAGAGTTGAGTGCTGTTGGAAACTGAAATGTTGTTATGCAATGTTACTGCCCTTGCTGTACTGTTATGAGTCACGCAGTGAAAAGCAAAGGAAAAAAATCACTTAAGATACTCACTGAAAAGGCTCAGCGGAGGCGAGTGAAAGTGAAAAGACAAGAGATGAGGAACGAGAGAAATAAACCTGACAGATGTTTAGAAGCGCTCACCGTGGGGACGTTTTAAGGAAGCCATTTACCCTCTCTGAACGAGGGCAGAAGGAACGCAGGAGGAAAAAATTAAACTATTGATTGAGGGGATGTGCTGGCAAAGCTGAGTGAGATTCTCAAGGGCGACAGTCACAGCATCATTTCCACTTGCCCTCCTGTACCAGCCAGGGCAGCTGCGGTGATGATGCTTTGACAGCTCTGAGATTTCTGCGACCAGCTTAATTCCAGCAAGTCAGTTAACAAAAACTAGAAACGGCAAGATATTTAAGTCAAACTGCTCAGGCACGCATGCTTTTTCATCTGAAGAGATCGAGTCCAACCTGTTATCAATTCTGTCAAAAGGGAAATTGCATTTCCTATTAATTACAGTCTGGAGTTCCTCATTACATGAGAGGATCTATTTAACATCATTACACCTGAAAGGATTAATACCACAGTGAGAAATTCATATTATATACGACTAGGGCAATTGCACTCAAACCCCAAGTATGGAGCTCAAGTATACAGAAAAGTACAGAATAATTTGCATATAATATATATAATATAATATATGCAGAAAATATACTAATAATAAAGCTGTTCAACGATTAATCGCGATTAATCGTATCCAGAATAAAAATGATTTGTTTACATAATATACGTCTGTTCCGTGTGCATATTAATTTTGCATTTGTAAACATAAACGTAAAAATAAAATGAATAAATGTTTATATATTATTTAAATTATATAGAAATAAAAATAAAAATCTATACATGCAAATACTGTACATCCGAAATGTATACATGTGTATGTTTATGTGTTTATAAATAAATAATAAAGAGTCAGAAATGTCTTCTAAATGAGCTCAGATTTGTCAAGTCAATATTTTTGAAGATTTCAATATGAACTCAAACATCTCTCATCAAATTGACCCAAATCCAGATTACTTGACCTCTACCCCACTACATTAATTGTACACCTCCATACTCCTCATGTGTTTCAACAATTGTCTCGTTTTAATTTCTCGTCAGCAATTTTATTAGAAACATCTGACTATGATGATACTTAAATGAGAACTCCCTCTAATCTCCTAAATACTTGGCAACTTGGCAAGTCTAGATTTTTCCAAACCAAACACAGAAAATATGTGCAACACAAAGTATGCAACAGACTAGCCTCTTCATCGGAATTCACGTTGGAATACAGAGAAATCACACTCCTTTTTCAAGAAATACTGATTGCACAAATCTCCAACATGAATCACATCTTGAAGGCTGTGAAGAAACAGCGAGAGCGTGCGACTGAATAATACACCTCGCTCAAAAAACCTGATGTGAGAGAGTTCAGAAGATTCAACAAAAGGTCAAAACACATCAACAATACACAGACTGACAAATGCAAATCATGTTTTAATACCAAGATGAGCCAAAAGTGCAACACTCCCCTCAGAAAACAGAACAGAAAATTACTAGTGTAGTAATTAAAAATAGCCGCGTTGTTTCAAGCCATGGTTGGGTGAAATGACCCAATG
Source organism: Triplophysa bombifrons (assembly GCA_029783895.1). NCBI lineage: Eukaryota > Metazoa > Chordata > Actinopteri > Cypriniformes > Nemacheilidae > Triplophysa > Triplophysa bombifrons. The sequence continues at coordinate 4,134,733 of CM056457.1, forward strand.
AGTTTGTCCGAACTTTACCCAACCAAGGGTCGAAACAGCCCAGCATTTTTTGAGTGTACTAAAGAGTCAAATTGAGAAGAAACATGTTCATATACAGATTTTTCAAGCTGCATTACATTTAAGAAACAAAAATCTTACCTTTAAGTTGATCTGCTACCACGCTCGGTAGGATTCTTTCCACGACTCGCCCGTCCTCCCGCAGGTACCGGTCATCAAGAAACTTGTCGGTGGCTTCAGACAGATGCACCTTCCCAGCAACCCCCAGCTGCTCCATAAGATTGGCAAGGTTGACATCATTGGACCAGACATCAAACTTAAAGCGCTTCATCCCGAGAATCCCGCAAAGCACCGTGCCAGTGTGGATGCCGACACGCATGTTCACCATCTCCTTCTTCTCTTGACAGAACTGCTCAATAGCCTGAATCATTCCGAGCCCCATCTCCACACAACAGTAGGCGTGGTCCTCACGTGGTTCGGGACAACCGGCCACACAGTAGTAACAGTCTCCCAGAGTGCTGATTTTCTCGCAGCACGTGAGCTCACACAGACGATCGAAGCGGCCGAATAAGTCATTGAGAAGTCCCACCAGAGCGTGAGCCGACTTGTTGGCGCTCATTTTGGTGAAGCCCACAATGTCGGCGAAGAGAATGCTGACAGGCTCCATGCGTTTCATGTTGAATGGTCGAAAGATGATCTGACCGCGTGGTATGGACGTCTTCTTGCGCTTGGCACTCTTGGGGCTGGAGGCGCCGGCGATCGCCGCTCCCGTGGAGTATCGCTTCATCGAGTTGTCGTTGTCCTCGTCGCCTTGCTTCATGAGCTCATCCGCTACCCGGCGAGGCATCACTGAGTGAATCATCCGCTCCTTCAGGGCCTTTTCCACCTCCAAGTCTTTCCCGTGCATAATGGCTTGGCCGACCTTGAGGAAGGTGCATCGCGAGCGCACTTCGGACATGATGAAAAGATGGATACCGATGATGTGGGCGCAGAGATGCAAGATGGCTCTACCTGGGATCAGCCAATACAGCGTTTCCAAATGTTCCTCAGAGGAGCGGCTCCACCCGTCGCCCTGAAACAAGTGCATCCAGCCGAGCATCTCAAAGAGCACGGAGTAGAGCAAACCGAGCAGGAGAGAGGCGTACAGACGGACATGGAGGAAACTGTAGAGCAAGGAAAGCACTTCCATACCAAGAGAGAAAGTACCGACCGGTGACATACACGGAGCCACAGTAGCCCCACCGGCGAGGCTTTCAAAAGTGAGATTTCCACTCTCAGCACCACTGAAATCATCCGTGTCGTCGGCAACCTTCACGGGATCAACCCTAAAGTCACTGAAGCCTGAAGTTTGGACCTGCGGTGCAAGCGTGAGGGCAAACGTGACCACGATGACTAGCAGCGAGGCCTGGTTGTAGCAGCGGGCGTAGAACTTGGTGAAAGTGAAGACAAACAGGAGACAGCACAAGAGGAGGAAAGATGCTGTGGGTAACAAAAAGGCAGTCTGTTTACATCGATCAGCATTAGCGATAAAGAACATTCCCCAGAGGAGGCTGGCGGCGGCCAGATAGAAGAGCACGCAGCGGAAGCGCCTTTGCGTCTGCGGGAAGCAGCGCTCGCGACAGGCCTCCTCCAGTATGTTCGAGTCGAACTTGGGGTTCCAAAAGGGCCCGGCAGACCTCTCAAACAGCTGTGGCATCTTCCTCTGAGTCCGCAAACCTTTAAATATGGGTTTGCGGATGCCAGAGTCTCCAGAGCTACAGCTGGAAGAGATGCTGTACTTGCAGTGTTTGGAGCCCCCTAAGATGCTGCACATGGCGCTGGCTCCCAGACTCCCGCGCTGCTGTTTGTGTGCTTTAGCGCCGCTGAGACGCACAGACGGCTGCCCATCTCCACTGGAATCGCAGCTCACCTCGCTGTTGTGAACCAGCAGTTGTTGGTGTTGCGGAGAAGCCATGATGAGGATCTCAAACCCGAGCTGAGACCAATAGAACAAAAATGATGTTTGTGTGGAAAAAAAGAATCAGGATTGGAAAATGGGCCGAATAGCTCTGGCGTCTAGTTACAGAGAAGTTGTTTAGACAGTTCCAGCTTTTTTACTTGCTTATTTCACCTCATTACGTCAATAGCACATTCTGCCAGCTCTTCTGTTATTCCTTATCCAAATCTTTTTACATAGTACAAGTGAATCCAGTTCTTTCACTGAAAAACGAGCATTACATAATAAAAACACAGAATTAGGGTCTGGTGGTTTTGATTACTCTTAAATGCAGTTTGACCCAAACTCTTTCATTGCACAGAAAAAGGCATCTATACGACACATAAAGGTATACATTTAAAGGGTTGTCAGCGTTAATGCTATGGCATTACTCCTATACATTCCAGCAGAGCACACAAAAAAAAACTGAAACGTCACCTCAAGCTTCCAAACTAAAACTCTTGGGAAACAATGCGCATCTACACTGGCCAACAAACATAAGCTCAAAAAAACTCTATCCGGTTTCCTAAAAATAAACCTTCCGCCCTCTTTTGTTTCTCAAATGCACTGTGCGCGTTGATTGGAAACTCCGCGTCCGTTCACACTGACCACAGACGGCACAGCAATGCAGTGAAATAAAAACAACATTTCTGACAGTGACGCCCGTTAAAGGGCTTGACAGGAAACTATTCCCTCAAGCAGTGCTTCGATATTCCCAAATTGTCACTTTAGATCATACATGAGTTTTAAATCCGGATTAAATAGGACGTAAAAATAACGCGTAATGAGGCATAAAAACAAAAACTTAAATCCACACAATTCCCATTGATGCCGATTCAATTCCCAAACGTCCATCAGGTACTTAAGTGGCGCTTTAAAACCAGTTCACACGCATCTTTACGCATGTAAAACTTCTGCACTTCACACATGAAATCATTTCCCCTTGTTTACCAGAAGTCACGTAAGTTTCTCTTATTGCGATACAGAGAGATCATCTCTCTTCTGCTCTTTCCACAGACTCACAGTGATGAAATGCGTCTTTGGTTTCGCTTCAGGAATCATTTCCACGGACAGCGTTCCCCCCGAGATCCAAATACCGTTTTCTGTGCCGGTTTCTCCGTCAGTACACAGCTTGTCACCGGTGACATCCGCCGCTCGTTTGAACTCTTCTTGTCTGTGTGTATTCGGCTGCTCCGGTGCGCCAGTGCGCGTTACACCATCTCCAAATCTCCATCTCCAGCGTCCATCTGACGGGTGTCTGTACGCGTCCAACAGTCTCCGGAATAAATCAGAGGTGGAGAGAAAGCGGTGCGTGCGCGCTCCGGAGAGAGGAAAACAGAAGGGAGGCGAGCACGCAGGCACATGGAAGCGGGCTGCTCTCAAACCGCAGTGTGCGTGTCCGGGCGCGTCTCCGGCGCCGAAGCGCGTCGCCGAGAGCTGTCGTAGAGGTGGGGGTTCCAATCAAGGTGACGTGTAATGCAGGGGAACACACAGCTGTCAAACCGAGGTCCATATCAAATCAGCCAAATTCTTCATCTGTCTGTCTGCCTTTATGGATATATGTGTGTTAGAGATTACAGATGGATAGATTAATCCTCCAATTTAATAATTAAATGTTGATCCCAGTTTATGAAATGTTTCCCAAAATAAACCACGAATCTCTAATCGGCGTATTTTAATTAATAGACTCTTTAGTTTGTGTGTGAAGCATGCTGGAGTTAATCCAAGTCATTATGTGAGGCTAAAATGCACAAACCTCAGGAAAAAAGTATCAAAGCAATTCCCCGAAGAACTGCAGCTGTGTCCGTCTCCTGAGAAGAGAGGGTCTGAGCGATGGTCAGGACATCCTGTACATGGTAAACAAACCACTCATGCTTAATTATTTGGGTAAACCGGGTTTGCTTTGAACATTAGAGAGCTGAAGATATAAGTTCAGACACAAACAAAATTGTGGCTAAACCAGGTGAATCTGTTTGTCCATATGCTTGTTGGCATTCATGCTGTAAACAAGAAAATGTGTTGATACAGTCGTGTATGACTCTTTATTCCGTGGAACACAAAAGAAGATATCTTGAGAAATGTGACCAATATATTGTGTCCATGAAATGGAAGTCAATGGGAGCCGACGTTTGGTTACATAAAAATTCTTCAAAATATCTTCCTTTGTGTTCTGCAGAACGTCTGGAAGTTTGGAATCACATGAGGGTGAATAAAAGACGGCTGAATTTTGGGTGAACTTTCATAGGAAACCACACACAGTAACCACAACAAAAACTACTCTTTCTGGGTAAGCCTCATTTTTCTTTCTGCAACTTTCGAAACACACCCCATATTTGTTTTCTTAATATGCGTCAATGATAAACTCCTCTTTTCTTTTTATCATTACTCAATCCTCTTTCACAGTAAACTATGCCTCGCTCTCGGAGTTCAAGTCACGACTCTGTGTGATGGTGCAATGCAGTTTCCATACCTGTTTCTCCAATCACGAGCGAGCACCGGGGAAACCTCACTGTGACATGGGTATATATGAGCGTTTTCATACGTTTCTTCACGAGGATCGTGATGTTCAAGGGGTTCCCTCGCTCCGGGGAGATTATAGCTCAGTCTGAAAGATGTGATCGCTGGACTGTGTCCTCGCGCACACAGACGTGCCATTATAAAGACATTAGGACTAATAACATTTGACAACGAGACATTGGATTCATTTTGTTCCTGAATGCGACACGCTGTAAAACAGGACCTGAGTTTGATTCAGTATGTAAAAAGGATGAATACAGAAATACAATAAAGGGACCTGATAGACATGTTCATTAAAATCAACGTGAAAGTACATTCATAACTCATTTAATTTCAATTACGTGATGTATTTGTGCGGAACAAAGGATATTTAATGAGAAATAGTGATTTCATCTTTTAGGAATTGCATTGAATTGGTGTTTCATAACTGAATAGTCAAAGCTGAATGTGTGTCTGGAGAGGGTCGTGAAGGTCTGCTGCACACCTGACACATTTCCAACACACACTTCTGAAGTGGTTTTATGTCAAACATATGATGCCGTGTGACAAAATGATATACAAATTCTGTATAGTTTATTCACAACCATTTCATTACAAACCTGAATAAAATAAGATATTTTGAAGAATGTCGATAATCAAACAACACTGAAACCCTTCCAATGTACGCAAACACAAAGCCGCTGAAGCTTTTCTCAAAATATCTTCTTTTGTGTTACACTGAAGAAAGAAAGAGGTTTTTATCCACATGAGTGAATAAATGATGACAGAATTATTATCTTTGGGTGAACTAATCTTTCAACATAACCAATAGCTACATAGTCACATGAGCCTGTAGAGATTATTTCAGTATTTTTTTCACCTCCCTTTCCAAACATGTCTTGCACAAGTTTCTTTTACCTCATCATTGTGTGATGAATGTGATGCAACATCTCTTCTCATTTCGTGCCCACTCTGGTGGACAACTTGTGCAACTTCAATGGACAGGAAATTTAGGACAATAGTGTTGTCGCATCCTAGAACTTTCTGCATTATTAAAGACCACAATGACCTTTCCAACTCAACTGATCTGATGACTTTGTCGTCTTAGCGGCAACAGTAAAAGTCTTTATCTAGGATTCATCCCGTGTTTATTTCTGAGGATGGGAACAAAACGAAGCGATATTTAACTGAGACTGGACCGAAGAGATCCGAGTCTATTAACCGCTGTGACCCAGCTCCAAATAAACAGACACCTCGTGTTAACAACATTTTTATTGCTCTTGCATGTCGCTCCAGTGGAAAGGAACTGTTGCCCCTTTTACAGAGAGGTCTACAAAGTGTGCTTTATAAATCATAACCGGGGACAAAAAGCTTGAAACTTTTCTGTTTTTTCTTGGCTTTCTGAGGTAACAGTCATTAATTTTTCTAGCAAACCCCAACTGTTGAATAAGACCTGTTTGAAAAATGTGGAATTCTATATAGACTGGCGTTTACAATGCGAGTAAATGGAAATGTGCAAGAGAAATCAAACGCAGCTTTGATATCATCACTGATATCACTGAAAACATCCCTGATAGCACACTCTATCTGGCTTCTATTTGACATCTGCATTTATATCTGCAATACATAGTTTGCTAATAGATCTGCCATACGTCTTGAAGACGTCTGCTGTCAGACGGCATATAGACATCTGTAAGATGTCTGTGAGACGTTTATGATTTAGAATGGATGTAAAACTGCTCTGTCTAAGATGTTTAGCAGATGTTTTTACACAGCAGATGTTTTCAAGATCTTTAGCAGACGTATTACAGACGTATAGACGTCTCCGAGACGTATTGCAGAGGAGCGAACTGTGTATTGCAGATGTCATGAAGACATTAATGCAGAAGGAGTGTGCTATCTGGGATGTGGTGGAAAAGTGTTATGGTTTTTACGGCGTAAAACCAAAAGATTTAGCTTATCAATATCACAGACAAGAGAAAAATCAGAAGTAATCTATAGTTACTATTTGAAGTAAATAAATCAAGGCAAAAGTTTGTATAACATGACTTTATAATCTATTGGCAATATAGGCTATGTTTTAAAAAAGACAACCTTTGTTTTTTGGATACAAAATCTAAAAGCAAACGTTCATATTTCACATTCAAGGCAGCGGATACCCATTTTCAGTCTCACAACATTTTATTTTTGCTATTTTTTACATTTTTATAAGTGTGTGTCAGCCATTTTTTGTCATCTCATGCGTACACATTTTCCCTCCGAAAGCTGCAGTTTATAAAAGTGGCGCGGAAAGAAGAAGAGTTATTTTGGTGAACTCTCCTCACATTCACAAGAAACTCTGCCTCAAAACCTCCCTCCACCCGGTATCCCACAATCCCCTTCCCTCAAACACCCCCACACACAACCTCTTCACTCGTCTGAAGAAAATAAAAGTCCCATTACATCCGTCTCGGTCAACTCCACTGAAACGGACCTGCGGCAGGAGCAGGATTAGCTCCACTGCTCCGTCTTTGTTTTTGGCTCCTCCTCGCGTTCTCTCTCTCTCCTCCACAGTCTCCCTCCTACCTCATTCTCTTCTCTCAGTTTCGCCGGTAGCGGTTCTTGGGCTTCTCCCCGCATCCGGTGGCCTCGCAGGAGGACAGGCTCGGGTTCTTGCCGGAGTTGATGCTGCTGAGCAGGGCAGGCAGTTCGTGGGTGATGGCTTTCTCTATCTTCTCCAGAAGACAGCCGCCCATGTAGGAGCACTGGGCGGACAGCTGCTTGAAGCTGTTCACGGGGTTGATCCCGAAGAAGTCGCGGTAAGCGTCTCGGTTGGGCAGGTCGAACTTGCTGACGTTGGTTTTGGCCAGGATGGACTTGAAAATGTAGAACTTGTCGGGGTCGTCCACGATCTCCTTGAACACCATCTCGGAGTCGCTGAAGAAGCTCATCTGTTCCTTATAAGTCTGCACGTAGCGGTCCACCAGGAGGGCGTGAATACGGACGCGGATGCCGTGCTGACGGATGAAGGCGATTTTGTTCTCCAGCCGGTTCTCGATCACCTGGTTGAGGTCCTCCAGCAGGGAGATTTCTTCCCGTTTGAAGAGCTCGACGCTGGTTTCGAGGGCGTAGTCGTAGGGCCAGAAGGAGCTGACGTAGACGCGGGGGGGCTCGGTGACATTGATGAGGGGCGCCAGGCTCCAGAAAAGAGCACCGTAGACACGCATGAGGTCCTGCGTGGCCAGGCTGTCGGCCTTGTTGAGAATGATGCGAATCTGAGACTCTCGACCTTTCAGCTGCCGGAAGAGCATCTCTAACTCGAGACCCACGTCCAGCTTGGTGGGGTCAAACACAACGAAGATCAAGTCTGCGCGGTCGATGAACCACTGGCACACGTCGTTGAATGGGTAGCCTGGAATTGGAAAATACAGGAAAGGAATTATGGGGAATGTGTGTTTTTGCATTTCAGTGTTTTAAAACCGTGAGCGACATTACCTCTCTCCTGCTGTTTGCGGTTCTCAATGATTCCAGGCGTGTCCACGAACGTCACCCTTTCTAGGAGCTTGTGGGGCATCTCGATTCCAACCAGCTTCTCCAGAAAGTTCTGGCCAAACTTCTCAAGGGGGGAGAAAGAGCGAGAGCTGTCGGCAGCCATGACGATGCCCTCCACCGTACGGATCTTCTCACCGTGCATGATGACGGTAAACTCTGAGGTAGTGGGCTCGGCACCTGGAGAAACAGAAGACAGATTAGAAAAGCAAATATAAGATGCAGTTGAAAAACAAACAATCCAAACAGAAGAAAGTCATCTATCATCTAACCAACTTCATTATACAGTGTTTAAAGTTCAAACCCAAATAGGGAGGCTCAGAGAATGTATTTTTAAGCGAGTTAGCATTTTAGGTCTTCCGGTTCTGTCCATGGGTCTTTTCAATGGGTTTCTGGTAAAAAAGATTTTAGCTGCATCTAGTGGTGACATTGCAAATTGCAACCAACTGCTCACTCCACACCTCCCTTTAAAATCACTTTGGTAGCTGACACAGGAGTAAGATGTCGTCACGACTTCACATCTTTGCCGAAGGAGATAACGTAATTATGAAACGTGCATTTTGTCCGTTTAGGGCTACTGTAGAAACAACATGGCGAATTCCATGCAAAGGGGCCCACGTGTATGTAGATAGAAATAGCTCATACACTTCATTATGAATGGTCTTTATACACCTCTGGAGACATAGTTATGTATATTATATTGCATTTCTGTCAATAGATCCTCCAAAATAATTACACACAGGACCTTTAAATTGTTTGCAGTTCATCTACGTGGATTACCTGTATACAGCTGGTACGGAGTGTCCTGCAGACCCAACAGATAGTTGACCATGGAGGACTTGCCCACACTCCAGGGTCCCAGAAACAGCACCATTGGTTTGGAGGTGATTTCTCCATCTGTTTGAGAAACAGTGAGAGAAGAATAAAACAAGAGAGAACAGTTGAGTACGGAAAAGTCAAAACACCAAACATATGTCAACTCCAGAGAAGCTTTTGTTCTGCTAGTCGGAAAATTTCATCGTATTCAGTATATACACCAATGATTAGGTATATATCAGCATGAATTCAAATGCATATTGTGTTAATCTTCTCAGTCAGCATATTGTGTATATAGCTTGTTTACCAAAATCATTTTAACGTTAAAGGGATACTTCAGCCCAAAAATGAAAATTCTGTCATCATTAGCTCACCTTTGCTTTGTTCCAAATCTGTATACATTTCTTTGTTCTGATGAAGACAGAAAAAGATATTTGGAAGAATGCTTATAACCAAACAGATCTCGACCCCCATTGACTCCCATAGTAGGAAAAATTACTTTAGCATTTTTTTTGCTCTGTTGAAGACAAAACAAGACATTTTGAAGAATGTTGGACAGCAAACAGTTCTGGGGCACTTTTGACCACCGTTGTTTTTTTTCCTACTATGGGAGTCAATGGGGGGCAAAATCTGTTATGGTTATAAGCATTCTTCCAAATGTCACCAGAAAAACAACTCGAAGGTGAGTACATGATGACAGACTTTTCATTTTTGGGTAAAGATATCCCTTTAACAAAAATGTTAAAATTTCAGCGCTTGACAGTGATTCATAATGTGTGGTGGTGGTTGGGTTTTTCTGACATTTTTCTTTCACTGGTGTTCATAAGACAAACAGTCAATCACATTGAATTGCACATTCACAATGGTTGATCAGAGATTGTGCGCAGCAGGCAGCGGGTGTTATGAATGTCACATGCAGCATTGCTTAGCGCCACTGCAAACATTCCTACAAATGTGCACATTCTACACCAAAACAAAAAATCTGAATCCCAAGAAACACTCATTTTAGTTTGTGATGTGATGTCCACAAATTCATTAATATGACATTTCTACACTCATCTCATGCTTCTGGGATTAGAGGGATAGTTCATTTACTCACCGTCAGGTTGTTCAAATAAGTTTCAAACCTATATACATTTATTTGTTTTGTTAAACACAAAGAAAGATATTTGTAAGAATGTTAGCAATTTGCAGTTCTGTGACATCATCCTCTACCATAATAGGAAACAAATATTGTACAATTTGTTGTTCTGTTGAAAACAAAGAAAGATATTTAGAAGAATTTAGAAACACAAACGGTGTGGGGCACCTTTGACCATCATTT